>CM067366.1:46716641-47003063 GCA_034401795.1 Chaetoderma sp. LZ-2023a
TAACGTTGACGATCAAACACATCATCTATGATCAATGATTCCCATAAGGGTCTTTTTGAGGGTATAAACCCATCCCAAAAATGCGGCTTAAAAACAAGTAGGGGTAGTGCGTCCCATGCAACCCCAGTACATCTTGTACGATTGTTAAATACGTAGTAGTTTTACAGGTATTTACACAATCTAACATGAGACCACCATAATTCATAGTTGTGGTTCCATGGTACCCTCTAACTTTAGCATGGGCAAAAAAATATTATTTGAGAATACACCAGATTTCAGCCGGGGACCACCAGATTTCAGCTGGAAACCCCCAGATTTCAGCTGGTGGACCTCCCGATTTCAGGCGTATGGGGGGGGGGGCACCAAAATTTATATGCCACGATAATGAGAAACACTGTCTATAATAGTTTTGAATATATCTATGGAAGGTCATCAGGGTCACAATTGGGTATTTATTATGCATAATAATTCGAATTATTACACATAATAAATAGGAACGATTCTAGCCTTCTGATTGGTTGATTTATTACACATAATGATTCAAATTATTATGTATAATAAACCAGAAGGATTCTAGTCTTCTGATTGGTTGACTTATTAACATAATAAATCGAAATATTATGCATAATATCAAAATCATTTCTGTTTATTGCCCTGAAACTGGGAGATTGGGATTTCGGAACGCGTGTGTGCGTGTGCGCACAAAGTGGTTATTTCGCCTGCTTCAGCTCCTACACAAATAACCAGAAGACATGATATTATTCCCCCGATATGCCTTAATGCCTAACTAAATATTATTTTTGACGACATTTTTGATGACATTGCAAGGGTATATGATCCTTTTTGCACAAGATTTGATGTGACATGAATTGATTCCAATCTCTGCTCGTCAGAAAACACTTATCTTTATCTAATGTTTCTTATGTAATGAATTCATTAAACTATGCACATGCTTTATCGCCATATAGTGTCATCATGTTCACGTTTTATTCACTCAGGCTTTACATAAAGCATATCAGTTAATAGGGCGTGTATTACATGTTCTTCCAAGAGATTTGCATTTTGATTACCTCACGTGAACATCCTTTGATGTTAACCTTTAATTATTAGAATGTGTTTGTGCAAAACTATGTGTAGATCAGGTAAGGACAAGATAAGAGGATGCCTGAGAGAAAACTTGGAGGATGAAAGAGATCTTACGAGATGCCTGTGTGCGTGCGTGCGTGCGTGCGTGCGTGCGTGCGTGCGTGAGTGCGTGCGTGCGTGAGGGGCGGGAGGGAGGGACGGAGGGAGGGAGTGGTGGGGTGGGTGGTGGGGAGGGTGTGTGTATTTCGAGTTTTGGAGATGGATGGGAGATAGAGAAGGAGAAGCTTATTTCTGTTAGTAATAATGAGGTACAAAGCAGTTAATATTAATTTAATTGTGCAATTCATCATGAGCAATGACAAGCGCCTTTGCAGTGTGACAAATGCTTTAGCATCTTTTGATCAAAATCTGTGTTATGTTATATAACACCTTGTTGACAGGTCACGTGGTATTGTATTCACTCATCCATACCTCGTGTAATTAGCTACCAAGTAAACCCATAATAAATTTTGAATATTTTAAAATGTTTCGAATAGTTAATAACTGGAGTGGAGCTAAATGTAATTGCATATTTTGCCCTGGGGACGAGGGCAACATGAAATCGTATTTGTTTTGCAAACATTTTATTTAATGAAAAAACAAATTTGAATATGCGGTGGTATTGTTCTTATGTATCGAAGTTTACACACATTTTTTTGACACAAATCTATTTAATCTGGAAATTGAAATTATTCCCTTAAACTCTTTGAGCCCTAAAGGCCAAATTTCGAAACTAATTTACAATTTAATGAACAATCCTTTGAATATCTTGAAACTAATTTGATTGGAATTTGTTTCCTGCCAGACAGCAGTAACAATTTCCAGTCAAATTAGTTTCCAAATACCCAACTGCGTACCTGTATTCGTGCCATTGAAATATTGAGTGAGAATGGAGGTATTCAGTATCTAAGCTCCACCCAACCTTCGTGGGGATGGGATCGATTGACTATCTGAACTGCCTGACTATCAGTTTTCAGAAAACTGTAGAAGCAACAGCGCCCAGTCAAATTAGTTTTAAAATATTCAACAGCATATTTATTAAATAGTAAATACAAATAATTCGTACAACAACGCTTAGTCCGTGATAAATTAAGTATTCATAGCGAACTTATCTATGTCAATCATGATGTCATTGATTATAATGTCATCATACACGTCACGTAGTTGATTATGATGTGCCATATGGCGGATGGATAAACTGAAAAGGTCCGCTCAAGGCCTAAAGCGCTAAGACATCTATTTACGCGAATTCATCGCCACCATATATACCGGGTGATCTGTTGAATATTTTGAAACCAATTTGACTGAAAACGTATGCATATACCTAACATGGTCGCCTGATCACTGCGTTCAGAATAAATATATATATTCTGAAGGCAGTGATCAGGCGACCATGTTAGGTATATGCATACGTTTTCAGTCAAATTGGTTTCAGAATTTTCAACAGATCACCCGTACGTTTGCTTTGGATGTAAGCTACTTGACTAAGCTTTTGGGAGCTTAATAAAGATCTGCAACTCGTTGACCCGAAATTCAATGTTTGTTTATTGTTTCCATTCTTTGTTTGCAAATATTGACAAGATCAGCAGGATTTTGACAGGAAATCTGAGTCATTCTAGATG
This sequence comes from Chaetoderma sp. LZ-2023a, assembly GCA_034401795.1. Classification (NCBI taxonomy): domain Eukaryota; kingdom Metazoa; phylum Mollusca; class Caudofoveata; order Chaetodermatida; family Chaetodermatidae; genus Chaetoderma; species Chaetoderma sp. LZ-2023a. The sequence goes on from CM067366.1 coordinate 46,719,389, forward strand.
TGACTGGCATTGGGACTATTGGGTTAAATCCCAGCTAATTCTCTGTTGTTGTCCTACCGGCATAAAATGTACACATTGGAAATATTTTCAAACAGTTAGCTTCACGATGACAGCATCGAAGTCAAATTTGCTTTGAGGATTAATGGCGACTGTTTGGCTTATAAAGGCTAGGCTTGACATCTTTATCCGGTTCAATACCTGGGACCATACTACTGATCCCAGGAAAGGATTTATTTCTAGCTATGCCCGCCTATTTCTAGCTATGCCCCGCCTATTTCTAGCTATGCACCGACCACCTATTGAACGTGTTGGAATCGATTTGAAACTGGTTGCCTTATGCCCGTTTTGCGCATGTTTACGAATACACATGTACATGTTCCCCGCATACTTGTAAAAGTCTGGGTGCAATAAATGAAATGAAACTTAAACCTGAATTCACAGAATCTAAATTTCAAGGTAATTCACCTTTCCAGTTTATATATCCATCATATGACGTCATAATCAACTAAGTGACATGTAGGCTGACGTCATAATCATGACGTTATGAATGATTCCAAATAGTCCGTCTTTAGCGCTTAATAGTCCGACACGTTGCACGAATCGTATGGCTTTGCTATTTAATAAACATGCTGTTGAATATTTTGAAACTAATTTGAATGGGCGCTGTTGCTCCCATAGGATTATCTGTATAGTTTTCAGGAAATTGATAGTCAGTGAGTTCAGGGATCGACCGAGCGTGGTATGGGTGGAGCTTAAATAGAGATTGGCGGGGCATAGCTAAAACTTGAAAGGTCCATTATGCAGGCAAGCTGCTGAATATTTTGAAACTAATTTGACTGGGGACTGTTGCTGCCTATTCAACAGAATATTTAAATCATACAATTCGGACATTGCGTGACGGACCTTTCGAGAACATGTCAGCAAACATATGACGTATTTGATTATGACGTTAGATAATTGAGTGACAGATCGGATCCCTCCAGACCCGCCCACGTAGAGTTTCTCACTATGGATTCATATCGATTGAAAACAATGATCTATTTCTATGACCTTAAGATTAAATTTTTCAACAATATATCAAGAATTCAGACTGATAAAAAATGTGCCTACAGATTAACTTTGCATACAAAAATACAACTGCTACAGCGAAGCCCGGAAATAACTTTAACGTGTTTCCAAAACAAATTAAAAGATAGGCCTACTGTTGAGTATTTTGGACTTAATCTTTAGCACTCTGATGTCAATATTCTATCTTTTACTGTGTTAAAAGCAAAGAAACGGGTGAACATTTTTCAACAATTTTGGTGGACGAGGTTGTCTTCGACAGCTCCATCTTCCACCAAATTTGCTGAAAATTGTACACCAGGTCATCTTTTAATTTAGTTAGAACATTTTAAATTCTGACATCAGTGTGGTAAGGATTAATTTGATTGGAAACCATAGCCCTCTTGTTTAGACTTAACCCTTTATTGGTCAAGTCAGCCAGAGATAGGCACGTGAGAAATGACCATTTGCAGGCCAAGAGAAGCCTATTCTCGAAACTGTGCCACTGGAATGGACTGGATCGATAAACGAGCTAGTCATTCCAGTGGTACATTAGTAAAAGAAGTTTCTCTTGGGCAGCGCATAGACGCTGAATAACCAAATATTGACACACCAGGTACAGTCAACAGATCCAGCTTACAATCAAATGAGATGCACCCCCATATCATAACGGAACCTCCACCAAATGGAACTTCTTCCATGATGTTACGTTGGTCGTACGCCGTGCGTCTGGACCTCCATACACGAGTTCGACCATCTGTGGCATGAAGCAGGAACCGACATCCATCGGACCAGTGTACCCGTCTCCAGGATCTCATGTTCCAGTGTCTTCTTTCGTTGCACCACCTCAGACGCTCCTCTTTGTGGTGTGCAGTGAGGAGAGGACGTCTGACAGGTCTCCTAGCTTTCATGCCAGCAGCATACAGTCTCCTTTTGACGGTAGACATTGACACTCTATTGCGCGTTTCCCATTGCTGGCTGAGCACTCTGCTCTTGGTGAATGGAGATCTCCTAACAAGGCGTACTAGGGCTCGATCATCACGGGCAGTAGTCTTCTTCGGTCTTCCAGATCTAGGCCTGTCCTTCACCTCGTTAGTTTGCCCATGTTTTGCAATCAAACGACTGATTACAGTATGGTTAATGTTCAACTGTCTGCCAATCTCTCTGCTTGACATACCAGTGGTATGCATGCCTATGATTTGCCATTTCACACGATCACTTAACCTTCGTCTTGCCATAGCGGTTCACAATCAAGAGCTAATTCTCTCTGTACAAATAAACCACGGCCATGAACACAAAATTCCTAATCTTGTCGCCTAAATCTGTATGTAATGTTCTACACCTCAAACTGGACTTTTACATAACTGAACACGTGTGCTGTTTCCCGCCACGCACGGACATCAAGCGGCGTGAAGTCATGCATGCATGTGCATTTCGTACTTGGAATTATGTCAGCTAACGCGGGGACAAAAAGTATGGCAGCCTAGTTGTACCATCATGTTTCTACGTTCTATTGTTTTTGCTGGTGCTTAACTTTTGCACAGGTGTATATTTGTGTAAATTCCAGATGTAAATTGAAGATAAAATAGACACACATTTCAATTTTCTTTTTAAACATTATCCCATAAAGCGTTAATTGACATAAGTAGTATTTTAAGCGTTTTGAGGCGAGGAGTCGACTTGACCCTGGGGTACGTGGAAGCAGACGACGCCCGCATATGAAGGGACGTATTATATAATCTGTTCTTTATTGTTTTTTTAAAACTATTATTTGAAGAGTATTTTGTTTGTGCCGTCCAATTTTCTCATGGAGAGAATCATTTAATTAGCGGGTTTTTTTTAACTTTATTGATCACAACACGAGGGGATCCCGGTTTTCGTACCGCCGCCATCTTGGTTATTTTCGGGATTTCATGGGTCTCCAGTAACTAAATTGAGTCTCCACTGTCCAATGCTGATTTTAATGAACTGTTATCTATTTTAAGAACATCTTAGACTGTCAAACTTTCTTTTATTCTGCCGAAATTTGTTTTATGTCGCTGAATATTATCGTCTGCCCGTGCCGCCTGACTGGCGACACCGACGCCTAGGTCCTTACATCCATAAACTGCAACAAACGCACCGATCTTATTATTTCAACAGCAACAGGTTATGATTCTAAGTTCTAATCTCAGGATATTGCGTTTACATACACTAGGTTTTCAGTTCAATTTTTCCCGTTTCTTGATCTTTTTATTCACATGGCATTAGCCTAATTTATTTCTTCTTGATTTGATAGCGTTACTTTTGATTTTCATATCACTTTAATATGTTTGTTTCAATCTTAGCCTAATTTACCTTCTAGATTTAATTTCACAGACTTTGTCAACCCCCCCCCCCCCCGACCAAAGCCCAATTTATATCTTTACCCAATAAAAGGCACCCCCCCCCCCTTCACCCACCCACCGCTCCCCCTTCACACAGCAACCCAAACACCACCACTGCAACACGCGAACATGCCTTGCGACTGTACATTAGGACAACAATGCCACGTTCATCATAAGCAGCAAACTTGTTTTTGTTTATTTTAGTTTTCAAAATATTATTTAAATCTATGAGACACGGGGCCTATAAATGAACTTCCGGTTGTCCCAGAAATAACCACAAAAAAGAAGCGTTTTGAGTCGCTTCTGTCACAAGAGGGGTTAAATTGTGTACATACAGCGGACGTTGCTGCAAACATCTACGAGGACAATGCTCCGTACAAAAAGTCGTGCGTGCGTGCGTGTATGGATTTTGATGGCGTATATTGGGTCGCTGTCTAGCAGGTCACATTCACGCCATCATCCAAAAATTAACAATTTGCAGCAACTAAAACATCAAACCCATGCAGTTGACCAATCAGCGTTCGTCATGCGCTCATACCGCAGGGATTACATAATAATAAACGTTTTCTCCTTCACCTAAAGAGAAATCCACTTTTAGCTATACCCCGCCCATCTTTAGCTAAGCTCCGCCCATGCTTTGCTCGTGTTGGTATCTATCGAACCCTGAACTCCACGAATCGCAATTTCCAGAAAACCATATAGGTAAGCTGTTGAATATTTTGAAACTAATTTGACTGTGTGCTGTTGCTGCATATGGCAGCTATGTAGGCCCTAGGTAAATAAACTTTGATTAGTGCAACTCTTTTCTCATGGACCAAATTACAAGTACTATGTTTCTCGGAGTAAGACGGTCTGTGTTGTCATGGCGTGATTAGCCGACCTTGACGATCGTATGCTAATTAAAGATCTAAGCTGGAGTGTCATGGATCAAAGTTTATGGAAAATATGCAAAAATTTCAGTTTATATGATAAAAAGAATCCCAAACATTGTCCCATTTAATATCACTGTTATCAACCTCGTCGAAAATTTTTACAAACTCGGTTTATAATATTGATATTAAATACATATACATGGGAGGATGCTTCTGTTGGAAGCATAGAATCTCATAAGAGTAGACGTGAAGTGCGCATGTGCATACCTTCACTATGGGGCGAGTTGTTCCGATCACTGGTGACGTGAGTAAAATGTAACTGCGCATAATCGACTGGCTGACACAGACGATCATGTGCATATATAGCCTCCAAAAGGACTAAATCCTCTTTTGGTAATTGGAAGAGAAATTGAACAGAAGCGCATTTATATATTTTTATCAGAAACAATATTGTATTGGCTATATTAATGGCAGTTTATTCGACTACGTAATATAATTAGTAACAACGAATACTATTTTGAAGACTATAATAAAGTACTAAACTGAAATCCCGCCTTTGAGAGGGCCTTAACCACTTTACGCTATTTAACTCTCGAAACGAGCAAAAGTGTGCCACGTGCCAACAAGACCAACTTTTGCTGGATTCCTACAAAACATTGTTTTGTGTAGCCTAATGGACCTTTCTGGTTTTAGCTATGCCCCGCCCATCTCTAGCTAAGCTCCACCCACACCTAGCTCGTGCCGCCTAAGACAGCAACAGCGCCCAGTCAAATTACTTTCAAAATATTCAACAGCATGCTCATTTAATAGCAAAGAATTACAAAGACATACAATTCATACAACGTGTCGGACCATTTGAGATTTGGTGACCGTCTACGGAACCCTTTGTGACGTAATGATTATGACGTCATCATATACGCGCTGAGCTGATTATGACGTCATACGAGGTCTGATGAGGGATGGATACTCTGGAAAGGTGAAATGTTTCTGTGACCGCGCACGGCCACCTCTTTCTAGTTTACACCAGCCCGGTGGCTAGCAACTGCTGGCTGAAACAAGTCTTCGACATCAAACGGAGCTACTAAGGGTTTCTTCAATAGCCTTGGCTATTTGGAGCAAAGATTGGCCAAAGCTGAAAAAATATGTCCACGTTTCGTTGCACAGCATCCCAAATTGTTATTTGGTTTGTTGACTTGAACTGTAGGCCTGCAAACTTTTAGTGTAGATTCAAACATGTTTGATGTCAGAAACCTGGTTGGGGAACAACATTTTTATGTTTCTGTGACTCACAAAATGCCGATTTTTTGCTGTAGATCATTGTCGCTACAATTTTCACACCCGGAAACATGGGCATAGATTTTACTACGCGCGAATGGCCGGTCAAATACGGTAATTTTCTCTTGACAGTGCCAGGAACAAGAACGACCTTTCCATGGCCGCGTGAGACATGCAGTAAATCTGCTTTATGACCGAGCGGAAGAATTAAGCTTAATGGAATTTGCCACGGAGACATTGTCTTGTTGTTTGGGGGCAGTCGTTACCGGATTTTGAAAGACTAACAGCCTGTGAAGAGAGACATTCATTGCTGCGCTGTGAACTAATTGTGAATTTGCACGCGCAGCTATATCATGACCATTTATGGAAACTCCTGCTGCAGATAAAATACCATTGTCAAAGTAGAATAGTGTTAGGAAGGATCATTGTTGCGTCATAGCAACGTAGTGTTCGACCATCACGCCTATGTTCAGGGATACCGATCACACATTTCTGAGTCACATCACCAACCGACTCAGTGACAGGAAGCCGAAAGTATGCTGTCAAGACAACACATGGTGGACATCTGTCGTGGGCCGATACATGCGTCGGTGCTTGCCTGCCTGCCTGACTGACTGCCCACCCGCTCACCCGCCCGCAGGCCCACCCGCCCGTCCGTCCGTCCATTTGTCTGTCTGTCCAAGGCACATCTCCAGAGTACTATGAGATAGATCACTAACTTTGGTGCACACATTCATATTATAAATGGGTAGAAGAAATTTTAGTTTGAGGTCAAAAGGTCAAACATCGAGTTCACATGGTCACTTTAGTGTATATCGGAAATCCCATTTCCATCAATAACTCCGCAATGCAAGCAGACAGAATCACCAAATCTGTGACATACATTCATATTGTGGTCAAGACCACGCGGTCATTTAATACATTGTCAACTCCGAGTGCAAAGGCGTCAGTTAGCATCTCACTCGAGTGCATTCTAGCGATAGGCATTTGATAGATCTTTCTTAGCACGTGAAATATAACATTCTCTTCGCATATTTGCCTATATTGAGCCCGGATCTAAAGGACTGTGGAAGTTATTTCCAAATACTTGAACACTTCTGTGACACATTCACCGGTTGAACACCGGTAGTAGACCTACGCTCCTATGGGAAAAGTAACCCCTGTGTGATACGAGAGTTTCACGATCTGCGAGGTACATGACATGATATAGTTCAGCACATAAATAATCTAACGTGTTTCCAAAACAACACAAAACCCAGAAACATGTTAGCTACTAAGAAATGTTCTCTTGGATATTTTGGACATAATAGAACTTTCCATTTTTAGCTATGCCCCGCCCATCTCTAGCAAGCTCCACCCACACATCGCTCGTGTTGGGATCGATCGATCTCTGAACTCTCTGACTATCAATTTCCAAAAAACTGTACAGGTAAGCTGTTAAGTATTTTGAAACTACTTTGACTCGGTGCCGTTGCTGCCTATGGCAGCAACAGCGCCCAGTCAAATTAGTTTCAAAATATTCAACAGCATGTTTATTAAGTAGTAGAGACATACAATTCTTACAACGTGTCAGACTTTTAAGAGTTAAAGACGTTCAGTATAGAATCATTTATGACGTAATGATTATGACGTCATCCTACACGGCGCTTAGCTGATTATGACGTCATATGACCTCATTACTGGGGGATAGGTCAATTGGATAGGACATCATTGCTTTGGCAGCAATGTCTTCCACTCCAATTCTGTTAACTGGGGGTTACAGGGTATATGGCATACATGCCGGTTACATGGCACCACGGTTAAAATATATGTCGGTTACATAAGAGGAGGGTTACAGAATACGAATGTTATAGAACATGACGGTTACAGAACACGTGGGTTACAGAACATGAGGGTTACAGAGCATGTGGGTTACAGAACATGAGGGTTACAGAGCATGTGGGTTACAGAACATGAGGGTTGCAGAACATGTGGGTTACAGAACACGTGGGTTACAGAACATGAGGGTTACAGAACATTTGGGTTACAAAACACGTGGGTTACAGAACATGTGGGTTACAGAACATGTGGGTTAGAGAACATGTGGGTTACAGAATATGTGGGTTACAGAATATGTGGGTTACAGAACATGTGGGTTACAGAACATGAGGGTTACAGAACATGTGGGTTACAGAACATGTGGGTTACAGAACATGTGGGTTACAGAACATGTAGGTTACAGCACATGAGGGTTACAGAATATATAGGTTACAGATCATGTGGGTTAGAGAACATGTGGGTTACAGAACATGTGGGTTACAGAACATGAGGGTTACAGAACATGTGGGTTACAGAACATGAGGGTTACAGAACATGTGGGTTACAGAACATGTGGGTTACAGAACATGTGGGTTACAGAACATGTGGGTTACAGAACATATAGGTTACAGAACATGTGGGTTACAGAACATGTGGGTTACAGAACATGAGGGTTACAGAACATGTGGGTTACAGAACATGTGGGTTACAGAACATGTGGGTTACAGAACATGTAGGTTACAGCACATGAGGGTTACAGAATATATAGGTTACAGATCATGTGGGTTAGAGAACATGTGGGTTACAGAACATGAGGGTTACAGAACATGTGGGTTACAGAACATATAGGTCACAGAACATATAGGTTACGGAACATGTGGGTTACAGAACATGTAGGTTAGAGAACATGAGGGTTGCAGAACATATAGGTTACAGAACATATAGTTTACATAACATGTGGGTTACAGAACAGATGAGTTACAGAACATGTGGGTTACAGAACATGTGGGTTACAGAACATGTGGGTTACAGAACATGAGAGTTACAGAACATGTGGGTTACAGAACATGTGGGTTATAGAAGAGGTGGGTTACGGAACACGAGGGTTACAGAACATGAGGGTTGCAGAACATGTGGGTTACAGAACATGTGGGTTACAGAACATGTGGGTTACAGAGCATGAGGGTTGCTGAACCTGTGGGTTACAGAACCTGTGGGTTACAGAACATGGTGGTTACAGAACATTAGGGTTACAGAGCATGAGGGTTGCAGAACATGTGAGTTAGAGAACATGTGCGTTAGAGAACACGAGGGTTACAGAACATGGTGGTTACAGAACATGTTGGTTACAGACCATGAGGGTTACAGAACATGTGGGTTAGAGAACTTGTGGGTTACAGAACATGGTGGTTACAGAACATGAGGGTTACAGAACGTGTTGGTTACAGAACATGAGGGTTACAGAACATGTGCGTTACATAACACGAGGGTTACAGAACATGAGGGTTACAGAACATGGTGATTACAGAACATGAGGGTTACAGAACACGGTGGTTACAGAACATGAGGGTTACAGAACATGTGGGTTACAGAACATGTGGATTACAACAGGGCATGTGGGTTACAGAACATTAGGGTTCAAGAACATGTTGGTTACAGAACATGAGCGTTACAGAACATGTGGGTTACAGAACATGTGGGTTACAGAACATGGTGGTTACAGAACACGAGGGTTACAGAACATGGTGGTTACAGAACATGAGGGTTACAGAACGTGTTGGTTACAGAACATGGTGGTTACAGAACATGAGGGTTACAGAACATGTGGGTTACAGAACATGAGGGTTACAGAACATGAGGGTTACAGAACATGGTGGTTACAAAACATGAGGGTTACAGAACATGAGGGATACAGAACATGGTGGTTACAGAACATGAGGGTTACAGAACATGAGGGTTACAGAACATGAGGGTTACAGAACACGAGGGTTACAGAACATGGTGGTTACAGAACATGGTGGTTACAGAACATGAGGGTTACAGAACATGAGGGCTACAGAACATGGTGGTTACAGAACATGTGGGTTACAGAACATGGTGGTTACAGAACATGAGGGTTACAGAACGTGTTGGTTACAGAACATGAGGGTTACAGAACATGTGCGTTACAGAACACGAGGGTTACAGAACATGAGGGTTACAGAACACGGTGATTACAGAACATGAGGGTTACAGAACATTTGGGTTACAAAACACGTGGGTTACAGAACATGTGGGTTACAGAACATGTGGGTTAGAGAACATGTGGGTTACAGAATATGTGGGTTACAGAATATGTGGGTTACAGAACATGTGGGTTACAGAACATGAGGGTTACAGAACATGTGGGTTACAGAACATGTGGGTTACAGAACATGTGGGTTACAGAACATGTAGGTTACAGCACATGAGGGTTACAGAATATATAGGTTACAGAACATGTGGGTTAGAGAACATGTGGGTTACAGAACATGTGGGTTACAGAACATGAGGGTTACAGAACATGTGGGTTACAGAACATGAGGGTTACAGAACATGTGGGTTACAGAACATGTGGGTTACAGAACATGTGGGTTACAGAACATGTGGGTTAGAGAACATATAGGTTACAGAACATGTGGGTTACAGAACATGTGGGTTACAGAACATGAGGGTTACAGAACATGTGGGTTACAGAACATGTGGGTTACAGAACATGTGGGTTACAGAACATGTAGGTTACAGCACATGAGGGCTACAGAATATATAGGTTACAGATCATGTGGGTTAGAGAACATGTGGGTTACAGAACATGAGGGTTACAGAACATGTGGGTTACAGAACATATAGGTCACAGAACATATAGGTTACGGAACATGTGGGTTACAGAACATGTAGGTTAGAGAACATGAGGGTTGCAGAACATATAGGTTACAGAACATATAGTTTACATAACATGTGGGTTACAGAACAGATGAGTTACAGAACATGTGGGTTACAGAACATGTGGGTTACAGAACATGTGGGTTAGAGAACATGAGAGTTACAGAACATGTGGGTTACAGAACATGTGGGTTAGAGAAGATGTGGGTTACGGAACACGAGGGTTACAGAACATGAGGGTTGCAGAACATGTGGGTTACAGAACATGTGGGTTACAGAACATGTGGGTTACAGAGCATGAGGGTTGCTGAACCTGTGGGTTACAGAACATGAGGGTTACAGAACATGTGGGTTACAGAACATGAGAGTTACAGAACATGTGGGTTACAGAACATGTGGGTTAGAGAACATGTGGGTTACGGAACACGAGGGTTACAGAACATGAGGGTTGCAGAACATGTGGGTTACAGAACATGTGGGTTACAGAACATGTGGGTTACAGAACATGTGGGTTACAGAACATGTGGGTTACAGAGCATGAGGGTTGCTGAACCTGTGGGTTACAGAACCTGTGGGTTACAGAACATGGTGGTTACAGAACATTAGGGTTACAGAGCATGAGGGTTGCAGAACATGTGGGTTAGAGAACATGTGCGTTAGAGAACACGAGGGTTACAGAACATGGTGGTTACAGAACATGTTGGTTACAGAGCATGAGGGTTACAGAACATGTGGGTTAGAGAACTTGTGGGTTACAGAACATGAGGGTTACAGAACATGGTGGTTACAGAACATGTTGGTTACAGAACATGGTGGTTACAGAACATGGTGGTTACAGAACATGAGGGTTACAGAACGTGTTGGTTACAGAACATGAGGGTTACAGAACATGTGCGTTACATAACACGAGGGTTACAGAACATGAGGGTTACAGAACATGGTGATTACAGAACATGAGGGTTACAGAACACGGTGGTTACAGAACATGAGGGTTAAAGAACATGTTGGTAACAGAACATGTGGATTACAACAGGGCATGTGGGTTACAGAACATTAGGGTTCAAGAACATGTTGGTTACAGAACATGAGCGTTACAGAACATGTGGGTTACAGAACATGTGGGTTACAGAACATGGTGGTTACAGAACACGAGGGTTACAGAACATGGTGGTTACAGAACATGAGGGTTACAGAACGTGTTGGTTACAGAACATGGTGGTTACAGAACATGAGGGTTACAGAACATGTGGGTTACAGAACATGAGGGTTACAGAACATGAGGGTTACAGAACATGTGGGTTACAGAACATGAGGGTTACAGAACATGTGGGTTACAGAACATGTGGGTTACAGAACATGTGGGTTACAGAACATGTGGGTTACAGAACATATAGGTTACAGAACATGTGGGTTACAGAACATGTGGGTTACAGAACATGAGGGTTACAGAACATGTGGGTTACAGAACATGTGGGTTACAGAACATGTGGGTTACAGAACATGTAGGTTACAGCACATGAGGGTTACAGAATATATAGGTTACAGATCATGTGGGTTAGAGAACATGTGGGTTACAGAACATGAGGGTTACAGAACATGTGGGTTACAGAACATATAGGTCACAGAACATATAGGTTACGGAACATGTGGGTTACAGAACATGTAGGTTAGAGAACATGAGGGTTGCAGAACATATAGGTTACAGAACATATAGTTTACATAACATGTGGGTTACAGAACAGATGAGTTACAGAACATGTGGGTTACAGAACATGTGGGTTACAGAACATGTGGGTTACAGAACATGAGAGTTACAGAACATGTGGGTTACAGAACATGTGGGTTAGAGAAGATGTGGGTTACGGAACACGAGGGTTACAGAACATGAGGGTTGCAGAACATGTGGGTTACAGAACATGTGGGTTACAGAACATGTGGGTTACAGAGCATGAGGGTTGCTGAACCTGTGGGTTACAGAACATGAGGGTTACAGAACATGTGGGTTACAGAACATGAGAGTTACAGAACATGTGGGTTACAGAACATGAGAGTTACAGAACATGTGGGTTACAGAACATGTGGGTTAGAGAACATGTGGGTTACGGAACACGAGGGTTACAGAACATGAGGGTTGCAGAACATGTGGGTTACAGAACATGTGGGTTACAGAACATGTGGGTTACAGAACATGTGGGTTACAGAACATGTGGGTTACAGAGCATGAGGGTTGCTGAACCTGTGGGTTACAGAACCTGTGGGTTACAGAACATGGTGGTTACAGAACATTAGGGTTACAGAGCATGAGGGTTGCAGAACATGTGGGTTAGAGAACATGTGCGTTAGAGAACACGAGGGTTACAGAACATGGTGGTTACAGAACATGTTGGTTACAGAGCATGAGGGTTACAGAACATGTGGGTTAGAGAACTTGTGGGTTACAGAACATGGTGGTTACAGAACATGAGGGTTACAGAACGTGTTGGTTACAGAACATGAGGGTTACAGAACATGTGCGTTACATAACACGAGGGTTACAGAACATGAGGGTTACAGAACATGGTGATTACAGAACATGAGGGTTACAGAACACGGTGGTTACAGAACATGAGGGTTACAGAACATGTGGGTTACAGAACATGTGGATTACAACAGGGCATGTGGGTTACAGAACATTAGGGTTCAAGAACATGTTGGTTACAGAACATGAGCGTTACAGAACATGTGGGTTACAGAACATGTGGGTTACAGAACATGGTGGTTACAGAACACGAGGGTTACAGAACATGGTGGTTACAGAACATGAGGGTTACAGAACGTGTTGGTTACAGAACATGGTGGTTACAGAACATGAGGGTTACAGAACATGTGGGTTACAGAACATGAGGATTACAGAACATGAGGGATACAGAACATGGTGGTTACAGAACATGAGGGTTACAGAACATGAGGGTTACAGAACATGAGGGTTACAGAACACGAGGGTTACAGAACATGGTGGTTACAGAACATGGTGGTTACAGAACATGAGGGTTACAGAACATGAGGGCTACAGAACATGGTGGTTACAGAACATGTGGGTTACAGAACATGGTGGTTACAGAACATGAGGGTTACAGAACGTGTTGGTTACAGAACATGAGGGTTACAGAACATGTGCGTTACAGAACACGAGGGTTACAGAACATGAGGGTTACAGAACACGGTGATTACAGAACATGAGGGTTACAGAACATTTGGGTTACAAAACACGTGGGTTACAGAACATGTGGGTTACAGAACATGTGGGTTAGAGAACATGTGGGTTACAGAATATGTGGGTTACAGAATATGTGGGTTACAGAACATGTGGGTTACAGAACATGAGGGTTACAGAACATGTGGGTTACAGAACATGTGGGTTACAGAACATGTGGGTTACAGAACATGTAGGTTACAGCACACGAGGGTTACAGAATATATAGGTTACAGAACATGTGGGTTAGAGAACATGTGGGTTACAGAACATGTGGGTTACAGAACATGAGGGTTACAGAACATGTGGGTTACAGAACATGAGGGTTACAGAACATGTGGGTTACAGAACATGTGGGTTACAGAACATGTGGGTTACAGAACATGTGGGTTACAGAACATATAGGTTACAGAACATGTGGGTTACAGAACATGTGGGTTACAGAACATGAGGGTTACAGAACATGTGGGTTACAGAACATGTGGGTTACAGAACATGTGGGTTACAGAACATGTAGGTTACAGCACATGAGGGCTACAGAATATATAGGTTACAGATCATGTGGGTTAGAGAACATGTGGGTTACAGAACATGAGGGTTACAGAACATGTGGGTTACAGAACATATAGGTCACAGAACATATAGGTTACGGAACATGTGGGTTACAGAACATGTAGGTTAGAGAACATGAGGGTTGCAGAACATATAGGTTACAGAACATATAGTTTACATAACATGTGGGTTACAGAACAGATGAGTTACAGAACATGTGGGTTACAGAACATGTGGGTTACAGAACATGTGGGTTACAGAACATGAGAGTTACAGAACATGTGGGTTACAGAACATGTGGGTTAGAGAAGATGTGGGTTACGGAACACGAGGGTTACAGAACATGAGGGTTGCAGAACATGTGGGTTACAGAACATGTGGGTTACAGAACATGTGGGTTACAGAGCATGAGGGTTGCTGAACCTGTGGGTTACAGAACATGAGGGTTACAGAACATGTGGGTTACAGAACATGAGAGTTACAGAACATGTGGGTTACAGAACATGTGGGTTAGAGAACATGTGGGTTACGGAACACGAGGGTTACAGAACATGAGGGTTGCAGAACATGTGGGTTACAGAACATGTGGGTTACAGAACATGTGGGTTACAGAACATGTGGGTTACAGAACATGTGGGTTACAGAGCATGAGGGTTGCTGAACCTGTGGGTTACAGAACCTGTGGGTTACAGAACATGGTGGTTACAGAACATTAGGGTTACAGAGCATGAGGGTTGCAGAACATGTGGGTTAGAGAACATGTGCGTTAGAGAACACGAGGGTTACAGAACATGGTGGTTACAGAACATGTTGGTTACAGAGCATGAGGGTTACAGAACATGTGGGTTAGAGAACTTGTGGGTTACAGAACATGAGGGTTACAGAACATGGTGGTTACAGAACATGTTGGTTACAGAACATGGTGGTTACAGAACATGGTGGTTACAGAACATGAGGGTTACAGAACGTGTTGGTTACAGAACATGAGGGTTACAGAACATGTGCGTTACATAACACGAGGGTTACAGAACATGAGGGTTACAGAACATGGTGATTACAGAACATGAGGGTTACAGAACACGGTGGTTACAGAACATGAGGGTTAAAGAACATGTGGGTTACAGAACATGTGGATTACAACAGGGCATGTGGGTTACAGAACATTAGGGTTCAAGAACATGTTGGTTACAGAACATGAGCGTTACAGAACATGTGGGTTACAGAACATGTGGGTTACAGAACATGGTGGTTACAGAACACGAGGGTTACAGAACATGGTGGTTACAGAACATGAGGGTTACAGAACGTGTTGGTTACAGAACATGGTGGTTACAGAACATGAGGGTTACAGAACATGTGGGTTACAGAACATGAGGGTTACAGAACATGAGGGTTACAGAACATGGTGGTTACAAAACATGAGGGTTACAGAACATGAGGGATACAGAACATGGTGGTTACAGAACATGAGGGTTACAGAACATGAGGGTTACAGAACATGAGGGTTACAGAACACGAGGGTTACAGAACATGGTGGTTACAGAACATGGTGGTTACAGAACATGAGGGTTACAGAACATGAGGGCTACAGAACATGGTGGTTACAGAACATGTGGGTTAAAGAACATGGTGGTTACAGAACATGAGGGTTACAGAACGTGTTGGTTACAGAACATGAGGGTTACAGAACATGTGCGTTACAGAACACGAGGGTTACAGAACATGAGGGTTACAGAACACGGTGATTACAGAACATGAGGGTTACAGAACATATGGGTTACAGAACATGTGGATTACAACAGGGCATGTGGGTTACAGAACATGAGCGTTACAGAACATGTGGGTTACAGAACATGAGCGTTACAGAACATGTGGGTTACAGAACATGTGGGTTACAGAACATGGTGGTTACAGAACACGAGGGTTACAGAACATGGTGGTTACAGAACATGAGGGTTACAGAACGTGTTGGTTACAGAACATGGTGGTTACAGAACATGAGGGTTACAGAACATGTGGGTTACAGAACATGAGGGTTACAGAACATGAGGGTTACAGAACATGGTGGTTACAGAACATGAGGGTTACAGAACATGAGGGATACAGAACATGGTGGTTACAGAACATGAGGGTTACAGAACATGAGGGTTACAGAACATGAGGGTTACAGAATACGAGGGTTACAGAACATGGTGGTTACAGAACATGGAGGTTACAGAACATGAGGGTTACAGAACATGAGGGCTACAGAACATGAGGGTTACAGAACATGGTGGTTACAGAACATGAGGGTTACAGAACATGAGGGTTACAGAACATGAGGGTTACAGAACATGAGGGTTACAGAACATGAGGGTTACAGAACATGAGGGTTACAGGACATGAGGGTTACAGAACATGAGGGTTACAGAACATGGTGGTTACAGAACATGGTGGTTACAGAACATGAGGGTTACAGAACATGAGGGTTACAGAACATGTTGGTTATATAACATGAGGGTTACAGAACATGTAGGGTGTAGAACATGTAGGGTGTAGAACATGTGGGTTATAGAACATGTGGGGTGTAGCACATGTGGGGTGTAGAACATGTGGGTTACAGAACATGTGGGTTACAGAACATGTGGATTATAGAACATGTGGGTTATAGACCATGAGGCTTACAGAACTCGTCGGTTACAGACCATGTGGGTTACAACAGACCATGTGGGTTACAGAACATGTGGATTACAACAGAACATGTGGGTTACAGATCATGTGGGTTACAGAACATGGTGATTACAGAACACGTCGGTTACAGAACATGTGGGTTACAGAACATGTGGGTTACAGAACATGTGGGTTACAGAACATGGTGATTACAGAACTCGTCGGTTACAGAACATGGTGATTACAGAACTCGTCGGTTACAGAACATGGTGGTTACAGAACATGTGGGTTACAGAACATGAGGGTTACAGAACATGAGGGTTACAGAATATGTGGGTTACAGAACATGGTTGTTACAGAACATGGTGGTTACAGAACATGGTTGTTACAGAACATGTGGGTTACAGAACATGTGGGTTACAGAACATGGTGGTTACAGAACATCGTGGTTACAGAACATGAGGGTTAGAGAACATGAGGGTTACAGAACATGGTGGTTACAGAACATGTTGGTTACAGAACATGTGGGTTACAGAACATCGTGGTTACAGAACATGTGGGTTACAGAACATGTGGGTTACACAATACGTGGGTTACAGAACATTGTGGTTACAGAATATGTGGGTTACAGAACATGGTGGTTACAGAACATGAGGGTTACATAACATGAGGGTTACATAATACGTGGGTTACAGAACATGAGGGTTACAGAACATGTGGGTTACAGAATACGTGGGTTACAGAACATGAGGGTTACAGAACATGTTGGTTACAGAGCATGAGGGTTACAGAACATGAGGGTTACAGAACATGTGGGTTACAGAACATGTGGGTTACAGAACATGTGGGTTACAGAACATGAGGGTTACAGAACATGGTGGTTACAGAACATGTTGGTTACGGAGCATGAGGGTTACAGAACATGTGGGTTACAGAACATGAGGGTTACATAACATGTGGGTTAGAGAACTTGTGGGTTACCGAACATGAGGGTTACAGAACATGGTGGTTACAGAACATGTTGGTTACAGAACATGGTGGTTACAGAACATGGTGGTTACAGAACATGAGGGTTACAGAACGTGTTGGTTACAGAACATGAGGGTTACAGAACATGTGCGTTACAGAACACGAGGGTTACAGAACATGAGGGTTACAGAACATGGTGATTACAGAACATGAGGGTTACAGAACACGGTGGTTACAGAACATGAGGGTTACAGAACATGTGGGTTACAGAACATGTGGATTACAACAGGGCATGTGGGTTACAGAACATTAGGGTTCAAGAACATGTTGGTTACAGAACATGAGCGTTACAGAACATGTGGGTTACAGAACATGTGGGTTACAGAACATGGTGGTTACAGAACACGAGGGTTACAGAACATGGTGGTTACAGAACATGAGGGTTACAGACCGTGTTGGTTACAGAACATGGTGGTTACAGAACATGAGGGTTACAGAACATGTGGGTTACAGAACATGAGGGTTACAGAACCTGAGGGTTACAGAACATGGTGGTTACAGAACATGAGGGTTACAGAACATGAGGGATACAGAACATGGTGGTTACAGAACATGAGGGTTACAGAACATGAGGGTTACAGAACATGAGGGTTACAGAACACGAGGGTTACAGAACATGGTGGTTACAGAACATGGTGGTTACAGAACATGAGGGTTACAGAACATGAGGGCTACAGAACATGGTGGTTACAGAACATGTGGGTTACAGAACATGGTGGTTACAGAACATGAGGGTTACAGAACGTGTTGGTTACAGAACATGAGGGTTACAGAACATGTGCGTTACAGAACACGAGGGTTACAGAACATGAGGGTTACAGAACATGGTGATTACAGAACATGAGGGTTACAGAACACGGTGGTTACAGAACATGAGGGTTACAGAACATGTGGGTTACAGAACATGTGGATTACAACAGGGCATGTGGGTTACAGAATATTAGGGTTCAAGAACATGTTGGTTACAGAACATGAGCGTTACAGAACATGTGGGTTACAGAACATGTGGGTTACAGAACATGGTGGTTACAGAACACGAGGGTTACAGAACATGGTGGTTACAGAACATGAGGGTTACAGAACGTGTTGGTTACAGAACATGGTGGTTACAGAACATGAGGGTTACAGAACATGAGGGTTACAGAACACGAGGGTTACAGAACATGGTGGTTACAGAACATGAGGGTTACAGAACATGAGGGATACAGAACATGGTGGTTACAGAACATGAGGGTTACAGAACATGAGGGTTACAGAACATGAGGGTTACAGACCACGAGGGTTACAGAACATGGTGGTTACAGAACATGGTGGTTACAGAAAATGAGGGTTACAGAACATGAGGGCTACAGAACATGAGGGTTACTGAACATGGTGGTTACAGAACATGAGGGTTACAGAACATGAGGGTTACAGAACATGAGGGTTACATAACATGAGGGTTACAGAACATGAGGGTTACAGAACATGGTGGTTACAGGACATGAGGGTTACAGAACATGAGGGTTACAGAACATGGTGGTTACAGAACATGATGGTTACAGAACATGAGGGTTACAGAACATGAGGGTTACAGAACATGTTGGTTATATAACATGAGGGTTACAGAACATGTAGGGTGTAGAACATGTAGGGTGTAGAACATGTGGGTTACAGAACGTGTGGGGTGTAGAACATGTGGGGTGTAGAACATGTGGGTTACAGAACATGTGGGTTACAGAACATGTGGATTATAGAACATGTGGGTTATAGACCATGAGGCTTACAGAACTCGTCGGTTACAGAGCATGTGGGTTACAACAGACCATGTGGGTTACAGAACATGTGGATTACAACAGAACATGTGGGTTACAGATCATGTGGGTTACAGAACATGCTGATTACAGAACACGTCGGTTACAGAACATGTGGGTTACAGAATATGTGGATTACAGAACTCGTCGGTTACAGAACATGGTGGTTACAGAACATGTGGGTTACAGAACATGAGGGTTACAGAACATGCGGGTTACAGAATATGTGGATTACAGAACATGGTTGTTACAGAACATGGTGGTTACAGAACATGGTTGTTACAGAACATGTGGGTTACAGAACATGTGGGTTACAGAACATGGTGGTTACAGAACATCGTGGTTACAGAACATGTGGGTTACAGAACATGTGGGTTACAGAACATGTGGGTTACAGAACATGGTGATTACAGAACTCGTCGGTTACAGAACATGGTGATTACAGAACTCGTCGGTTACAGAACATGGTTGTTACAGAACATGTGGGTTACAGAACATGTGGGTTACAGAACATGGTGGTTACAGAACATCGTGGTTACAGAACATGAGGGTTAGAGAACATGAGGGTTACAGAACATGTTGGTTACAGAACATGTGGGTTACAGAACATCGTGGTTACAGAACATGTGGGTTACAGAACGTGTGGGTTACACAATACGTGGGTTACAGAACATTGTGGTTACAGAACATGTGGGTTACAGAACATGGTGGTTACAGAACATGAGGGTTACATAACATGCGGGTTACATAATACGTGGGTTACAGAACATGAGGGTTACAGAACATGTGGGTTACAGAATACGTGGGTTACAGAACATGAGGGTTACAGAACATGTTGGTTACAGAGCATGAGGGTTACAGAACATGAGGGTTACAGAACATGTGGGTTACAGAACATGTGGGTTACAGAACATGTGGGTTACAGAACATGAGGGTTACAGAACATGGTGGTTACAGAACATGTTGGTTACGGAGCATGAGGGTTACAGAACATGTGGGTTACAGAACATGAGGGTTACAGAACATGTGGGTTAGAGAACTTGTGGGTTACCGAACATGAGGGTTACAGAACATGGTGGTTACAGAACATGTTGGTTACAGAACATGTTGGTTACAGAACATGGTGGTTACAGAACATGAGGGTTACAGAACGTGCTGGTTACAGAACATGAGGGTTACAGAACATGTGCGTTACAGAACACTAGGGTTACAGAACATGAGGGTTACAGAACATGGTGATTACAGAACATGAGGGTTACAGAACACGGTGGTTACAGAACATGAGGGTTACAGAACATGTGGGTTACAGAACATGTGGATTACAACAGGGCATGTGGGTTACAGAACATTAGGGTTCAAGAACATGTTGGTTACAGAACATGAGCGTTACAGAACATGTGGGTTACAGAACATGTGGGTTACAGAACATGGTGGTTACAGAACACGAGGGTTACAGAACATGGTGGTTACAGAACATGAGGGTTACAGACCGTGTTGGTTACAGAACATGGTGGTTACAGAACATGAGGGTTACAGAACATGTGGGTTACAGAACATGAGGGTTACAGAACATGAGGGTTACAGAACATGGTGGTTACAGAACATGAGGGTTACAGAACATGAGGGATACAGAACATGGTGGTTACAGAACATGAGGGTTACAGAACATGAGGGTTACAGAACATGAGGGTTACAGAACACGAGGGTTACAGAACATGGTGGTTACAGAACATGGTGGTTACAGAACATGAGGGTTACAGAACATGAGGGCTACAGAACATGGTGGTTACAGAACATGTGGGTTACAGAACATGGTGGTTACAGAACATGAGGGTTACAGAACGTGTTGGTTACAGAACATGAGGGTTACAGAACATGTGCGTTACAGAACACGAGGGTTACAGAACATGAGGGTTACAGAACATGGTGATTACAGAACATGAGGGTTACAGA
Source organism: Chaetoderma sp. LZ-2023a (assembly GCA_034401795.1). NCBI lineage: Eukaryota > Metazoa > Mollusca > Caudofoveata > Chaetodermatida > Chaetodermatidae > Chaetoderma > Chaetoderma sp. LZ-2023a. Next base: position 46,740,852 of record CM067366.1, read on the forward strand.
ACACGGTGGTTACAGAACATGAGGGTTACAGAACATGTGGGTTACAGAACATGTGGATTACAACAGGGCATGTGGGTTACAGAACATTAGGGTTCAAGAACATGTTGGTTACAGAACATGAGCGTTACAGAACATGTGGGTTACAGAACATGTGGGTTAGAGAACATGGTGGTTACAGAACACGAGGGTTACAGAACATGGTGGTTACAGAACATGAGGGTTACAGAACGTGTTGGTTACAGAACATGGTGGTTACAGAACATGAGGGTTACAGAACATGTGGGTTACAGAACATGAGGGTTACAGAACATGAGGATTACAGAACATGGTGGTTACAGAACATGAGGGTTACAGAACATGAGGGATACAGAACATGAGGGTTACAGAACATGAGGGTTACAGAACATGAGGGTTACAGAACACGAGGGTTACAGAACATGGTGGTTACAGAACATGGTGGTTACAGAACATGAGGGTTACAGAACATGAGGGCTACAGAACATGAGGGTTACTGAACATGGTGGTTACAGAACATGAGGGTTACAGAACATGAGGGTTACAGAACATGAGGGTTACAGAACATGAGGGTTACAGAACATGAGGGTTACAGAACATGAGGGTTACAGAACATGGTGGTTACAGGACATGAGGGTTACAGAACATGAGGGTTACAGAACATGGTGGTTACAGAACATGGTGGTTACAGAACATGAGGGTTACAGAACATGAGGGTTACAGAACATGTTGGTTATATAACATGAGGGTTACAGAACATGTAGGGTGTAGAACATGTAGGGTGTAGAACATGTGGGTTACAGAACATGTGGGGTGTAGAACATGTGGGGTGTAGAACATGTGGGTTACAGAACATGTGGGTTACAGAACATGTGGATTATAGAACATGTGGGTTATAGACCATGAGGCTTACAGAACTCGTCGGTTACAGAGCATGTGGGTTACAACAGACCATGTGGGTTACAGAACATGTGGATTACAACAGAACATGTGGGTTACAGATCATGTGGGTTACAGAACATGGTGATTACAGAACACGTCGGTTACAGAACATGTGGGTTACAGAACATGTGGGTTACAGAACATGTGGGTTACAGAACATGGTGATTACAGAACTCGTCGGTTACAGAACATGGTGGTTACAGAACATGAGGGTTACAGAACATGTGGGTTACAGAACATGAGGGTTACAGAACATGAGGGTTACAGAACATGGTGGTTACAGAACATGAGGGTTACAGAACATGAGGGATACAGAACATGAGGGTTACAGAACATGAGGGTTACAGAACATGAGGGTTACAGAACACGAGGGTTACAGAACATGGTGGTTACAGAACATCGTGGTTACAGAACATGAGGGTTACAGAACATGAGGGTTACAGAACATGGTGGTTACAGAACATGTTGGTTACAGAACATGTGGGTTACAGAACATCGTGGTTACAGAACATGTGGGTTACAGAACATGTGGGTTACACAATACGTGGGTTACAGAACATGGTGGTTACAGAACATGTGGGTTACAGAACATGGTGGTTACAGAACATGAGGGTTACAGAACATGAGGGTTACATAATACGTGGGTTACAGAACATGAGGGTTACAGAATATGTGGGTTACAGAACATGTGGGTTACAGAACATCGTGGTTACAGAACATGTGGGTTACAGAACATGGTGGTTACAGAACATGGTGGTTACAGAACATCGTGGTTACAGAACATGTGGGTTAGAGAACCTGTGGGTTACAGAACATGGTGGTTACAGAACATGAGGGTTAAAGAACATGAGGATTACAGAATATGTGGGTTACATAATACGTGGGTTACAGAACATGGTGGTTACAGAACATGTGGATTACAGAACATGAGGGTTACAGAACATGTGGGTTACAGAACATGTGGGTTACAGAACATGGTGGTTACAGAACATGTGGGTTACAGAACATGTGGGTTACACAATACGTGGGTTACAGAACTTGAGGGTTACAGAACATGTGGGTTACAGAACATGTGGGTTACAGAACATCGTGGTTACAGAACATGTGGGTTACAGAACATGGTGGTTACAGAACATGGTGGTTACAGAACATCGTGGTTACAGAACATGTGGGTTAGAGAACATGTGGGTTACAGAACATGGTGGTTACAGAACATGAGGGTTAAAGAACATGAGGATTACAGAATATGTGGGTTACATAATACGTGGGTTACAGAACATGGTGGTTACAGAACATCGTGGTTACAGAACATGTGGGTTAGAGAACATGTGGGTTACAGAACATGGTGGTTACAGAACATGAGGGTTAAAGAACATGAGGATTACAGAATATGTGGGTTACATAATATGTGGGTTACAGAACATGGTGGTTACAGAACATGTGGATTACAGAACATGAGGGTTACAGAACATGTGGGTTACAGAACATGAGGGTTACAGAACATCGTGGTTACAGAACATGAGGGTTACAGAACATGGTGGTTACAGAACACGAGCGTTACAGAACATGGTGGTTACAGAACATGAGGGTTACAGAACGTGTTGGTTACAGAACATGGTGGTTACAGAACATGGTGGTTACAGAACATGGTGGTTACAGAACATGGTGGTTACAGAACATGAGGGTTACAGAACATGTGGATTACAACAGAACATGTGGGCTAGAGAACATGTGGGTTACAGAACATGGTGGTTACTGAACATGGTGGTTACAGAACATGGTGGTTACAGAACATGAGGGTTACAGAACATGTGGGTTACAGAACATGGTGGTTGCAGAACATGAGGGTTACAGAACATGAGGGTTACAGAACATGGTGGTTACAGAACATGGTGGTTACAGAACATGGTGGTTACAGAACATGGTGGTTACAGAACATGAGGGTTACAGAACATGTGGGTTACAGAACATGGTGGTTGCAGAACATGAAGGTTACAGAACATGTGGATTACAACAGAACATGTGGGCCTGAGAACATGTGGGTTACAGAACATGGTGGTTACAGAACATGGTGGTTACAGAACATGGTGGTTACAGAACATGAGGGTTACAGAACATGGTGGTTACAGAACATGGTGGTTACAGAACATGGTGGTTACAGAACATGGTGGTTACAGAACATGAGGGTTACAGAACATGTGGGTTACAGAACATGGTGGTTGCAGAACATGAGGGTTACAGAACATGTGGATTACAACAGAACATGTGGGCCTGAGAACATGTGGGTTACAGAACATGGTGGTTACAGAACATGGTGGTTACAGAACATGGTGGTTACAGAACATGAGGGTTACAGAACATGGTGGTTACAGAACATGGTGGTTGCAGAACATGAGGGTTACAGAACATGGTGGTTACAGAACATGAGGGTTACAGAACATGTGGATTACAACAGAACATGTGGGTTACAGAACCTGTGGGCTACAGAACATGTGGGTTACAGAACATGGTGGTTACAGAACATGTGGGCTAGAGAACATGTGGGTTACAGAAAACGGGGGCTACATAACATGAGGGTTACGGGACAATGGGGTTTGTCGAAATACGAAATTGCTATACAGAAACATTAAAGAAATCCCATTTACTACATGCTAATTTTGAAATCAATCAATTGCATATCTCATCTCACCGATTTCATCTGATAAAAATACTCCGACACATCGTCGTTCGATTGGTCACGTGGATAGGAAAGCGTGTGTTTGATTGACAGGTATACTCATGCCAGATGAACGCTAGGTCATTATGTATATTTTGAAACATTTTGTCTGGATTATTTTTTTTAAAAGCTCGACAGTATTCAGCAGGTTTTAGATTTAAATTAATTTAACTCTATTCGCGCATGTGCACAATGAGAAAAAGTAATATATGTCTTTCTCGCCTGCTGCGGAGGTTTGAATCTCACGTCGTTTGCTCGGCGCGACAAGTCCTTGTCGCCTGCCCGGAGCTGTCAATAGATTATCGTTTTCACAGCGTGCAAGGACATTTTGCAAGCTGAACTCGCCAACTACGGGACTGGCGTTAACAATCAGAAAATTGGTCTCCAGCTTTGTTGATATATGGTATGATAACTGAGAATCAAATCATGTCATGACTAAAGTCGTCAAAATGCAACAGTTTGACCACCAGTGCGTAAACGTGAATCGATCCCTGAAAACACGTAAGCTGTTCAACAAGCCACAGCGCCATTATAAATATGTACCCTCATACGCTGCCTCGGTAGCCTGAGTGTAATAAACGTGAAACTGAAACTGAAAATATCGTTTCTGCGTGGTGTGTTCGGAATGGTAGTTCCTGGTTAAATTAAAACCTACCAGCTTTCAAACACTGAATGCAATTTTGTTGCTGGTGATGATATAAATAATTCTACAATTGCAAGATGAAGCATATATTCAGAGAATTACAGCCGATCCATATAGAACCTAAATTATTGCCACGGGCACATGGGCACGCGCACATATTCATCCGGATACACACACACGTACCTCGCGCACACACACACGCGCGCGCACACATGCTAACAGTGCGATTATAATAGCCACGTGACAGGTTTGGCAAGAGTAAATATTCACACAATGCACCTTTCCAGTTTTAGTTATGGCACGCCCATCCGTAGTTAATCTACACACACACCTCGTTTCGTGTTGGGATCGATCGATCCTTAAACTTCCTGTCTATCAATTTCCAGAAAACCGTACAGGTAAGCTGTTAATTATTTTGAAACTAATTTGACTGATTGCGCCCAGTTAAATTAGTTTAAAATATTCAACAGCATGTTTATTAAACTGTAAAGACATACAATTCATACAACCTGACGGACTATTAAGCGTTTAAGACGGACTAAATCGAGTCATTCATAACGTAATGATTACGACACCATCGTACACGTCGCAAAGTTTATTATGACGCCATTTGATGGATGGATAAACTGGAAAGGTTAATTACCTAGAATGCTTAGTGTCATTAGTTTAGTAAAAATATGTTTGACCAACAATTACAGGCAGATCTTCTTGGGCATGATGAGTTTAAAAGGTTGCTTCTAGACAATGGTGTTAATAATTAGTCCCAATAAAATCGACTGCGGCGTGCCGCATAGACCGAGTTCTCTGAATCCACCCTGTGCCGATTAAAATATGCCGGGTACCCGGCATATCAGAATCGGCATTGGGTGGAGTCGGAGAACTTGAACTGCGTGCTCCATTGATTAAATTATTAAGGGAGAATATAAATGGGAAAATATTCAGAGTGATTCGCAACATGTATTTTGGCATAAAATCAAGGGTATGTATGAATGATGAATTATCAGGGCCTTTTAGGTGTAACTGCGGGTTGCGGCGGGGAGAAAATCTTTCCCCCATATTATTTAATATCTATCTCAATGACCTTCAAGAATACATGACAAACTCAAATTGTGGCAGTCTTATAATTAATGATAACACAGACGTCTATCTTAAATTGCTGGTGCTCCTATACGCAGATGACACAGTGTTGATAGCAGAAGATGGTATTACTCTACAGCGGAGTCTGAATGCCTACAACAGTTACTGTAAATTGTGGAATCTCACAGTTATTAAGGATGAAACAAAAGTGATAATATTCGGAAGCAATAAAAGCGGATGGAGGAATTGTAATTTTACGTTAGATGATGAAAATATTGAAATAGTCGATAAATATAAGTATCTAGGTATACATTTCTTTTACAACTGCAGGTATATAACAGCACTAAAACACCTAGCAGAGCAAGCTACTAAAGCCCTATGTTCACTATACCAGAGATGCGAAAATATGGATCTACCAATAAACTGCCAAATAACACTGTTGATTCAATGATATTACCGATTCTCACGTATGGGTGTGAAATTTGGACTACGGAAAACACAACACTAGTTGGAAAAATACGAATATGCTTCTATCGACGGTTACTAAAAGTAAACATGCATACGCCAAAGTTCATGACATACGGCGAATTAGGTAGATACCCACTCGGTATCACTTTAAATCATAGAACAATTCTATACTGGGAAAAACTGCTAAATGGCAAAGAAACAAAGCTATCATGTCTACTTTATAAACATATGTACACTGACAATACCAATAATAACTTATAATGCAAATGGATTGGAGTAGTAAAGGCAATATTAAATAATGTGGTAATGGGATATCTATGGGAAAGTAATCACAAAAGTATCACAAGTAATGCAACGAAACATATAAAACCAATATTTATAGACCAATACACACAATCATGGAGAGGACAGATGAACGCATCTTCAAAGGGAAAAATCTATAATATCTAGCCTATAAGACGAAATTTGAAATAGAAGCATATCTTACCAAATTAAATAATACTAATAAACTAACTTCAACGCGATTCCGAACAGCCAACCACAAACTGCCAATTGAAACTGGGAGGTGGGAGGGTTTAATCAAAGAAGATCGGATATGTAAATTGTGTGACCAATATGACTCCGATGATGAATATCATTACCGATTTCTTTGTAAGTTTTTTGAAAAGGGTCGAATGACACTACTACCAAAATACTTTCGGGTGAAACCAAATTACTACACATTTTGCGAACTCTTATCAAGTAATAAAATCTCAGTTTTAAGTAAGCTATGTACATTTATAAGAAAAGTATTGAAGCATTTTAAATAGCAAGACAACGACAACAGTGATGATGACAACAACAACAACGACTACGACTAGGAGGAGGAGGAGGACGACGACGACGATGATGATGACAATAGCAGCAGCCGCAACTACTACTGCTACCTCTACTGCTACGACCGCTGTAGCTACCGCTGCTATTACCACTACCACAGCCTGCTTACAGCACATCATTCCTGTCGAAAATCAAAAGTATATGTTCCTATAGGAATTTGAGCGCTTCGCTATTGGACTGACCGGTCAGTCATACTCATCATATTTGCTATAAACAAACTTTTCTTTTCATAACACCTATATGCACATCATGGGTATATGCAAATAACTAATTAATCGCATGACTAAGATTGGCCAACGGTACACTTATTGAAAACGCTCTCATACGCCCCAGGGCCTTTGACGATGAGGTTGACTGGATGTGTATTTCTGGGGGCTTAGTTTGTGTGCCCCGATGTGGTGGGGCCCGGGTGAGTCCTGTCACGTGGTGGCTTTGTGTCGTGTGGTTGGTGTATTTTGAATTGAGATTATGCGTCCCACATTCAGCTCAATTTGACAAAGGAGAGGATTATATTGATTTTTACTTAGTGGGGTTATCACGTGGTGGGATTCGTCCTCGTACTACTTGCATTTGGGTGCACAACGTGCGCTTCCGTGGGTATGCAGGTTTCGCGATTTTGTCCTCAGATGTCCTGGCGTGGAGGTGCGCCTTTAAATTTGAGGGCGTTTTGATTACCTAGGTACCTATATTATGTTGAAATAATAACAATAATAATAATAATAATAATAATAATAATAATAATAATAATAATAACGACGACGACGAGGATAATAATAATAATAATAATAATAATAATAATAATAATAATAATAATAATAATAATAAAAATAATTATGACCGTGTAAATGTATGTATTAACACCTCCCGTATGCCACATTGTGGTTTGGGTGTAAATAAATTGAATTGAATTGAATTGATTGTGCAAAGGTGATTTCTATTTCAAGTTTCAAGTTTATTGAAGTACTCCCAGGTCACAATGTGACATATGGGGATTACAAAATAATAGTTAATCTTTACAGGTCTGAGTGAGATTTAGCATTAAAAGATCGGTGACAGCATTATAGACAAAGACAATATAAACACATTACACATTACACATTATTAATATAAACATTATTACACAATATTTGTATAACCAATTTTAAAGTTAACCAAATTTAACAAGCATTTTATACAAATTAATTGTGGCATTATTGATCTAAACATTGTATATAACCATTATTGGTAGCAACGTTATTGATTAGTCAGTAGTGGTAGTAGTAGTAGTAGTAGTAGTAGTAGTAGTAGTAGTAGTAGTAGTAGTAGTAGTAGTAGTAGTAGTAGTAGTAGTAGTAGTAGTGGTGGTGGTGGTGCTGGTGGTGGTGGTAGTAGTAGTAGTAGTAGTAGTAGTAGTAGTGGTGGTGGTGGTGCTGGTGGTGCTGGTGGTGGTAGTAGTAGTAGTAGTAGTAGTAGTAGTAGTAGTAGTAGTAGTAGTAGTAGTAGTAGTAGTAGTAGTAGTGATAATTGTGTTTGAAATAATTACAATATGATAATAAAATAATAATCTCCGTTATGCAACTTGTTTAAAGAGTTTCCGTATAAAGGCGCACAATTTTGTTAGGATGGACAAGTTTGTATTCGAGAGCAGTTGTCCGAATTTGTAGTGGTTTGGGCGGTTAAGATAATATTTTGGAAGAAATAATTTTCTGTCATCACAGAAAAAGTCGCATAAGAATAGGTAATGATACTCATCCCCAATATCGTGTGTGTCGCATAGGTCACATATTCTTTCTTCCCTGTCTAAGCCCTCCCACCTTCCCTTTTCTATAGGTAACTTATGATTACTAGTTCGAAATTTGACTAAAGTTCTTTTGTTTAATTTATTTAGCTTTCTGAGATACGGCTCTAATTTTAGTTCAGTTTTGAATATACTATATATTTTGGCTTTAGGCAAGGTGGTAATTTGCCCTGACCAAGTTTGCATGTAGTGGTCTTTAAGTACTTGTTTCAAATATTGTATATTAGAATTTGTTATGGTCTGCGTTTCCCAGAGGTGAGCCTCAAGCACACGGTCTCACACAGATTCGACCATAGCGGACGAGAATTCATTTCGCAATCCACAAATCATACAAGCATGACTTCTAAAGACATCTTATCGCTTTGTGGTCGAAGGATGCTGGATCCTTAAAAATACCACGGTCGCAAAGAACCAAATCATGTGCTGTCTACAAACAGTATTGCGAGTGTTTCAAGGATACGATCTCGGATCTCGGCCAGAACAGACGCGAATAAATAACAGTGACAATCGCCTTTCATCACGAACCAGAAGACGAGCAAAGACATTATAATCTTTTTTCCCCAAACTAGCCTTTCGAGGTCATGGAATAACGGAAACAATTTCACCATCTGGCAATAAATTACTGTTAGTAGCCTGATGAAAGTTGCCAGATTGATCTTGGCCGGATTAAGTACGGTCCAATGCAATTTGAGCGACGAGATTCTGTCAGGCGATACTGGCGTTCATCAACAGGTGCTGAGCCACTGCGATAGATTGTAGCAATACAACTATATATATCGTGCAGTCGACGGCATACTGATCATTTTAAGAAAAACAGGTTGACTGAAAGAAATTATTACCGTGGGTAGCAACAGCTCTCAGTCAAATCGTTTCTCTCCAGAATTCTCAACACGTAGGGTTCTAAATGAACACTGAATTGTTTTTTTGGAAACATGCTGCACTGAACTTCACATATGCCAATTTGTAATGCGTGTGTTTTCTGCCTTTGCTAATTCTTAAAGAATCGTTCAGTGTTCATTTTAGGATGGATCCGAGGCCTATGCGGTCTCCTCTCTTCCAAATCGCCGACACATAATTGAGACATCCGTTCCGTCTCTCAAGTATATGACGTTATAATCAAATACGTCACGCGTTAGCTTGCTTCACAATCAGGATGCCGTCTAGCTCAGTTATAAACACCTAAAGGCCCGTCATGAAAGTGTACGAACTGTATGTCTGGTGAATCTACAATTGAGTCTACATTCTGTTGAATATTTGGAAACTAATTCAAAGTCAAATTAGCTTCAAAATATTCAACAGCTTACCTATATAGTGAAAATGGGATTCTGCTAATAAATGTTTCAAAGTATATAAATCATAGAAATGTAATAAGCGTAGAGCGACATGCGCATATCGTCACTATGGAAGGCGTTGTCCCGCCCTCCGAAGACGTGAGTTCAGTAAAATGCAACTGCTCATGTTCGGACTTCGGACGGGCTGGCGTAGACGATCAGCAGCATATATTACGTCCAAAATTGAGTAAATTCTCTTTTGGTAGGCCTAATTGGAAGAGAAATTTAATAGACGCAAATGAAAATAATTCTATCAGAAATAAACTTGTATTGGCTATATTAATCTGACACTTTATTAGACTACTTCAATAGAATTTGAAACAAACATATATTAGTTTGGAGACTATGATAAAATACTAAACTGAAATTCCGCATTTGTGAGAGAGAGTCATTCTACGCTTATTAGATTTCTATCATATAAATCGATTCCAACACACGCAGTAGTAGGCGGCGCTTATCCAGAAATGGGCGGGGCATATGCAGATTTGACCACTCTGTTGGCGACACATAATAGGGGAGATGCGAAGAATATTTAGACTAAACGAGAGTTAGGCCTACTTCAGAGAACTGCTTAAGATTTATAACAAACCATTACCACGTGAACATACAGCGTACGCACATGAGGACAAACGTTCAATCTTTGGATCCAACGCCCAGTTACCAGGAAAACACGTTTTGTTTGGTAGTGTTTCCATAATCCAAGCGTGTCAAGCCACATATATGCAGACTTTGTATAACACTTTTAAAGGGAAGCTAATCTCATCTCAAATGTTGTATTGTGCTGATAGGTTATGGTTTATAGATTCCATATCATTCATATCCTGTTATATTCCTTTATCCGCATCACAATTATATGCTTTGTAATATCGCGCATAGGCTGAACAATGAACGCTACCATTTTGTCACCTCAAGATAGTGCGTGATGTCATGTATATGCCAATGCATTACATTCCTCATTATATAATACCCATCTTGTAGAACATTTTGACACTAATTTAACTGGAAGTTTTTGCTGCCTAATATTCGACAATTTACCAGTATGATTGCTTTTACATCGCATGGCCAAACTATAGATGGTTCCTCTATGACTGCGATAATATACCGAGGCAGACATGCTAAGTTTTCTCTGATTAGTTGAAAAGCAAATCATGACAGCCACTATAGGCCGTGGAAATATATCAACATTTAGTTACTAAAGCCTGACTATCCTTCGTTGTCAGACTAAAAGTCTAACATGCCAGGGATGGAATATGTGTGGCAAATTCTATCACCTGAAATGCTCGTATAAGATAAGATGAGATTTCCTTTAAAGAAGAGAATCCTCTCTCTTGAGAATAATTATTTCAATGGCAACCGTACAGTATTATCCGATCAAATTTCTGTTGCCATAGAAATTTACTCTACTTAGATATTTGATCAACTCTGGAACGTTTCGTGGAATCCTCCCGTGCTGCTTTAGGCCTCAACAGCTTCCAGTCAAATTGATTACAAAATATTCAACATAGTAATTCATATAACGTAATGTGATGTTGTATCTAGTGTTGATAGGATCAAGTTCTTGTTACAGCTTAACCCTTTCATGACGAAGACGGACAAAACCAGCCTCTACAGTGCTCTTGAGGAATGCCCATTTGCAGGCAAAGAGAAGACTATTTTTGAAAATTTACCACTGGAATGACTCGCTTGGTAACGGAGCCAGTCATTCCAGTGGTAAATTTTCAAAACTAGTCTTCTCTTAGCCTTCATATGGACATTAAATGAGCATATAAATTAAACTTTCTTGACCAAATTTAGCCACCGAAGGGTTAATAGACCTTCTCTGAGGGAATAGATATCTCTGATGGTTGTCATTTCAGGATTGCAGGAGACTATGCCCTCATAGTTATCAGCAACATGACAACAACAGCTCCCAGTCAAATTACTGTCAAAATATTCAACCGCTTGCCTGTATAATTACCTTGAAATTGTGATTCTGGAAATTCAGTGATGCCGGTATAAATCAATTCCAGACACGTACAAAGTGGGCGGAGCTTAGCTAGAAATGGGCGCGGCATAGCTAGAAATGAATCCCTCGATTGGAATTGAGAATTGGAATTCGTGGAAATTCGCTAGTGACTTTGAAGACTTATAAATCGACTTTTGGCTATAACCCGCCCATCTCTAGCTAAGCTCTGCCCATGCTTTGAGCATGTTGGGATCGATTTATATACTTATAGAATCTCAATTTCATGGTAACTAAACAGCTAGCCTGTTGACTATTTTGAAATCATTTTGACTTGCAGCAACAGCGCCCAGTCAAATTAGTTTAAATTATTTAGAATTCTTACAACTGCCAGACTGCGGCATTCCATGTTCACGAATCATGACGGATTATTTATGTCAATTATGATTGTGACGTCAGCCTCCACGTAACGTAATTGATTATGGCATCATACAGATTGGATTCATCAATTGGTAGGGAATATGGCATTGAGTGCATGTTAAGAAGTTTGATTGCATTTAATTACTTTCACTAGGAATTCCTGTTTTCACTTGTCATTTCCGTGGTATTACCAGATAAATTAAAAAATTATTCCCCTCATGGCCTGTCAATGGACATTTCCCAAGAATAGTGAAAATGTCGTTTTTTCTTCTGCTGAACCATTAAACCATTATAAAATGGTGGCATTTGCAAGATCTTAGCAGTTTATAAAAAATCGGTTCTCGAATAGAAAGGTTCCCTTGCAGGTGACAGCTATGTGATTGTTTAAAGGTGCATATTCACACCAAAATTCTTGAAAATAAAATTGTTGAAATTATATACTTTTAGAGGCTTAAATTGTGTACCTCAATGTAATGAACCTAAATAAATCTTAACATATGATGATTTCATTCCATATAAATAAATTTCGTAGATTTAGTTGTGAATTTTAATTAGGAACTCTAATTCAATTTGACAACTTAAAAAATTATATTAATTTATACGTGCATCATATGCTAAGTTTTATTTCGTTTCTTTACATCACACGATTTAGGCCTCTAAAAGTATTTAATTTTAACAATTTTATTTTGAACCATTCTGCTGTAAATATGCACCTTTAAGACAATCTGGGCCGGACAAAGGGTTGAAATGGCTGAGAAAATGCACAAGAAAAAAATATATATATATCATCTCACATGCCATTTTAGTAGTTAAATTTGTTATATTGCATTCTAATGTGAATGTTTATCTCTCTTTTCAGTTTCTGGAAACTACACTCTGACGACAGTACCTGAGTACGTGTCATTCTCGACCGATCTTTACGTCCAATTCTCTCTGCCACGCGGAGTGTCACTAGCGAACGCTTTTCTCAGACTGGTCGCTTTGGAACCGGAAGAAGTGGAGATTACTACGCTCGGCATGCCTATCGGAGTAAGAAGCGGGAAGTTGAAAGTCTCGTGCGGTATCGTGGAACACGCGGGAAAATATGAGTTTAGAATGTATATGTATGTAGGTGGACCATTATTAACAAAATCAACATTGGATGTGAGATGGCCTGACGTGAATCTAGCGTTACCATCACAATCCCTAGCCCTCAGTACATCAGTCAATGTAGTTATTCGGTCATTAGCAAAGTGCAATCCATTAATTCATCGGCATGATTTCCATTTAGAACTATTTTACTATCGAAGGACGCAGGATGCGAATTCAAAACTCGAAATCGGCGTGTCACTCCATAACGGTACTTATACTGGTTTAGCCGATTCCAAAACCATCAACGAGATACCATGTTATGTGTTCAGTATTGCCGGAATATATCGGGCTGAGATTAGATCGAATTTTAACCAATCATCAATAGTTAGTCGCAGTAACTTCATGTTCGTTCGTTGGAGTGAAAATTATAGTCTGTTTGCAAGAGCTAAATATATATTCCCGTGTTTAGGTAGTCTGGAGATCTTCTATAGTCAACCAGATTGCTACGCATCGCAGACTAATGATAAAATTAGGATCTATGTTTTATATCGAGGCGCTAAGGGGTCGTTAGCGGCTCCCGTGGAATCGGAATACGTCATGGAAATGACAGCTAAGAAAGATCAGGAATCGTTAAGTATCGAGTGCTCGACTTTTGACCTGGACGCTGTCGGGTACTGCTTCGTCTACGTAAGTGTGAGTCAAACGGGAGTCGTTAAAGAGCAGAAGAAGACATGCTTACAAACAGACCATAATGCAGGTTTGTACAATTCTATACCTCAATCTCACCTATGCATAGTTGCATACACACATCTGGCCTCGCATATAAGTTAATATCACGTGGTAGCCTAGACTCATTTGCCTGATATTTTTTACTAGTTCGCTAATGAGTAATATCTGTCTCTTGTAGCACGACCATTGATTTTAATAGTAAGCTATAGAAGTGTCCATTTCTAGCTATGCCCCACCCATTTCTACCTAATCTCCGCCCAATTTGTATGCGTGTTGGAATCGATTTATATCGACTACTAATTCCCAGAATCCCAATGTCTAGATAATTATACAGGTAGGACCTAAGCTGTTGGACATTTAAAACCTAATTTGAGTGGATAAGAAACAGCTCCCGATCAAATTAGTTTCAAAATATTCAACAGAATGATTAATTATTACATTAGGCCTATAAATTCCTCAAAGTCATACGATTCGTACACTTTGGTGACAGACCTACTTGACAGAGATAGGCCTACGTCATTTTGATTGTAACGTCCGCTACCATGTGACGTATTTGATTATACCGTGAGGCACGTAAGTGACTGATCGGATAACTCTGTTCTTTTCCAATTTTTAAATAGCATTCAGATCTACCCATATATAGCCTATATATGAAGCACCTGTTTGGTTTTGTATAAACGAGTACATTTATATTAACGGGAATGTTGCCGAGACGTTCACCCGTCGTGTGTCAACTTAACCCTTTAATGGTCAAGCTATTCAAAACGACACCTGCAGTGGTCTTGAGGATTGTCCATTTGCAAGCCAAGAGAAGACTATTTTTGAAAACTTACCACTGGAATGACTGGCTCGGTTACCGAGCCAGTCATTCCAGTTGTAAGTTTTCAAAAAAGCCTTCTCGTGGCCTGCAAATGGACACTGTCGAAGGAAAAACATATTTTCTTTACCATTACCGAGTTGATAGTCATGCTAGCCAAAAAAGGCAACATCTGTCGTGGTCTTGTGTGTCTTTGCAAGAAATCTTGACCATGAAATGGTTAACGGTGCCTATTCACACCAAAATGCTTAAAAATATAATTGTTAAAATTTTTAGACTTTTAGAGGATTAAATTGTGTGCCTGGATGCAATGAAATGGAATAAATCTTAAAACATGGCGATATCATTACGTAAAAATTACTATATATTTTCTTTACGTTTTGAAATCGAATTAGAGACACGAGTCCCTGATTCAACTACATAACTAATACGATTATATTAATTTATACCGAATGAGATAGTAATGAATATGCAACTTTAATTGATATGAGTAGTATTATGATCGCTCTGAGGCGCTGTTAGCACGAGAGGGGTGAAGAGCCCAAATCGTTGTTAAATATCCACATATCGATGTCTTGGTACGAAAATGAGTTTTACTTAATGTAAATAGTGAACCATTGTAAGCGAATCATAACGACTGAATGAAGCAGTGAAGAAAAAGAGGGCCTCATGAAAAGACATCATTTAACTCCTTTGCATTGACATGAGAGGATATTTAATCTGATGTCAAAACGAACAGCAATGGAGTAGATAATTGTATTTGACACGGAATGAAAGGATGAAACTAATATTCTATAGGGACTAGCAGGGCCAAGGCTGTGTGCTATCAAGGATAAATGAAATCTAAACTTTATATGGCCCCAAAATTTAATTTTGCTATTTTTCTCTAGACGATTTTGCTCACTAAAAGCAAATATTATTCTACGCTTTGTAGGCCTAGACTATGTAGACTTCATATTTCCATTTGTTTACATCTTCGTCGTCGCCTGGGGCGTAAACAGCAAATTGTAGCCATTTCGTTCTAATAACTCTTGTTGACTGACGATGCTGGGTCCTTTATTGTCCATCGACATTGTTGATCTCTTAGAATTAGGTCTCCGCAGTACGTGCGTATGGGAGGAAGGGTGGGGGGGGGGGGGGCAAAGCGGGACAAGGGGCAAAAAGAGACAGGCCTTACATGCCTCTAGGGACAGGCCCCTCTCACACAACGCACGCATTACGTGATGTACGAAGCCATTTTAGGAATGCGTTATCTCCCTTTATTTTAGAACCGTTATAGCTTTCATCTTAGGCTAGGGTATGTGTATTCTGCATTGCTATTTTGAATTTTGAGCATGTTGGTGTAAGGATCTATGTTAAGCAGTGTATTTCTACAGAGTTGTCTCAAAAGCAACTGCTAAATTAAGGTTGTTAAATATAAGGTTCATGAAGGTATAATATGTTACAAAATAAATTATGCATATGCATTGTAAAATATGGCGGGAAATGTGAGAAATGAAGTAGACTCTATTGAGGCAAAACAGGACACTCCCTTTTGGGGCAAGACAGGACAGTGTCCCATTATGCCCCAATCGATAAATTATCAAATATTACCAATGTATGCACTACTACTACTACTACTACTACTACTACTGCTGCTGCTACTGCTACTGCTACTGCTACTACTACTACTACTACTACTACTACTACTACTACTACTACTACTGCTGCCGCCGCTGTCGCCGTATATCTGAAGTGTACACCATCAATTCCAGTCAATTCGTGAGATTGTGAGGCGGGTAGTTGAACGCTATCGTGTGGTTGTGAGACGGGTAGTTGAAAGCTAATCCGGTGAAAGAGAATTTTTGTCCTCTGGATGCTTGTGTAGTGGTACATTACTCCCTTCCAAAACGCTAGGCGGAAGGTGTCATAGAATCCACTGGTTCGAACCCTACTCGGGTAAAAAAAGGTAAAAATTACATTCCAGGTGATGAATGAGCTATATCCCAATGCCAGTGTTTCGTCAATGATAGGGTGCATAGAACTAATAGTTGACAATAATAAAAACTACTACATAATGTGTTTTCTCACTGAGGTAAAAAAAAGGGACACCCTTCCCATTTTGCCCCAGCCCTTTGGTAAAACTTAACATTTTTTCCAAAAATAATTTTTCTTTGTCAAAACTATATTTCTTGGAACTCATTTTTAGTTCTCCCTGTATAGCACCTAGTGTCTGGAAATATATCAACTATGTTAGATTAAACATTCATATAATCATTCATTATTGGCATAGGACTCATAATGATTTCATTTATATACACTTACGTACTAGGTACTCATATACACATTGGTTTATATAGCTGTAGTTATCGTTAACTTTAGCATGTACATTTATTTAACTCTTTGAAACTTCATACATTACCTATTAACTTTAGCATACAATTTGAACACTTTAAAGACAATACCACTTTGAACTGTAGCATTGAACTCTTGACCTATGAGTTTTGTCATACGATTTGAACACTTTAAAGACAATACCTTATGGCCGCCGGGAGTGTCGGGAAATATATCAACTATGTTGAATATAAAATGCTGAATTAATGAACTGAGATACTATGTAACTGATATGCCCCTACGTCTGGGCACTCTATCACGTGGTTTGTAGATGCGTGGTCCAGCGACCCCCTTTGTAGAACGAGCTATTTAATAAAGCAGTCACTTAGATGTTTAACCTGCTACACGTGTTTTCTTTCTGCTCTTAAGTGAACCTCAATATAATATGGTACACCTAGTCTGTGATTTGATATAGCATAAGTTTGAAACATTAAGAAATAGAAGGGTTAGTATTTTTGTGGTCCCTTTTGCCCACCTTCCACTACATGTGTCCATCCGCTTCTCAATCACAATTTCGAGTTGCGACTGACAGGCGCATAGACATATTTATTCATGTACGGAGGAGGCCTAATTCTAATCTTTCAAATGTTTTGTCCAGCAAAAACATACCATACATAGGATACTAGCATGCTAAATTCAAATTCAAACAATACTTATATATAACGACTATTTATAATCGTCTGGTATGTCACTATGGCTGCTTAAGGCGTACATCACATTAATAATTGCGTTGTTCAAAATTAGCCCACGGTTATCATCTGGGGAGACATCGATTGCGGCTGCGGTTCAGCGAAATATCTTCATATTTGCTGGGTTATTCTCCATGAAAAACTAAACTTAGGTCGTGTTCTCACTGGAGAGTTAATCGGGAATAATGCCATATACATCAGTATTGCGTTACATGGGTTAAGTCTCTGGTGCGAACACGACCTCAGTCTCTAGTGAGAACACGGCCCTAGACTTACTTTAAAACGGCCGTATCGGTGTGTGTGCGTGCGTACGTGCGTACCTGCGCGCGTACGACTAGCAGTGGTAGTTTGTTACTTATCATCTCTTCCCCAGTTAAAGCTACATATCCGGAACTATTTAACCACTAAAGTGCCAATTTCTCAGTTCCAAAACAAATATACATGAAAGTTGGTGACTATATTGAAACTAACTTGACTGGAAGCTGTTTCTGCTATAAACAACTGCCATTCAAATTTGTTTCAAATTACTTTTGAAAGAGAAAGTCGGTTGTAAGAATTATAAAGAATTTGCCGTTTCAGGTCTGTCAATATTAAATGGTTAAAATCTATTCTAGCCTACGCACGAGCTACTTTCAATAGAAATTAGTTCCTAGACTACGTAAGCAATGTCTACCAGAACACTGACCTACATCGGCAGGTAAATGTTAACTTGAATGTCAAATTAACCTAGTGTGTATATATGCCTACTGTATTAGATATATTATTAATCTATAAAAAATCAATGCTATCTGAAATTTCATATATAAAGATATTAGCCAGTAGTAATATAGATCTTAGCTATTCTCGAACATAAAACATTACCTTGATAAGTGATAACCCATGATACTGGGCCGGCACTGGGTCAATACAGGAACATTACGGCCCGGTATTGGCCCAGTACCGGCCCAGTGACCTGCATAATCAGAATATATACTTATGTCGATCTATGCTACCCCAGGAGTGAATTAGGAGTGAATTATATGCGTGTGTAAATAAACTCAAGCTATAGATACCGAGATTATTTCACACATTTCTAGGACGGGTATTGCATATTTAGACACATTGTCCTCAACTACTGGTCTATGTAGCTTGGACATTGATGCATGGTAGGCCTCTCCGAACAGTATTGCTTAGAGATATTCGAAGATATCCGAATCCCCACAAACCGTCCTTATTGTGCCGATTGTCACCTTGATCTTTGACATTTAAACCCAAGGTCAGGAGTGTTCTTCAGGACCCTAACGCCGATCCATGTGTGTTAAGACCCCATCAGTATAAGGAACGTAGACACGCACGTGGTGGTGCCTCTGGGTGACAAAAAATCAAAGAACATTTTTATTTCGAACCATCCAGTTCTTCAAAATGAATTATGCAAAGCTACAGGAATTTGTTAAATAAAAATGTCATTAAATAGCTTTTGTCGGTCTTTCGTATAGCTGTAAATCTATACCCGGCTCTTCTTCTGTCCTCACAATGCATACACGCAATGTCCTCGCGCTCATCCGAGTACCTCGACAAAGGCTTATCTCGTTTTCCAACGCCCAGTAATGATTTATTGAATTGATTGGTCATAATTGCGCAACAACGAACTCATTTATTGCCGTATTTTGATAACGTAACACCACCCCGGAATATCTGGTAACTGAAAGTCGTAAACCGCTTCACAATCGGTAATATATAGTTAAAATCTGCGGCGGAGATCGCGTAACTTTTGGTGCCAACATACAGTGATTCTTTAAGACAGGTGGTCACGACCGCCTGTCTTAAAGAACCATCAGCTTTTGGTTCCAAAAGCGATATGCCATAGCGAGTCACCTGTATATAGAGACCACGTGTCTATAGTAACTATTATTCACTCTGATGCAGGTATATATGTTGACCAAGAGAGTGATATCTATTTCTAGCCATGCCGCGCCCATTTCTAGCTATGCTCCGCCCATTTCTAGCTATGCTCCGCCAATTGTGCGTGTTTGGAATCGATTTGAAACTGAAACATGAATTTCCAGAATCTAAATTTCAAGATAAGTATACAGGTAAGCTGTTGAATATTTTGAAACTAACTTGACCTGGAGCTGTTGCTGCCTATGGCAGTCAAATTAGTTTCAAAATATTCAACAGAATGTTTATTAAATTCGTATATTACTGATGGAAAATTTTAATTTTAACTCTTCCTATTTGGCGACTTCAAGTCCAAACTAGGAAAACTAATAATATAAGCAAAACAGACAAACAAACCGGGTTTGATTCGTGTATTGGTTCCTATGGAATGCGAAAATGCAACAGTAATGAAGATGCAGCAGTTGACTTCACCTGTAGTTATGGTGCATATGCAACGCATAGCCGACAAGAAAAGGAAAAACCACAAAAGCAAGCTTTAACCGGATTGACTACATATGTAGCGAGGCGAATGCAAGGACGTTGACCCGAGCCTCACGAACATAGTGGTACATCTCTAATTCCGACCACAAACCGGTGATTAGGCCTACTCGATTACGGATTGATCAAATGTGCCCCATCTACAAGAGACCAGCAAAACAAAAATCAAAAGCTAGTCCTGAAACGTGGAGACATCAGCTGCTAACAAATTAGTCTAGCCAGGTATACCAACGAAGGAAATCCTACATTGATGAGCCACTTGTTACAAAGTTGTCTGAACAACAGAAAACACGACGAATACGCATATATCAAATCAGTGGAAATGAACGCCAAACTGAACTAAGGCAGAATCGCAATAAGATCCTGCGCCAAATCAGTGAGCGATTAAAAGAACTCACAACCAAAAGAGCAGATGACCTGGTAAACGAGATCACGTCAACCCATGATTGTCGAAAACTGTTCGTAGCAAGCAAAGCCTTACAAACTCAACACTCCACAGCAACCACTTGCTGGACACAACCCTGAGGGTCACTTCATTGGATTAGAACAGGGAAAGGATGAACTGATTACGGAATTGTTTAAAGCTCAGTTCAGTGATACAGAAAATTTGCATTGTCAGCCAAGGCACTTGCAAAAAGTCAATAACAGAAGCAAGTTGTGCACGCGGGCCTAATGGTATTAATAACGAACTTCTTAAATATGCAGATAATATCATTTCGATACCAATCGCACACGTTATCAACTCTACCTTTGAACAACGCCTCCCTATCGATGCTGGTCGGGGTCGGAGAAGGGACACTTATTGCACTCCGAAAGCCTAAAAACCAGGCAGACCTCGTCACGACCTGAGACCAATAGTGCTTGTGAACAAGATCCGAAATATTATATTAAAAGCGACATTGTGTCATATCAGCGATAAGATTGACACATTTACTGGACACTGGCAGAGTGGTTTTAAGAGAGGACGTAGCTGCACTGACGTAGCCTGGACACGGCGAATGTTGATATCAGTAGTACTATGAAAGCATTCAGACGCCTACAAGATGGGAATCGACATGTCACGTGCATTTGATGCAATCAAAATATCACAGATTCTTCCATTTCTCCATCAAGCTGATTGCGATGATGTCGAACTACGCCCGGTGAGAATCTTATTGGCAAACACAAAACTAAATGTTCGCGTCAAACCAACGCTTTTTACACAGGTCGAAACATCAATAGGGTCAACACAATGTGATGGTTTATCACCAATGCTTGTCACTTGATACTTCGCCGCAACACTATCATATGCTCGAGAGTACTCTACAAGACCAAATTATCCAATCTCAATCATAGGTATGCCACTAGTGATGGAGTATGCCGACGACGTTCACTATATCGACGAAGAAAAATGTTCTTTTGATACACTACTTCCAATAGCTACAGAACAGCTCAAGGCTGCAAACCTCTTCATGAATGAAGCCAAAACAGAGTTTGCTCACGTATACCCATCCGGCACCACAGAAATGAGTGATGGTGCTACCACCATCCCCAACCCAATCGGTGCACTGAGAAGTGGAAGAAAAACAGCATCTTGGGTTACCTGCTCTCCAGCTCTACCGATATTGGAACTCAATGTTTCAACAGGAAATATCGCCTTCCAGCCCTTTTGAAAGTTGTGGATTTGTGGCTCTAAAATCCCCATGAAAGTAAAAATAGAACTATTTGATGCGAAATACGTTTCCATAATGCTATAGAATTGCAAAAAGCCCTCTTAAACAAACTTGATGCATGTCACCGCGGACATCTGCGAGCCTTTACAAATCATCGCTGGCCAGACAGTCTAATATCAAATGCAGCACTCTACCAACTGTGTAACGCAGAGCCACTATCTGTGAGGGTAGCACAGCAGTGATGGTCTATGTTCGGACATGTTCTTTGAATGCCAGAAAATGTCCCTGCTCAGAAACCCATAGAATTTGCTGTCGCAGGTGCCAACAGGTATCAGGCACACAAAGGACGCCACAACAGTGCAGAGGACTGAAGAAAAACTGATTACAGCTGAAAAATGTTTTCACTTCTTCAGCCGCAGCACGCAGTCACTCATCATCAGTGACGGATCTTCGCTTTCCGTGACTGAGTTACACGTCAGTAAGATTGTAACGTCAGCTAACTATTGACGTAATTGTGTATGACGTCCGGTAGTTGAGTAACAGATCGGATTCCTCCATTGGCATCGATAGGCAGAAAAGAAAGTCGAATGCGCAGAAAGAGACTTCGTATATATAGGTTCTAAAGAAGAAATTTTTGGCACTGGTGTGATTTTGTCAGATGATCCCTATCGCTAGCTATAGCTGACAGTGTGACGTTTGTTTGACTGTAAGCATTTCAGGTGACTTACTAGACCAGAACCCGCACACGGGCGCCAGCTATACACATAAGTGCCGACACTTAGAGCAGTTTGGCAACGTTTTACACAGATAACCTTCACAAAAGTCGATCTTGTGTAACGATATGATATCTTTTAACATGCTTGCCCGTGAGAATATATGATGTTCTTTAAATTTTAATGTAAAGCTTCATGATCTAAGAATTTGATTTTATTATGTCTGATTTTAATGAGAATCTTCTATTTATGAAAATCTAATTGGCCTTATGTCGATGTATGTTATTGATAATATCAGAATTATTTCCAAGACAGAATTTGACGGTTCACATGTGTTGCTGATTGCGCATTACCTTGTTCATAGAATCACAGGTATGTGGTTTTGGGACAAAGGCAACAGTTTAACTTTTTACCCACCACAATCCAGAAACACCGTATTCTTTATGATGTAAGAAATATTACGTTGAATAGTTTGGGACTAATTTTACTGAGCGCTGAGACAAGTAAGCAATCGAAGGAAATGTTATCATGTTGCATAAAACGTCATGAATTTTTAAGAATATGTAGAAGAAAGAAAGCGGATAAATTTTGAAAACAATGTCCTTGAATGATCTTGCTCCCCCAGAACAGCAACCACTTACTGCAACAGTGCTTAAAATGAGCACCCATCTTCACACAAGTGGACTGAATATGTATAATCTGATAAGATAATTCCATAGTACTCCCCCCCCCCCCACCCCACCGCACCCCACTCATCCACCACCCAGGATTAATCATTTCACACCTGAATTCCCAATATTTGAATTCCAAAGCAACCACACATCTATTATTAACTTGTTGAATAATTTGAAATGAATTTGAACGGTCAAATTAATTTGGTTTAAAAATTGTATTCTTTATAGTATACTAAAGATTATCATCTCCGGCTTTGCATCGCTGACAAAGTTAGGTAATCAATACGTATGTATGGCGCCAGTGAATGTCTCGGGTGATCGATAGATACCTTGCTAGATAAGGTATGATAAAGCCGAGCGTTAATCACGTGACTTTAATCTTTGCCCAGCACACCTGATCGATCATTTACAGAAATTCGATGTCAGGGCATTTATTGATTGATCTATGCTCTCTGCTTTTCAGTGCCGATCTGAGTACAATACAGCTCATAAATACGTTAAAATATTACAAGATCATGTTAGTTAGCAAGAATAGGGTGTTGAATATTTAGAACATAATTGGATTTGAAGACATTGCTGCTTTAGGCAGCAATGTCTTCCAATTCAATTATGGTCCAAATATTTAACATTACATTTTATTGTTTTTAGGAAACGCTATAAGTTATTTCTGAGATGTGCTGTACGGTTGTGTTACCGTTGGATACAAGAATCATATCATATGGCAATATTTTTAACTCTAATATTCAAGTCGAAAAACACCATCTTCTCCAGTGGTCTTACGAACGCGAATTTGCAGGCCAAGAGAAAACTATTTTTGAAAACTTATCACCGGAATAACCGGTTTTGTAACAGAGCCAGTCATTCCAGTGATAAAATTTCCAAAATATCCTTTACTTTGCCTGCAAATGGCCTTTCACTAAGTAGAATTTTATATATCCTTGACAAATATTGCCAGTTATAATGTTAATCCCGGGTGTAAAGCCGTAAACCAGGTCAGGATAATTTTGAGTTAATCTGCGTGATCTTTTTGTCTGTTCCATTGACTGGCATAATTTCCTGAACGCGGTTTAACCGTATAACTGCTGAATTTTTGCAGACAACATATTACAAGGGTTATATCTGTGGACCTGCTAAATATTTTGAAAACAATTTGACTGAAAGTTGTTGGTGGCTAAGCCACTAACAACTTTCAGTCAAATTGTTTTCAAAATATTCAGCAAGTAAAAGAATGTCTAATGTTTTTGCTCGTTGAAATTATTGACTGGTAGCTAACAGCATCGAAACGGTTAATAATCTTCACGAGGGACATTTTTGATCAATAGAATGAAATTGTATCTATGCATAGGTGTATCTGATTTCTGACAATTGGAATAACATACCATTTTTAATTGCATAGTTTAGTAAAGGATCACAACTCAGGGAGCCACCTCATATTAAGTTAAAACTGATCCTGGTAAATTTGACTATATATCAACGTCTGGGCGTCAAATATGTCGTTATCGGCACAAAAAATCCTGTTTACCTAATGCTCATGTGACAGCTTCTAGTACATTATGCCATCTCCCATGACGATGGATATAATTGACCTTTTATAAAAAGCCACCCAGGCCATGATTGAAATTTGTTTATAATTATATATTCTCTTTTCAATTATACCTTGTAGTTTTGGTGGCAGAGTCGTATTCAAGTGTTGTACCATCGACGTAAATTGATACGACTTAAAGTGTCAAACAAGTAGTACCGCTACCATAAGCTTTTGTATCAGGATCTTTCTATAGGACCGTTCAACGACTATGCAGACTATTTGGTATTCAATTGCAGATAAAGGCGTGGCATTACTCATGCCATCTGTCGGTATAGTAAAATTCGGATTTAGCCAATCAAATTTCAGTTGCTCTAGAAAGTTGTAACACTGAGGAATATTCTCAACCCTGAATAATTTTCTAAAATTCATCCCAGGTGTCTAAAAGATGGTGGATGTTTAAGCCGGGTCGTAAAGATCTAGCCACGTCTGGTTTTCGTATCGTACAATATGGAAAACAGCATGTCCAAGGCAACACATGCTGTCGTTTCTATGTCTAGCCATGTTCCAGTAGCCTGCACATCAACAACTAGCTAGTATGACGAATCTACAAAAGCAATCTATAATTATCATATTTGAGAATCTTTGAAATGAAATCTGAAGAGAATACACCACCCACCTATCAACCCCACCCACCAGTCCACCACAATGCCTCAACTAAACACGTGCATAAAATTGGAAATTTCATCAAAGTTAAAATCTCGTTTTCATGGTAATAGGTGACGGCGCAATCGAAATTTCAAGTTGTATACAAGTGTTTAGTCGAGGCGGTGGGGTGGGAGCGGGGTGCGTGTTGGTGGGTGTTGATAGGTGGGTGGTGCATTCTCGCTGAATTCGGTCTTACTATTGTGCGCCTTGTTAAGCTACCTTGGTGTTTAAAAAGGCGTTGTTCTATGCGCTATGTTTTGAAACATCAATATTTTTCAGAAACGCTGTTTAACAAATAGACACCACTGTGACCACTTGCTTTCATCGAAGCACACACGTATTTTTGCATTTGCTTGAGGTTTTAAAATGTTACCAAAGATGCGCCTGTATACTACGGTCACCTCAATAAACGCATTGACTGTCTTGTGACGACGTAATTAGATGGCATTGATAGACAAGTTTGGCTGTAGATCAAACGAAACCGAATAATTAAGGCAGATCAAAAGAACCGAATAAATAAATAAGCTATGTTAGATATACCTGTCATCGTCATGGATATCGCTTTCAAGTTTTCAAAGATTTCTAACAGATTGTATTTTTATATAAAACGAAAAGAGAGTTCGATACAAAGTTAAATATTTTACTATATCGCGATAAGCAGGTAATAAAGTTCAGCCTTGCTTTGATCACTACGGGGTGTCTGGTAATCAGAAATCACTGACTCACACCTGCTGCCTCTCATGGGTGTTTACGAATAATAGATATCTGAATGAAAATGATGGGGGGTTTAAGATGATTTGAGATATTAAAAAATATCAATTTTAAATGCATAATTAGCTATAAGTGACTGATTTGGTGACAGATATCTAATGTTTATGTATTGATCGCTCATTCAAGATATAATTATTAATGATTGAACGCGTTCTCGTGTCGTGTAAACTATAAAAATAATAAGCGCTTGTAGGCCTATAGGCTAATAAAGCAAGAAACTGACAGAAAACAATAGTCTAAAGGAGAATGCACCTTTCCAGAGTATCCATCCATCCAAGACCTCGTATGACGTCACAATCAGCTCAGTGCGTGTTTGATGACGTCACAATCATTACGTCACAAAGGGTTCCATATAGACCGTCATCAAATCTCAAATAGTCAGACACGTTGTATGAATTGTATGTCTTTGTAATTCCTACTATTTAATAAACATGCTGTTGAATATTTTGAAACTAATTTGACTGGGCGCTGTTGCAGCAACATCACGCAGTCAAATTAGTGCCAAAATATTCAACAGCTTACCTGTGTATTTTTTTTAGAGATTGACAGTCAAGGTGTTCAGATATCGATCGATCCCAACACGAGGGAGGTGTGGGTGGAGCTTAGCTAGAGATGGGCGGGGCATAGCTAAAACCGGAAAGGTCCATTTCAACGTTTTAATACCGTCCAAAAGTCTCTTTAAATCCTTTCAGTCTGACAGAAAAGATTTAACAAATGAAATCAAATCTATTGGTACTGAACGAAATTGCACGCTTTGACCATACATAGTGATCGACAGTATTACATGTTATTTCTGATATATGGAAAAAATCCACATAATTATTTTGAAATATACGCAGTGTATGGCTTACCTGTGTCATTACGTACAGGTGGCTCCATGCTGAACACTTTGAAGGAAACGCCAACATATTCATTAGAGTATCCTTCTTAACGGTTGCTCTGATATGTTGGCATTTTCAACCTTTTCAGCAACATCGTTATACGATGCCATCTTAGTACAAGTACGTTACGGTATACCGAACTGCTAGATGCTGTCAGTGACGACATATTCAGCGTTGGATCCCATAACTAGAGAAAACTAGCATCATAGGTCATACCGTAGGTAATATTACGGTATTGAATTCGATAATTTGATAATTGGACAAACTTAAACCTTTTATGAAATATTTCCTTATTGAAAGTCCATTTGCAGGACAAGAGAAGACTATTTTTGACAATTTACCACTGCCTCCTTGTTGCAACCAGTCATTCCAGTGGGGAATTAAAAAAAATCGTCTTCTTTTGGCCTGTAAATGGGCATTCCTCTAGACCACTACATTGGCATGTTTTGGCCGGCATCGTCATGAAAGGGCCAAACCTCATCATCATATTTAAGTCCTATCAGGTCAAACAATAGATGACTCTAACCTTCCCATGCGCAGTAAAACGCACGCACGAACTCAATACACGTGCTAGACAAAATTAAATGGTCGGGATATTGGCGACATTCTTTGATCACAATGACCTTGACTTCAATTGTCTAAATGTATTTGTGTTGCTTCCGCTGCTTGAAATAACTGCATGTCCATGCTTAGTTCCAATTACCTGGCAAATTCTGAAATAAAGGCAAGATGAGTTAAGCAGAAGAATCTTACTGTTAAAACCTGGATTTTATACAATTGTTACAATGACCTTGACATTTGACTTCAATATCATTGCGATCCATCCATTTGATATATGAAAGCATGTGCACAAGTTTACTCATAATATGGTGAACCGATCCAGAGATAAGAGACACTATGTTGAGCTAAACCAAAAACATAACCGTAAAAATAGAGTTTTATACCAATGTTAGAGTGGCGGTGACCTTTGACATCACGACCTCAATATCATTGCGCTCCATCCCTTCGATATAAGGAAGGATGTGTCCAAGTTGTGTGCCAAAAGGGTGAACCAATGAGATTTAAGACGGTATGCTGAACTAAGCCAAAAACTTAACCATAAAATATAGTCGTATGCCAATGTCAGAGTGACATTGACCTTTGACTTCTACATCATTGTGCCACATCTCTTTGATTATAGAGAAACATGCGTCCAAATTTAGTTCAAATAGGGTGAACCAAACCTGAGATATAAGACAATACGTTGAGTTAAGCCATAAACTTAATCTTGTGAGGACTTATGGTCGATAACGAGTTTCAATTAATTTTATGGTCTACTACACTATATAAACACAATAGCATCACTTGGAGTGAAAAGAAATATGTTCGGCAGCCCGAATAACGAGATTAAATGACGCCTCGATCTAAATCATATCCCCGCTCCCTGTGATGTCACACCGTAAAAATAGTTGTATACCTAGGTAGTTACATAGACCTTGGCCGTTGACTTCATGACATCAATATCATTGTTCTCCATGCCCTTGATATAGAGAAGCATGGGCCAAGTTCAGTCCTGATAGGGTGAACCAATCCTGAAATAAAAGACTATATGTTGAGCTAAACCAAAAACTTAACTATAAAGAGTGTTATACCAAGGTCACACTGTCACAGTGACCCTGAACTTTGACTTCCTGACCTCAGTATCATTGTGCTCCATCCGCTTGATATAAGGAAACACGTGTCCAAGTTTCGTCCCGATTGTTTGAAACCATGCTGAGATATAAGGTGATTTGTTGAGCTAACTAAGATATAGCTGAGAACGGACGCAGACAGAGAGACGGACAGACGGACGGACGTACGGATCAGTCAATATATTGACGAAAATTCTAATAATGTAAATTATTAATATAATATCTCTTTCCTCTTTTATTTGCCACTTTTACTAACTGGATGTTAATGTATCGGTAAGTGAACACGCTGTTTGCGTACGTGTATGCTGTTGCCGTTGTATCGTGTCACGTGATTTACCTGTAATGTAATCCTATAGTAATTTGTTTTTCTTACCCAATGTCGTCCACGCTTTGCATTTTGAGGTGAAATTCGAATTTATTTTATTACCCCTAGAAATTCGTTCAGGAGTAAGGAATATTCTGTTGACTATTTTGAAACTAATTTGAATAGGAAGTAGTTTCAAAATATGCAATATATTTCCTGCATAGTTGTCTTGAAATTGAGATACTGGAATTTGAAGGGTTAAATCGTCAACGCATCATTTTCAATTACCTATCTCGTCACACGTTTGTATCTTCACCACGTGATGACGGTTGTCTGTGACAGGTGGTCGAACTAACACCTGTTTTGAAGAACCACCACAATTTTGAGCTGTCTCGATCACTCTCAATTTAATATTTTTATGATAGTCTTAAGTTTTTATATTTCTTTTTCAATGCTTTGTTCAATGTAAAACAAATCCTTATCGTGATGTAAGTATTTATATTGTATAATGTACCCTCAAGGGCCTAAGGCGTATTGTGAATAAATTATCTATCTACCTATCTATCTATAATGTGTGCCCATCACTTGGTATAGTGCTAATATAAACTGTTGCTGCGCGAGTTCAACTGAGGTGGCAACAGCTAACGGCAACACTCTTTTTAAAACTGAACAGAAGACACCATTACACTAATATGTAGCTTAGGCATAGTATTTGAACAATTCTATGCAACAAAACCGCCTTCAGATGAACCACCTCTCTCTAATGTACAAACACCATACCTGCTACGAGGGTAGAGTCACCCACGACTTACCCAAGCTCATTAGCGACACTGAGATAAATACTCAAATGTATGGAAACATCAGCTACCAGCACAACGAGAGTTGTCAAAACGACAACTGATCTATCTATACCAATGACCCTATCGAAGTAAAGATATAAGGAGAACAGAAAGCATTGCGGCTGCGCGTCTATCAAAGTGACCAAGGTGAAGAGCCCTTGCATCCGTTTTCAGATGACCCTAGGTCATGACTATAATACCAATTGAAAGAGCAGAAGTTCAGAAGGCACTCAAAGCACTGAAAATGGACGCCCATCTGGACCTGATGGCGTGAGCAATGAACTTTTCAAATATGCAAGTAACATTGTCTCTAAAACGAATCACGTACCTAAGCAATTCATCTTTTATGCACCACCTTCCTGTCGATGCTGTAGGCCAATGCACATTTATTACGCTAACCAAGCCCAAGAAACCACCCGGCCCCAGCTAATTTGCAGCCAATTGTCTTCAACGGCATACGGAAAATGGACGCAACTGTGCAGCCATCGTATGTGCTCAAGGAATGCTTGTGTCAGTAGTCGTGCCAAATCAGTCCAATCACTGGGATTTCCACATAATAAAACGCTAAAAGATCCTAGATGTACTACACCAGGCCAGTTGCAATGGAAATAAGCTGTGACTAGTGAGACTACTACTTGCAGACATCAAGCTGAGCGTACGAGTCAAATCAGTGAAGTCTGCAGCGTTTGAGACATCAATCGGCTCCCCACATGGCGATGGTCTGCCCCCGTGCTTTCCCTTGCCTCCTTGTTGTAGCCTTGAAAATTGTGCGCAAAGATTCCACAAAACCAAAACCCCAAACTAAAAATTAGATTATCTCTATGAATGAATCCGAAACAGAATTCACCTACATATACCTATGAACAACGCACGAAGCTAAAGAAAATGTCGTTCCAATCATGGAGAAAAGCAAAAGGGTTCACGTCTCATTAGTACACCTGGCATTGCTGCACGCTGCGTCATGGGAAACATTGCTTTCCAGGCATTTTGGAAGCTGTGGACTCGTAGATTAAAGATGTCA
This sequence comes from Chaetoderma sp. LZ-2023a, assembly GCA_034401795.1. Taxonomy (NCBI): domain Eukaryota; kingdom Metazoa; phylum Mollusca; class Caudofoveata; order Chaetodermatida; family Chaetodermatidae; genus Chaetoderma; species Chaetoderma sp. LZ-2023a. Next base: position 46,771,908 of record CM067366.1, read on the forward strand.
TTTGTACAGCGCAACCTGCGTATGCTTGATGCTGTACAACTGTAGCAGTTTGGCAGCTCCAAATGCAGCACTAGACAAGCTTAATCCATTATTGGTTAGTTATGGTAAACCATGGTAGAAACTTCAAAATCGATCATGATCTGCAGTGGCTGTCTATCGTGTTAATAGTTGTTGTGAATTTGTACAAGCCCGTTCGGGCGAAGGACTCATCATTTTCTTCCAGTTTCAAATTTTTGGTATATACCCTATTGGTCCCTCTCTCTGCTGAAAAGACATTTCCTAATTTAGAATATAAATTACAAGGTAACTATATGTACATGTATCTATAAGCTGTTGAATATTTTCAGAAACATATATGACGTGTATTATGTATATCTCTGACATCTCTAAAACTAATTTGGCCCGAAGCTGCCGGCTATGGAGACAGCAGCTCTCAGTCGAATTTGTTTCAAAATAATCAACATACTGTTTATTAAATTACAAATTTAAACTCACACTAATTCGAATATAAATTTTTATTAAAATTTGTTGTTTAAAAGCAGGAGATTATAACAATTTCGTGCAGCATATATACCTGTACTACCAAAAATACAAAATGCACTTATGACTTTTTTACAGTGTGTAATTTATACCTAATTGAACTTTGTGTCAGTTTGTTAATTTAGTTGATTGATGTTTGAGGGAATGTTAGGAAATATGCCATTGACGCCTCGTCTCTAACTGACGTTGCCTCTGGCTGTTAGTGAAACCTCGCAATTAATAACACATCGAGGACACGTCAAATTAATGACTATATATGTGTTTTAATGTTTAACGGCGCGTTCATTTTGTATTAGGCCTGTAGACATGTGTAGATGTGTAGCTGCAAATGAGCTTTCAATTTTCTCCATTCATTAGAAGTTCCATTGATATAAAATCACCTCTGTAAGTTCCTCTCTCTCTCACCCTCTATCTTGCTCTTTATCCGTCTTTCTCTCTCTCTCTCTCTCTCCTATCTCTCACCACTACGCGCGAGCGCGCACACACACACGCACGCACGTACGCACGCACGCACTCTCTCTCTCTCTCCACACTTGATTGCATTCGTGCATGAATACGTGGATTACCATCATTCATTGTTTTGCTATTGACATCACAGGTGATAGAGTCTATGCGATGACTGCAGGCGTATATAGTATAACCATTGTTTTCTCCGCAGTGTTCCCAGAGGACGGAGGGTGGGGTGCCTGGGGTGGATGGAGCTCATGTACAATCTCATGTGGCCATGGGCGCCGTAGCCGGTTCCGGATGTGCAACAACCCTGCGCCTGCGCACGGGGGAAAATTTTGCTTAGGAGATCCGGTTCTGTGGAGTGCATGCTCCGTCATGTGCCCAGGTACGTCATGTGATCTAAAAAAAAGCCACTAAGAACACCGCCACGACCACGACCACGACCACAACCACCACCGCCAGCACCACCCCACCACCACCAGCACTACCACCACCACTACCACTACCACTACCACTACCACTACCACTACCAGCACCACCCCTAAACACACGGAGACGGAGTTAACAGCGCTCTCCAGCAACACTTGACTTAATTTATAGAGGCTTGTATAGTATGCATATGCGGAAAAGATAGAAAAGTTACTAAGTATATAGAAATACTGTATAGCAGGGATCGGGCCCAGCTGTGGAAGGGCCCACTGGGATTTTCCCGGTTTCCAGGTGGGCCAGTCCGCCACTGACTGCCGGCACATGACTTGCAAAAGTGAACTAGCTATCGGCAGCATAAAATTATGATCACCATCAGCCATTAGTGACAAGCTTTTGCTACTTAATAGCGATTTTGATAAATGTCTTGTTAAAACATACATGCGTGTCATTTAAACATGCCGTTAATTTTACAGATTTAATTCAAGATATGCACATTAATCACGGCTTTTCCCTTAATCGACGCAGCTTACTGGGCCGATGCCGTGCCGATACTGGAAGTATCGGCACGGTATCGACCAAGCATCGGCCCGGTAAGCTGCGTTATCTAAACATATTTTAATAATTCTGGATGATTAATGAATGCGTTAAGTCTGACAAGTGAGAATTCTATCATTAGAACTTTAAGAAAAAGAACACCGTTTACGCTTGAAATTTCAAATATAATACAAAATACTATTCGCGGCCAGTGTTCACGTCGATATATCTGGCTAACTACTATCTGACAATTCTATTTTAAGGGATTACCCTTTAAGTTTCACGTATCAGAAACAACACGTTATTTAATATAGTGTGGAATATTCTGTTGGATATTTTGAAGCTAATTTGACTGGAAGATGTTGGTGCTTATGGCAACAACGGATTACAGTTAAATTAATTTGAAAATAGTCAACGGCTTTCCTGTATAGGTGTCATGGATTTAAGACACTAGAATTTCAAGGGTTAAATGATGATGGTGATGATGATGATGATGATCGTGGTGGTGACGACGACGACGACGACGACGATGCCGATGGTGATGATGGTGATGATGATGATGATGATGACGACGATGATGATGATGGTGATGACGACGACGATGATAATGGTGGTGATGATGATGATGATGATGGATAACGATGATAACGATGATGATGATGCACTTGGTTCTGCGGCTGTAGTAATATATATATATATATATATATATATATATATATATATATATATATATATATATATATATATATATATATATATATATATATATATATATATATACCAACATCTGTAGCTTCCTAGGTCCAGTCTGGATCTTAGAGTACCGAGGCCTGATTTTCTTCAGGTTGCTTTGAAGCACGCTTAATATATTTGTGCTATGCCATCCTTTCCTGGCTTTGTATTGACTGGCTCCCCTTAGGACGAATTCCAAGACTCTCTGTATGGGTGTATCTCCTGGCATCCTTAGCACATGCCACACATGAACTATGTTTGCTGGGTGACTTTTATGGATAGGGGCGATGTGATAGACATCTTATATAGTGCATCATTGGGAATTATGCTGTCCGGCCATCAGTGTCCAGTGATGACCAGGATATCTTTGTGGTGACATGCCTGAAGTTTGTCTCGAACTGCCTTTGGAGCTGCCCAGCTGTTACAGTTATACGGCGTCAAGGATACACAGGTTTCATTGTATACACGTAGTCTTTTGTCAAGGGCATCTTTGATCTACGAATCCATAGCTTCCAGAAGGACTGGAAAGCTATGCGCCCAATGACGCAGTTGCAGCAATTCCAGACGTACTACAGATCAGTGAGCCCAGGATTTGACCTCGATTTGACCTCCATGGTTCGCCGCCACGAAGTGCGTCGGCATTTTATTTTGCTTCGTGATTTGTCGATGTGTGTATGTGGGTGAACTCTGTTTTGGATTCATTCATTAAAGAGATGCTCATGTTTTAGTTTGCTGGCAGTTATTGGGAATATTTCTCAAGGGGTTTCTTTCCCTCGACTATGACGTCCACATCGTCGGAATATTCCATGTCTAGTGGTATACCTAGTATGGTCGACGGGGGTAGGATTTCTTGTGGAATTTTCGCGCGCAGATTTAAATGCCGCAGCGAGGTAGCGTGTGGAAAGCACATGGGGATAAACCATCTCTCTGTAGGGAGCAGATCATTGATGTCGCAAACTCTGCATACGTCACTGGCAGGATAAATTATTAACGAGAAAAACAAATGTATACAGTACAACTCATAAACAAGTTAAGCCGTTTCAGAACAGATAGAAACCTGTTAGTTAGTACAATTCTGAACACGATGAAAGACCTGTTCCGTTGACAATTATGGACTTAATTTGAATGGAAGCCATCGCTGCCTTGAACAGCAATGGCTTCCAATCAAATTAAGTTCAACATATTAGTTATTTCTGAGCTGTACTGAAATGTGCAAGAAACTGCCGTGTAGATCGTCTCTTGAAGGGCTACGTTATGGAGCCTAAAATGGCAATGGACCTTTCCAGAGCAATGACGTCATAATCAGCTAAGCGGCATGTATGATGACGGCATAATCAATACGTAATAAATGATTCTATACAGACCGTCTTTAGCTCTTAATAGTCCGACACGTTGTACAAATTGTATGTCTCTACTATTTAATAAACATGCTGTTAAATATTTCGAAACTAATTTGACTGGGCGCTGGTGCTGCCATAGGCAGTAACAGCACCCAGTCAAATTAGTTTCAAAATATTCAACAGCTTACCTGTATAGTTTTCTGGAAATTGATAGTCAGGGAGTTCAGAGATCGTTCGATCCCAACATGCTCGAGGTGTGGGCGGAGCTTAGCTAGAGATGTGCGGGCATAGCTAAAATGGAAAGGTTCATTAGATCAGCATGTCACTTACTATATACTGCAGCTTCCATTAGAGTATTATGTTTATTGTATTCTGCGGCTGTAGTGGTAGCAACAGCCTACAACTGCAATTAATCCTTCTTACCCAGTGACCACCGTGTCTGCTCCTCAGCCAAGATATTAAGTCCATTCTTGATCTGAGTGTACAGAATCCTTTTTTCTTACGGTCACCTCGCAGCACGCTTAACAAATTTATGCAATGGCGTCTTCGCCTGGCTTTATGCTTACTGGTTCCCAGTATAGCGAATTCCAATGGCTCTCTGTTCGTGTTTCATTAGCACATGTCAAATATGGATGGCCCATCTTTGCTGGACGACTTTAATGGACAACGCCGGTGTATTACACATCTTGTACACTGCATCGTTGGAAATTATGCTGTCTGACCATCGGTTTCCAGTGATGGTGTGTAGGGGTTTGCGTAGTAAGCTTTCATGTTTGTTCTACATCACTATCACTCGACAGTCGAACCGATTCTTTGAGGGAACACATTTTAATTCTATGGACTTGTCAAGTATGACGTCACTGCGCGTGATTCGCAACCCGGAAGTGTGTATTCTGCTTTATTACATCACAAGTGCGTGTTTGTGATGTCATCATTTGTTGTTATACAAAAACAGTGTTTTGTGTGTTTAACAATCGAGCAGAACCCGGAAATACGTCATCACTTAACAAGCCCATAACGTCAGAATACTATGTCGTATATTTTGAAAACAATTTGACTGATTAACAGTCAGTTTGCTTAACTGTCAAATTCTGTTTCAAATATTTAACGGTCATTCATGTATGGTGATCTTGAAAGTGAGACTATGCGATTTTAATCGCGGCTCGCGACTTAGGGTGTGTTCGTACTATAGAGTTAATCCGGAGAAACGCCATACTTCAGTCAAAGTCTAAGTCGCTGCATAATGTGCGTCTCACTTGTTAATGATTGGATGGCAAACCCTATGGATTGATCCGATCTGTCACTCAACTATATAACGTCATAATCAATGTAGGCCGACGTCACAATCAAAATGCATAATGAATGGCGTATGTCTCTTTGAAGGATTTACTATTATTTTAATAAACATTTTGTTGAATATTTTGAAACTAATTTGACTGGACGATATTGCTGCCATGCTCCCAGTCAAATTAGTTTCAAAATATCCAACAGTTTACCTGTATAGCTACCTTAACATTTGAATTCTGGTAATTCATGCTTTACAGGATATAAATCGACCCCAACACACGTAGAACTGGACAGAGCTTAGCTAGAAATGGGCTGGACATAGCAAGAAATGGGCGGGGCATAGCAAGAAATGGGAGGGGCATATCTTGAATTTGATCCCTCTGTTCTTCACTACCGAATCATACGACTTCTTTCATTTACAGAGCTTCTTTCTAGAATATCACCCTTGGCAACAGTAGAAGCGGAAGCTAACTGCACGTGTGGATGTGACGTCAAGACACCCAGAGGACGGATCGTTGCTACTGGTGGTTGTGACGGATTGTCAGTGTGGAACATCCTAGCCCCGGATGGAGCTAAAATCAGGCTCAGCTTTCTCTATTTTGATCTTACGGAAGAAACGCAGTGGGTTCGAGTAAGAAACGGACTGTCATCCGACGCCGATTATCTGGTTTTTGGCTCGGGTGAAAACGTGCCATCTGACGTCACGTCATCAACCAATCAAATGCTTTTGGAGTTCATGTCAGACGTGAGTTCATCATCGGTATCCAAAGCAACAGCTAGGGATACAGCCAATAAACAGACCGTTCATGGATTCATTGCTGAATATGAAACAGTTTGTAAGTACACATTTGATGTGAATGAGATACCAGACGCATTTGTAACTCTTTCACGACGAATCCGACCAAAACAGACCTCTGCAGTGGTCTCGAGGAATGTTCATTTGCAGGCCAAAAGAAGACTTTTTTTGAAAAATTCACCACTGGAATGACTGGCTCGGTAACCGAGCCAGCCATTCCAGCGGTAAATTTTCAAACAATGTCTTTCTTGGCCTGCAAATGGACATTCCATAAGCAAATACTTTGATTCTATTGACCAGATTTGGTCAATAGGCCTAAAGGGCTAAAGGGATGCTAATCTAATCTAAGATGTTGTATTGCACTGAAACATTAATATACATGTACATGGACTCATTCACTTCCCGACGCATTCCTTTATCTGTATCGCAATTGGCCTGTCCAGCTTATCCAACAATTATATGACATCATAATCAGCTACGTAACGTGTAGGATGACGTCATAATCGGTGATGTCATGAGCGGCGTAGATAAGTACGCCATGAACGCTTAATTGAAGACGGACTAAGCGTTGTTGTCCGAATTGTATGTTTTTTACTATTTAATAAAAATGCTGTTGAATATTTTACAACAGCACCTAGTCAAATTAGTTTCAAAATATTCAACAGCTTACCTGTATAGTTTTCTGGTAATACATAGTGAGGGAGTTCAGAGATCGATCGATCCCAGGTTGGATCCGAGGTGTTGGTGGAGTTTTACTAGCGATGGGCGGGACATAGCTAAAATTGGAAAGGTCAATTATTTACTTTTTAACATCAGGCCAATGTTGAAATATTCTCGCCTCAACAGATAGTGTGTGATGCCATGTAGGTGCAGTTTATCCATCCATCATGTGCCATCATAATCAACCTAGGCGACGTGGAGCATGACGTCATACTCAATTAATGCATGAATGACTCAATTTAGTCAGTATTAAACACGTAACAGTCCAACACGAATATTTTGAAACTAATTTGACTGGGCGCTGTTGCTGTCTATGCTGTTTCTGCCATAGGCAGCAACAGCACCCAGTCAAATTAATTCCAAAATATTCAGCAGCTAACCTCACCTGTATAGTTTTCTGGAAATTGTGATTCAGAGAGTGCAGGGATCGATTGATCCCAACAGGGGCAACGCGTGGGTGGAGCTTAGCTCTAAATGGGCGCGGCATAGCTAAAACAGGATTCCTCCATTGCTATACATGCTACACAGACTCCCAAAACTGTTAGAATACTGCTCCACAGTCCAGCTTCAGCTGTGCCAGATGCTTTCTCCAAAGCGGCTGTGGTACAGTCACAACGTAAAGTCGCTTATAAGTTCGCAATTTATGTCTATGTGTTCTTGAAGTAACCAAAATACAAAGCTGTATACATTTGAATTTAAAATGATGATGCCACTACATCTTTTATAGATTTAGCTTCCATTTAGACGCTTGGAATTACCAGATGAGTAGTGGTAGTAGTAGTAGTAGTAGTAGTAGTAGTAGTAGTAGTAGTAGTAGTAGTAGTAATAGTAGTAGTAGTAGTAGTAGTAGTAATAGTAGATGCAGAAGCAGCAGCAGCAGCAGCAACAGCAGCAGCAGCAGCAGCAGCAGCAGCAGCAGCAGCAGCACGAGCAGTAATGTTACCATGTATCCTTTTCTTTCAGACAACAACGCCAGTGCAATACAAGAGGTGTTCATGCCAGCTCAAGGCCAAGGTTGGATTGGTACAGTCACCATCGCGGGTATCTGTGTATGTGTAATTGTCGTTTCTTGTGCTGTTGGGTTTGTTATTTATCAGAGAACGCATCAAAAACGACTTCATGAATACCACAAGGCAAAGCTTAAATCTGAAAGTCCACGTCATGTGGGTTTACATCGTAGTTCATCTGGAATGAACCACACCCCAACCAGGTCGCCCAGTAGTCCCTCTGGCGGTGGTCTTAACGCCCAAAGTCCTGGTGACAACCAGCAGGCACCACTTACTGGCGAGATGAAAAGGAAGGAGTTTTCTGTGGGTGCAATCATTTCACGGGCTTCCTCTGTTTCCAGTACAGCCAGTGCGGGTTATAAGTATATCAGTGGCAAACGTGCTTCTGATGCAAGTGGCAGCCCGCGACCATCTAATCGCAACTATACTCCATTGCATAGTCCCAAAGTGCTGAAAGACCCTACTGTAGACTTTAAATCCGGATCTAGTACCACGCCTAAAGCTGGACGTTCACCAAAGTTTTATACTTCGCCAAAAGCTCGCCGTGCCATCGGTTCTCGGTCTCCCCAAGCCGTACCCCACGAGAAGCAGACGAAACATAGTATATTAAAGAAATCGCTTCAAGATAAGCGTAATAACAGTGACGAATCTCGAGTCCTAACGGGCGCGTCCTCAACCCCTACTTCACAGCCTCAAACGTCGTCCTCGTCAACGTGTAGAACGGAAGGAGAAGGTGCGCAGGCGCTTGACAATAGGCCGAGATCGCCTTCCGATATGACATTAACGTCTGCTGACGTTCACATTGATGGACCACGAAGTGAGAGAGACAAGAGTGATGCGGACAGTAAATCTAGTTCAAGAAAACCAAAGTTAAAATCAGGGCCTTTATCCGGTAGTAGTGAATTTGAAATGAAAAGTAGGTTTAAGAAATTAAGTGACAATGCGGGAGGGCAATCAACTACAGAATTCCTAGGCAATGATTCCACCCGTGTACAAAGACCAAATACTTTAGTAGGCGATAAAACGAGGACTACTTACGGGGATAGGGACCTTGCGTTACGAAAACCTGATGGCCAAAGTCCGGAAAGCTTGCGCGAGGAAAGACGGTCTCGTAACACAACTCCGTCAATGAGCATTCATAGTGGGCTAAGTAGTAAAACAGCATCCCCTACCAAAAGCATACGAACTCCTTCAGATTTAGAGCTCGAATATGACGATTTTATAATGGACGATGATCCGTTTTCGTATTTTGATCCGGAAGAAACGGCCAAGCTTCGCTGGCAGGGTATGGACAGACCAAAGACAAGAAGTGGTAACAAATCTGGAAGCGGTAGCAAATCCAGAATACTTCATTCGCCTACAAGACATATCACTACGTCTGATTCAAAAGTTAAGTGACGTGTTTAACGAAATGTGGGTTGTCATTAAACCCTAAAATCCAAGTTCCTAAATTCCAGGACAATATTTTGATATAACTTAAGTTAAAGCAACAGCTTCAAGTCAGCTTTTTCAAAGTATATAAGTGAATATATCTCGCTCGTTGGAATGAAATAATTGTTACATTTTGTTTCTGGCATTGAAAGTACGCATCTTCGAAAATGAAGGTTTGTGATGGAATGATAGGGCTACATGTCTCACGCACTATTCTCAGTGTTCGTAGGTTTGTGGCAAGACGCTATAGCCTTATTATATGACCAATGGGTACCACACTTTACAGGATCAAGCTCAAAAGCGTATCTTAGAATTGTTTAATGCATAATTAATACAGTATTGGCGAAATATGTGTTCTGATTCGCACGACAAATGAGATGGTCGGATAAAGTTCCTTCTGTGGAGCAACCCGATTGACAAATGTGACTTGCATTTATCGACACAGTGAATATACAAGAATATGACATCGCATGGAATTTAAGAAGACGCACGCTGCATATCCCTTTTCTCCCGGTCACCAAACGAGATTGATAGAACTCCTATGATTTATAATCATCCCAGATATGCAAAAAGAAACTAAATTTTTGAAAACTTTCTACTTTTTAATCACATGCTGTTTATAGAGCAAATGGAAAGAATAAACAAAATAACCAACAGGTTATTAAATTCAATTAAATTAGCTTCAGGATATTCAACATGATCATTCTGGCTTTGTAGATTATTTCTCGTCATTTTGGGGTTCAAAGAGTTAAGATATAAATACGAAAAGGTTCAGCACACACCCAGCAAAATTACGGAAATATGTTGTCTGGGACTCGCTTCCACCAAGAGAAACACATCTTAACGCTTTGAACACGACTCACGAAAATCTGTTACTCTTGATATTTTGAAACAAACCTGACTGGGAGCTATTGTTGTTTATTGCAGTATATTCCTGTCGAATTAACTTTATATTATCCAACGGGTAATCTGAATGCCAGTTTCGAAATTGGAAATGTGGTACTTCAGGGTCAAATGGTTAGAATAGCCAAATATACACCAAAATAATCCCATGACTTTCTGATCAACCACGTGATAAGAATACTTTACTTGATTGGCTATGGATGGAGAGACAGTTAACCCTTACAACTCTGATGTCAATATATATTTCTTTTACTGTGCCAATAACAAAGAAACTGGTGTACATTTTTCAACAAATTTGGTGAACGATGTTGCTGTCTACGACAGCAACATCTTCCACCAAATTTGGTGAAAAATGACCACCAGTTCAACTTTTAATTTAATTCGAAAACTTAAAATTTTGACATCAGATTGGTAAGGGTTAAATGGGTTAGAACACACAATTCTAGAGATTAAAACACTGTTCTATACATTGCATCGTAACGGAAAACATTTAGCGACGATTTGGCGATAATTTGACACCCCCACCCCACCCCATCCCCGACGTTTTTGGTATATTCTACTTGAGTTATCACGTGATACATAAATGGCTACGTTCTACTGAATGGGCACGGGGATACGCTCGGTTTGGTGCTAACTGGACAATACTTCCTAATAGCATTGCTTTTATTGGAATGATTTAAGTTTAATACCTCTCGATCAATGCCTACTTGTAAACTTGAATTAAATTCTCAAATCTGTCTAAAATCAATCATATTAAGATCCACGAAGAAGAGGTCACCAAAGACAGGAGGTTCCTAAGTGAGTTGTTGTAAGACGTGTATATTTGAAATCACAAAATAATGCTTCTTGTTGTCATTGGACCACGTGGCACAATTTTTGGGCCACAAAACAAAGCATGTTAGTTGCTTTAGGACGTTTGACAGAATATGTTAAAACTGTATTGTGATAATATGTCTCCGTTACATAATACTTTCAATGATACAGAAATGGCATATGCTTTGCTATGTCAGAATGTTTTGAAATTAGCTTGACTGGAAGCTGTTGCTGCCTAAGGCAGCAACAACTTCTAGTCAAGTTAGTGTCAAAACAGCCAACCGCCCGCCCTTGAAATTGAGATAGGGCTACTAGAGTTAAAAAATCAAGATTGAAAATGCCAAAATAGAGCGCATCCGGCAGGAGTTGCGTGGAGTTTGGAAAATACGATTTCTTTTAGCGAAATTCCTGGCGTTAAATGGAATTGTTATTTACCACTGCGTCTAAATATGCATCGCAGTTTTGGCGAAGCTACCAGACGATTTTATGAGCCTTCATAGATATATTAAATGCTTGATAGGCGTTAATGTCTTAAATTATTAATGAATTATTTGTATTATAATAATAAAGTATATGTTGTACAATGTTTCTCAAACACCTGACCGATTTCCAAAAATATATAGCTATTTATTCCCGTGATTCTGGTAAAAGCAACCTACCCATATACTAACTATAGACTATTCAGATAGAGCCTAGGACCTAGGCTACCTTCTTTGTTGACGTCACGCAATCATATTTCTAACTATTCTAATTGACCGTTCCAGTTTTAGCTATGCCCTGCCCATCCGTAGTTAAGCTCCACCCACGCTTCGCCCGTGTTGGGCGGCCAGCGGCCAGTCAAATTTGTTTCAAAATATTCAACAGAATGTTTAATAATTAGTAAAGACATACAATTCGTACACCACCGCTTTGTTATGCGTACTTATCTACATCATGCATGACGTCATTGATCATAACGTCATCCTGCGCGTCACGTAGTTGATCATGACGTCATATGATGGATGGATAAACTGTAAAGGTTCATTGGGTATTTCCCTGGCTATGATAACGCCACTTACTCCTAAACTTGATTAGTCAAATATGGTATTTTCTTGCTTGTGTCTACCCACACCAACCCCATCCGTTCAAACCTTCCCAACGTTGCCGTTTTCAGAGCAGACCATTCCAATAGGATCTATCTCGATTAAGGCCATACCACACACCCCTCATTAGACATTTCCGGTAGAGTTTCCACCATTATTGTGACGTCACCCATGCCAATACAACATGCCAATCAAATATGTGGTTCGATCGCTGCTTATAGCATAGCTGTACTATAGTATATAGGCTATACCATGCCACTTCTCCTCACCATGGCCATTCCAACGGACTGTTCCACTGTATCCATCCTTCATATGACGTCATAATCATAAACGTGACGTATGATGACGTCATAATCAATTACGGTATGAATGACTCGATTTAGTCTGTCTTAAACGCTTAATAGTTCGACACGTACGAATTGCATGTATAGGCCATTTAATAAACATGCTGTTGAATATTTTGAAACTAATTCGACTGTCAAATTAGTTTCAAAATATTAAGTAGCTTGCCTGTATCGCTTTCTGGAGATCGATAGTTAGTGAGTTCAGGGATCGATCGATTCCAGCACGGGCTAAGCGTGGTGGAGCTTAGCTAGAGATTGTCGGGCCATAGCTTAAACTGGAAACTTGGAACATCGCCATTCATTACGGGAACCATTCAAATAAGATAGTTTTTCTGATTAGAGTGACACAATTCACACCTCTCGTAACAGTTCAAATCCACCCACCCTCATCAGTTAGTAAATCTACCTTTTTATCATGGATGGTAATGCACCGCCCCAAACCAACCCATCCCCACCCCACCCCAACCCACCCCAACCCACCACCAAGAACATGACTATTCAAATTGGCCCTGTCCTGATTAAGGGTATAACCTTACAGGTACTCTTACGGCAAACCATTCCAAGTATGTTAAGGCTCTTAACAGGGCGAAACTTTAATTTTAATTATGGCGAAAACATTTAACTTTAATTAGGGCGAAAACATCAACCTGACACTTGAATCATTATAGTGTCTCTCCAAATATGGTGAAACCACCCGCTACTATCAAAACCCCAGTCCAATAGAGGGATCCAATCTGCCACTCAGGTATCTGACGTCATAATCAATAGACCTTTCCATTCTTAGCTATGCCCACTCATATCTAGCTAATCTCCGGCCACACCTCGATCGTGTTGGGATCGATCGATCTCTGAATTCCCTGACTATTAGTTTCCAGAAAACTATACAAGTAAGCTGTTGCATATTTTAAAACTAATTTGACTGGGTGCTATTGCTGCCTATGGCAACAACAGCGCCCCGTCCAGTCAAATTAGTTTCAAAATATTCAACAGCATGTTTATTAAATAGTAGCGACATGCAATGTGTACAACGTGTCGGGCTATTAAGAGTTAAAGACGGGCCGTATAAAATCTTTTATGACATAATGATTATGACGTCATCCCACACGCCGCTTAGCTGATTATGACATCAAATGACGTCATTACTCTGGAACGGTCCATTACATCACATGGTAGCTGACGTCGCAATCACTATGACGTAGCTCCGTCATGAAAGTCAAAAGGCGTGTCACCAAAGAGTACGAATTGTATTGCTTTGATGAATTTGCAATTTATTAATCATTCTGTTGAATATTTTGAAACTAATTTGACTGAGCCATAGGCAGCAACATCTTCCAATGGAATTCGTTTCAATAGTTTCACCAGGATATTTCTTGCACCTTTCATAAGCCATTGTATCCGGTTTATCTGATTGAAACGGAAAAATCTAATATCGAAATCTCTTGGAGCAGAAGGGGCTTTTTGAAAATCTAAAATTAGAATGATTGCCTCGATAACCGAGACAGTCATTCTAGTATTAAATGGAAAAAATAATATCCTTCTTCTTGGTCTGCAAGTCAAAATGATGAAAATATTTTCTTCATCACATTTGAGAATCAAAGGGTTACATTCGCTACTGTCTATTAATAACATTTGTTAAATTTGCATATTTTAAGATGGCGTGTCCTCACTTTATAATTGATATTGTTAATATTGGTTAGAAGTGATTATTCTAACATTGTTATTGATCATTGGATGATATGTATGGCTGCGTTATGTACAATGAATGCCTGGATTACTTCTCATGAATTGCATTGTTTGCTCAGCTCTTGCGTTTCGCCGTTTCGAAATAATTCGAAAATTCATCGTTTTCATATTTGCATCTCAAATAAAATTGTTATATTTTAAGAGAATTGAAGACTTTGTTGTGTTGTTGCATCTTTCTCCATGTCATTATTCCACAAGCTGTCACTGGATCATTACGCGGCCACGTTGTTCGTGATTTTCCTCTACTGAGAAGTTGTTTCTCGTAAAATCATTGAACGAGAAAAAATAATAAGGAGATAATTGACCAATGAGATTGCTAGTAAGCCTTTCACTAGGAAGATATGAATGGCCAATAGATAATGTATTTCGTGCTTTATTTTTGCATGCACTGACAGAAAAATGACAGATTGCAAAGGAATATACACTGAGTAATTAAAGGATAACTAATCCCATCTCTTGATAGCTATTCAGGCGATCTAACACGCCCGTCATAAACTATCCAGGTAATTTTTATCACGCCGCTAAGGAAAGATATTCAGGATTTAGTAGTTAAATGTTGGTACATTTCTACACCCTATGACGGCTGTCATGATTTACTTCTCAACCAACCAGAAAAACCCTAGTGGGTCTGCCTCGGTATATACGTTCAGTCATAGAGGCTCCAGCTATAGTTTGGCAAAGTGGTATAAAAGCAATCCTACAGGTAAGCTGTTGAATATTTTGAAACCAATTTGATTGGAAGTTGTTGCTGCCATAAGCAGCAACAACTTCCAGTCAAATTAGTTTCAAAATATTCAATGGGATGAGCATTACATAATAAAGAATGTGATGCATTGGAGCTTACATGACATCACACGCAATAGCTTGAGGAGACAAAATGGTGTCGATCACTGTTCAACATTCTAGATATTACAAAACAGATAATTGCTATACAGATCAGGGAATGTGACAGGATATGAATGATATGGAATCTATAACCATATTCGATCGGTGAAATACAACATTTGAGATGAGATTAGCATCGCTTTAAATAAATCGCTGTCGTTGTGCGAGGTAAGACAGTTGATTTGGGTCACGTGATGCTGGAAACCGCAAGCTAATATACACCTGTGCAAAAGTTAAGCACCACCCTATTTTTACGCACATACGAGGGTATATTCATGTGCTATGAAGGAAGCAATAGCATAAACATTTATGTACCCATCCATCTTAGTGCAAGAGGTAATAATGCAACTAGAGGAATGCTGATTATGATGGTGGGGAAACACTGTATGTTTTTGTTTGAACTTGAAAACGAGGCCTGAATATGGTTACGTTGACACAACTGACAACTATTGCCCTACAGTTGACCCACGTGGCTAGATTGTCATTAATGGTGTCTGAAAACGAAGTTTAACATCTGTGCACGAGTTTGAGACTGTCATTATTAATACCGGGTATATCCACCTTGTGCCTGGATGACGGCCTGGACACGACGTCTCATGCTGGTCACCAACCGACTGATACGCCATTGTGGTATTCGTTGCCATTCAAGATGGAGTGCGTCTGTTAATTCCTGTAAGTTGTGCACAGGAGGATCCCTCCTTCTCACCATGTTTCCCAGAATGTCCCAGATATGCTCAATAGGGTTCATGTCAGGGCTCCTTGCTGGCCATGGTAGGGTTTCGATGGCATTCTGGCGGAGGTATTCATGCACAGCTCTAGCACGATGTGGTCGGGCGTTGTCATCCATGAATATAGGGTGGGTTCCAGGTGCATGATTTACAAAATGAGGGACCACAACTCTATCCAGTATGGAATCTTGATATCTTTGTCCATTTAGTGTTCCAGGTACAGTCAACAGATCCAGCTTACAATCAAATGAGATGCACCCCCATATCATAACGGAACCTCCACCAAATGGAACTTCTTCCATGATGTTACGTTGGTCGTACGCCGTGCGTCTGGACCTCCATACACGAGTTCGACCATCTGTGGCATGAAGCAGGAACCGACTTTCATCGGACCAGTGTACCCGTCTCCAGGATCTCATGTTCCAGTGTCTTCTTTCGTTGCACCACCTCAGACGCTCCTCTTTGTGGTGTGCAGTGAGGAGAGGACGTCTGACAGGTCTCCTAGCTTTCATGCCAGCAGCATACAGTCTCCTTTTGACGGTAGACATTGACACTCTATTGCGCGTTTCCCATTGCTGGCTGAGCACTCTGCTGTTGGTGAATGGAGATCTCCTAACAAGGCGTACTAGGGCTCGATCATCACGGGCAGTAGTCTTCTTCGGTCTTCCAGATCTAGGCCTGTCCTTCACCTCGTTAGTTTGCCCATGTTTTGCAATCAAACGACTGATTACAGTATGGTTAATGTTCAGCTGTCTGCCAATCTCTCTGCATGACATACCAGTGGTATGCATGCCTATGATTTGCCATTTTCACACGATCACTTAACCTTCGTCTTGCCATAGCGGTTCACAATCAAGAGCTAATTCTCTCTGTACAAATAAACCACGGTCATGAACACAAAATTCCTAATCTTGTTGCCTAAATCTGTATGTAATGTTCTACACCTCAAACTGGACTTTTACATAACTGAACACGTGTGCTGTTTCCCGCCACGCACGGACATCAAGCGGCGTGAAGTCATGCATGCATGTGCATTTCGTACTTGGAATTATGTCAGCTAACGCGGGGACAAAAAGTATGGCAGCCTAGTTGTACCATCATGTTTCTACGTTCTATTGTTTTTGCTGGTGCTTAACTTTTGCACAGGTGTATAGTTCATTAATCCTTTGACTTTTGAAATTCCAGTGTCTCAATTTTAAAACAACGTTACTTAAAAGCCGTTGAAACTATTGAAACTATTTTTAAACTAATATAACTGGAACCTGTTACTCCCAACAGCTCCCAGTCAAATTAGTTTCAAAATATACAACATAATATTCATTACTTCAAAAAGAATTTGTCTTCTCTGGTCTGTAATGGTCACGTGGTTAATCTGAATGACCTCTTGGTTTAACCCTTACCACTACGATGTCAAAATTTAGAAATTTTTTAATTAAATTAAAAGATGAACTAGTGTTCATATTTTAACAAAATTCGTGGAAGGTGTTGCTGTCATAGACACCAACATTGTCCACCACAATTATTAATGTACACCAGCTTGTTTGTAATTGATACAGTAAAATAGAATATTGACATCAGAGTGATAATGGTTAAGTGAACCTTCATCATCCGATAACCCTAATAGTGAACTCCTCTGACAACTGACTTTGATTAAGAGATCATTCATCCTATGTATCACTCTTTGGTGCTTCCTGACAGTTGCCTATGGCAGCAACAGCGCCCAGTCAAATTGGTTTCAAAATATTCAACAGGATGTTCATTAAACTGTAAAGTCATACAATTCGTACAACCTGACGGACTATTATGCGTTTAAGACGGACTAAATAGAGTCATTCATGACGCAATTGATTATGACGTCATTCCACACATGGCGTAGCTCATTATGAGGTTATATGATTGACTGAGAAACCGGATTCCTATAATTGTCATTAGCTTGCAACTATGTACTAGTTATAATGAACCTTTCCATTTTTAGTTATGCCCCGCCCATCACTAGCTAAGCTCCACCTACACCTCGCCGCGTTGGGATTGATCGATCCACAAATGCCCTAGATATCAATTTCTTGAAAACTATACAGGGAAGCTGTTGAATATTTTGTAACTAATTTGACTGGGTGCTGTGGCTGCCTATGGCAGTAACAGCGCCCAGTCAAATTAATTTCAAAATATTCAACAGAATATTTATTAAATAGTAAAAGCAAACAATTTGTACAACAACGCATAGACCGTCTTCAAATATGCGTTCGTGACGTACTTATCGACGTCATTCATTATGATGGCATTGTACACATCACGCAGTTCATTATGACGTCATATGATGGGTGGGTACTCTGGAAAGGCGAATTGATCAATGACTATCCCATGGTCGCCAGTGTGGATATCGTAATCCAACCAATTCGTTCACCTATCCATCCGTCCACCTATCCATCATTTAGGGGTCTTTTTTTTATCCACGTGAGGACTGAGTTATAACGATACATATATTCCGTAACTAACTAGACTTACTACAATGTATGACTCTGGACAGGGTATGTTCATATAAGTTCATGTTTACTTGGGCCGAGGTTCGTGAGGATTTTCACGAACCGACCCGGTTCATGATACAGATGTCAGAATCATGAACTGGTTCACGAACCTTTTTAGTATGCTATTGTATGCGAGAAATTACTCCTAACAGAAAATAACATTTAAAGACAGGTGGCTTTACTGGCTAAATGGTAGATAAACACAAATAAAAATTCTGACAACAAATGTTAGAAAATAATATAAGATTCATAGCCAGCTACGTTCCATTCATGATCATATTCGTAAATCACCATTCAGAGATTGCCTGACTATTATCCCTTTCACCGCCAAATCCCTGATAAAGTACATTCTTTAAGATATAAAACTTACCCTGCTGAATATTTTGAAATTAATTTGACTTGAAGCTGTTGCTGCCCAAGGCAGCAACAGCTTGTAGTCAAATTAATTTCAAAATATTCAACAGAGTAAGTTTTATATCTTAAAGAATTTACTCCAACAGTTTTCTTGTATGGTTTTCCTAAAATTAGATATGGGAATACATTGGTGAAAGAGTTAGCTTTGTGTATGGTTCACGAACCACACGAATCCCATGCAAACGAACCGAACCATGGTTCGTCTTCCCTTGGTTTGCGATTTTCCGAACCAACGAATGTTGGTTACAGCCCTAATGTTTACTATAATAAACAATAGAACGATCCATTTCTAGCTATGCCCCGCCCATTTCTAGCTAAGCCCCTCCCATGTTTTGCGCGTGTTGGGATCGATTTATATGTACTCTAAACCCTGAATACTCAGAATAATATTATAAATGTAATTTTACAGGTAGGCGCTAGAATATTTTGAAACTAATTTGACTGGGTGCTATTGCTGCCTATAGCAGCAACAGGGCGTGGTCAAATTAGTTTCAAAATATTCAACAGAATGTTTATTAAATAGTAAAGACATACGCTTGCAATTTGTACACTTGACGGATCTTTAAACGTTCATAACGGAGCTCGATACATCATTCATTGTGCATTTTAACTGTGACATCAACGCGCATGTGACATAATGAACCTTTTCCATTTTAGCTATGCCCCGCCCATCTCTAGCTAAGCTCCACCCACACATCGCTCGTGTTGGAATCGATCGATCTCTGAACTCCCTGAATATCATTTCCAGAAAACTACGCGGCAACAGCGTCCAGTCAAATTAGTTTCAGAATATTCACCAGCATGTTTATTAAATAGTAGAGACACACAATTCGTACAACGTGTCGGACTATTAAGAGTTAAAGACGGGCCAAATAGAATAATTCCTGACGTAATGATTATGACGTCATCCTACACACCGCTTAGCTGATTATGGCGTCATATGACGTCACGATAGATGGATACTCTGGAAAGGTGAATTGATAATGACGCCATACACTTGAGTGACAGATCGGATAAATCCAGTGCAGTGTGGCATTATATTGAATAAGTGGATTTAACAATAATACTCATCAGCGTTTACCATAGTCACGTGCTTCTAAGAGTAGACCAATAAGGCTGTTTGTTGGATGAGTGAAGTCCATTGTCAAATGACCTCGCAAACGGACGGACAAACTTGTACTTTCACACATTATATCTAATTTGTTTCCTTTGTCCGCTAGCATAAGGTAACTCATATCCTTTCGCACATGTTTTAAATTGGTTCTGAAATAAACTATCAAATATCTACCCCCGATATTTCTCATCAATAGGACAACATGGCGATATCATTTAAATAACTATCTTTACATTCTTGACAAATCTTCTTTCCTGTCGTTGTAAGGTCGACTCCTTGACAAATTACCTCGGTTTTATAGAATTGGAATTTGACAAGAAAATACGTCCAATTTCGCGCTAAATAGCTTTACTTGAACTGAAGAAAAGATCTTTCTACGAATCGCCGTAAAAGCGATGGAATTCATGCATCGATTTCGCATAAAAGAGACGCCAGAACGACATGAGTATACCCCTAGACCGCATTATCAAACCAGCTGTACCATTGAATTAACGAAACCATTAACCAAGACTTTCATTAGTGACAGAATTCCATTCTGAATCTACGCATAGGGCCCACTGAAATGATTTGTCTCATGGCAATTTAATATGAAATTGAATGAATTTAGTGAAATAGTTTGACGTAAAATTCGTTGCTGCCATAATCAGCAACGACTTTATATCAGACTATTTTAAATATATACAGCAGAATCTTAAATAATGATTATAGTATTATATTAAATAAAACGGAATGTGTTGACACCAACTTTAACTCAATTCTTTATTCGTATTTTACAGTCAGTGATGGATAGAAAGGTATTCCATTACATGGTGAAATTGTTCCATACAAAGATTGTTATTCACAATTGTCACTGTAGCCTGTACTGTATGACAAACATGTATGATATAGGTTAAGTGGGTGGCCCTCTAAAACATGAATGCCTCTGAACCGTACGTGATCGCACCAACCTCACAAGGTTGTGACAAAATATGAGAGAATTTCCAAATCTTCTTGCTTCGTCAATTCCTAGCACAAAAGAAGCAGGTGTGTGACACTTTGATACGCTCATTACTTTTGTCTATGACTCCAGCACGAAAATTATTACAGTTTGTCTGCAAGACGCTCAGGCAATTCCTTTCTCGACCTGTTACATTTTTTTTGTAGATTTGATCATCATGTAGATTTGATATGTAATTTTTATGGTATTTTATCCTAGGTATCCTAGATATTAAGAGGGGTATGACAAAATTGCTGTTTTGCGGCTCCAAAAAGCAATACCATGGCGATAAATTATATATGCACTACCAGAATACACGTTAAGATATTGGCACGAATATCGCCTCCAGTACAGAAGAGCTCTATAAACAATAAACACTTCTAGTTTATGACTGTGAATGTCGATATTTCGAAATGTTGGAATTGTTTTAAGGACAAACTTCCAGAAAATGGGCGACAATGAACATACGTCGCCATATGCAACACTGAGATTATGAGACATATTTATTGCCATCATTAACTAATACAACAGATGGTGTATGTCCGCTTCAGCAGTCAGTGTCGCGCGTCTGTCTAGACTTTCTAGCTGATTACATCGCTAACTGAACGGACAATGGTAAAACTGAAAGAGGAAAAATAATCATCTATTGTTTTTTTGGATACAGAATAGTTACTGTACCCGAGAGATATATTGCACTCGTGTTATGAGATTCTCTTCACGATGATATTTTAGCTGTAATTATTGCAGTAATAATTGTTAGTGTTAGCACACAATAAATACAATGTCATACAAAAAGGCAGCTAGCAAATAGCTAACATCGGCGTCACCTCTGATGCACACGTGACGAAGCCCTAACCAAAATATTCAAATGTATGGTTTCATCAGCTACCAGTACAGGGGGAGTCTCAAAAGCAACAACCGAACTAGGTATCCTGTTGACACCGTTGTAGCAAATCTATCAGCAGAGTAGAAAGCATTACGGATGCACATCTATCAAAGCGGTCAAACTGAAGACCGTACCAAACCACGCAGGGGACGCAATAACATTCTGCGCCACATTAGGGAAACATTTAACAGAGCATGCTATCCAACAAGCAGATTCCCTAACAGATGAAATCACTGCCGTGGATGACGGTCAAAAAAATGTTTCGGGCAGCCGAGCCCGGAGAGTTACTGATTACATACCATTACTAATTGTACACAACTCTGAATGACACTTTATCAGGACTGCCCAGGACAAAGCAAATGTTGTTCGTTGGTTCCAGGAACAGTTCACTGAGCACGATGATGATCCTTACGTCCATTTTCAGGTAACCTCAGGCCATGACTAACATTAGTTGAAACATCAGAAGTTTAGAAGGCACTCAAAGCTCTGAAAAGTGGATGTGCATCCCGACCTGGTGGCATGAGCAATGAAATATACAAATATGCAAGTAATATTGTCCCAAAGCCGATCACGCACCTATTCAATTCAGTATTTATTCACATTCTTCCCATCAATGCTGTAGGCCAATGCACCCTTGTCGTGCTACCCAAGCCCAAGAAGCCCTGCCAGTCTGGTGGCTCATGGTCCTGACAGCATATGGAAAATCCTATCCAATGTTACTCTATGCCACATCCTAGACAAAATCCATGACTTCACTGGATCATGTCAAAGTGGCTTTAACGTGCACGTGGCTGCGTGGACATTGTATCGGCTCAAGGCATATAGTAGTCATCTCCAAACACAGGGATTTCGACAAAATTGACATCGACATGTCACGAACCATTAACACAATTAAACGTGAAAAATCCTAGATGTAATGAAGATGGGCTGCGACTAGTGAGACTACTACTTACAGATACCAAGCTGAGAGTACGAGCCTGCGACTAGTGAGACTACTACTTACAGATACCAAGCTGAGAGTACGAGCCTGCGACTAGTGAGACTACTACTTACAGATACCAAGCTGAGAGTACGAGCCTGCGACTAGTGAGACTACTACTTACAGATACCAAGCTGAGAGTACGAGCCTGCGACTAGTGAGACTACTACTTACAGATACCAAGCTGAGAGTACGAGCCTGCGACTAGTGAGACTACTACTTACAGATACCAAGCTGAGAGTACGAGCCTGCGACTAGTGAGACTACTACTTACAGATACCAAGCTGAGAGTACGAGCCTGCGACTAGTGAGACTACTACTTACAGATACCAAGCTGAGAGTACGAGCCTGCGACTAGTGAGACTACTACTTACAGATACCAAGCTGAGAGTACGAGCCTGCGACTAGTGAGACTACTACTTACAGATACCAAGCTGAGAGTACGAGCCTGCGACTAGTGAGACTACTACTTACAGATACCAAGCTGAGAGTACGAGCCTGCGACTAGTGAGACTACTACTTACAGATACCAAGCTGAGAGTACGAGCCTGCGACTAGTGAGACTACTACTTACAGATACCAAGCTGAGAGTACGAGCCTGCGACTAGTGAGACTACTACTTACAGATACCAAGCTGAGAGTACGAGCCTGCGACTAGTGAGACTACTACTTACAGATACCAAGCTGAGAGTACGAGCCTGCGACTAGTGAGACTACTACTTACAGATACCAAGCTGAGAGTACGAGCCAAGTTAGTGAAGTCTGCAGAGTTTGAGACATCAATCGGATCTCCACAGGGAGATGGTTTATCCCATGTGCTTTTCATCTGCTACCTTTGCTGCTGCTGTATTGAAATCTGTACGGGAAAATTCCACAAGACCAATCCAATGTCCATACTGG
This sequence comes from Chaetoderma sp. LZ-2023a, assembly GCA_034401795.1. Lineage (NCBI taxonomy): Eukaryota > Metazoa > Mollusca > Caudofoveata > Chaetodermatida > Chaetodermatidae > Chaetoderma > Chaetoderma sp. LZ-2023a. Next base: position 46,795,466 of record CM067366.1, read on the forward strand.
GTATGCCGCTAGAAATAGAACATGCCGACGATGTGGACTTCATAGATAATGAAAAGAAACCCCTTGACGAACTACTCACAAAAGCAGCAAGCAAACTAAAAATTGAGAATCTCTCCATGAATGAATCCAAAACAGGGTTCACCAACATATACCTATCGACAAAGCATGAAACTAATGAAAATGACATCCATTTCGCGGCGGCAAACCATGGAGGAAAAGTAAAATCCTGGGCCCACTGCTGTGGAGTGCTGCTGACCTTGCGGCTCGCTGCCTCGCCGGGAACATGGCGTTCCAGTCCTTCTGGAGGCTATGGATTCGTAGACCAAAGATGCCCGTGACAAAATGACTATATTTATACAACGCCATCTGCGTATCCTTGATGATGTATAACTGTAATAGCTGGGCCGCTCCAAAGGCAGATATAGACAAACCTGATACCTGCCACTGCAAACACCTCCACACCATCGCTGGACACCGACGACCAGACAGCATAATTTCCAACGATGGACTTTACAAGATGTGTAAGACATTTCTGCTGTCCTTAAAAGTCGCCCAACAAAGATGGTCCATGTTTGGCCATGTGCTAAGTATGCCAGAAGACACACAAGCACAGAGAACCTTGGAAATAGCCCTACTTAGAGCCAGCAAATAAAGAGACAGCTATTGATGTCATTGCATAAATATGTTTAGCGTGCTGCGTGGTGACGTCAATAAAGCACGACTCCGGACAGTCAGATCAAGAATGGACCTGAGGAAGCGAAAGATTTTGGCTGAGGACAAGACACAGTGGTCCAATGCGATGAAAGCCTGATTGCGGCGCTAGAATGTTTCTACTAATACAGCCGCAGAATACAACAATCATAATAATAATAATAAATAATAATAATAATAATAATAATAATAATAATAATAATAATAATAATAATAATAATAATAATAATAATAAACACATGCAACTTTATTTCAATACAAAAAACGTATTGTGTATTACTTCTGCACTGCTTCAAATTACTATTAGTAAGTATATCTTTTAAAGCGAGCGATTGTTGCTTGCCATCTCAGAGACAGTGGCGGAGAGAGATTGTTGACAGCTATGTATCCTCATTCTTGTGCTGCCAATGCTTTGTCTGTGGTGTTGTACATGCAAACTTCTCAATTCTTGCTGAAGACAATAACGCCGTATTCTCAAACACTCAATTCTCAACGAGTTATGGCATCCATTTTTTGTCAAGAGTGTAATGAACCGTAATGAAGCAGTTGATCCCAATGTAACCATGCATCAGTGAAAAAAGAATGACACTATGAAAAGCACACACGAGATATCACAAGCGGCAACTTCAGGTCCGGGAAGAGATCCCTCTTCTAGTTCACTAGTTGTTACCTAGTATGGCTTCCAGGCTATTGTATGGCGTACGAAATGATCAGAGGACGTATTTCACGACGAAATTGAAATTGAATAGAAATTGCTTTTGGGAGAGAACGATTTATTATTCATATCACACGAGTTGGTGCAGACCGGATTTGGCAGGGAAATCTATTTCCTCTGGGCAGATATAAACGCATCATTTTGGTGGATCATTATTTCACGGTATATATTACATATGAAGGCGTTCAAGTGACGTGGCGGGTGTTCCTTAGACCTCTTATGAGGTTACTTGAACAAAACTAAATAAAAAATGAGCAATCTAAGATTTTAGACTCTCGCCTTACCGTTTTAATCACATTGTAAAAAGTGATCGGATTCTTAGGATCTTGCGAAGTGTTTTTATCGGATTCTCGAATTTTCCAGATTTCTTCGGGCACGCCCAAAGTTGTAGAATCATAGTATATGGTAGTACCATATCTTGCACTAAAATTTGAGCAAAATCTTTCTAATAGTTTCCCAGATAGACATAGATCCTGCATTTGAGCCACTCTGTATCCAGTTTCTTTTATCTGGATTACGGCCAAAATAGAAATCCCCATGCATGGCAAGTTGCTTAGTTGTGCTTAAATTTGAGCCAAATCAAAACAGTAGTTTCTGAGATACAGATGCAGACGTAAATACGGAAGGACAGATGGATGGCCGGCCCAGGCGGACGGATGGACGGGCAGACGGACAGACAGACACGATCTCAATACCCTCTGTCCTTTACGGGGCGAGGGTAATAAAACCAGGGTGTTATTCACATAAACACATTATCCATTGCATAACAATAATTAAGCAATTGTAATTCAAGTTATTCAACGTTATCTCATTTATTAATACAAAACACCTACTTGAGATCAGTCCTCAAATCAGGATGAATGGAAGTTCGGGAACTTGCCATACTCTTCTGATAATTGGCAATGTGTGCTAGATGTAAATATAAATGATTTCAGATCCGCCTCAAGATTAGCAATTATTTTAAGAGAGATTCCGTTCCTCCCAATAGAGGAATCCGTTTATTTGTAGTAATGCCCCGCTCATCTCTAGCTATGACCCGCTCATCTTTAGCTATGCCCCGCTCATCTGTAGCAATTCCCCGGCCATCTCTAGCCATGACCCGCTTATCTCTAGTTATTCCACGCTCATCTCTAGCTATGACCCGCTCATCTCTAGCAATGCCCCACTCATCTCTAGCTATGACCCGCTCATCTCTAGCTATGACCCGCTTACCTCTGGCTATTCCCCGCTCATCTTTAGCTATGGCCCGCTCATCTCTAGCTATGACACTCCCATATCTAGCTATGGCCCGCTCATCTCTAGCTATGACACGCTCATCTCTAGCAATGCCCCGCTCATCTCTAGCTTTGACCTACTCATCTTTAGCTATGGCCCGCTCATCTCCAGCTATGACCCACTCATCTTTAGCTATGACACGCTCATCTCTAGCAATGCCCCGCTCATCTCTAGCTATGACCCACTCATCTTTAGCTATGACCCGCTCATCTTTAGCTATGACCCGCACATCTTTAGCTATGGCCCGCCCATCTCTAGCTATCCCCCGCTCATCTCTAGCTATGACCCACTCATCTTTAGCTATGGCCCGCTCATCTCTAGCTATGACAGGCTCATCGCTAGCTATGACCCGTTCATCTCTAGCTATGACCTGCTTATCTCTAGCTATCACCCGCTCATCGCTAGCTAGGACCCGCTCAGTTTTTGCAATGCTCCGCTCATCTCTAGCTATGACCTGCTCATCTCTAGCTATGACCCGCTCATCTCTAGCAATGCCCCGCTTATCTCTAGCTATGACCCGCTTATCTCTAGCTATGGCCCGCTCATCTCTAGCAATGTCCCGCTCATCTCTAGCTATGACACGCCCATCTCTAGCTATGCCTCGCTCATCTCTAGCTATGACACGCTTATCTCTAGCTATGACCCGCTCATCTCTAGCAATGCCCCGCTCATCTCTAGCAATGACCTGCTCATCTCTAGCAATGCCCCGCTCATCTTTAGCTATGGCCCGCTCATCTTTAGCTATGGCCCGCTCATCTCTAGCTATGACCCACTCATCTTTAGCTATGACCCGCACATCTTTGGCTATGCCCCGCTCATCTCTAGCTATGACCTGCTCATCTTTAGCTATAACCCGCGCATCTCTAGCTATGACCCGCTCATCGCTAGCTATGACGCGTTCATCTCTAGCAATGACCTGCTCATCTCTAGCTATCATCTGCTCATAGCTAGCTATGACCCACTCAGTTTTAGCTATGACCTGCTCAGTTTTAGCTATGACCCGCTCAGTTTAACTATGACCCGCTCATCTTTAGCTATACTCCACCCACGCTTTGCGCGTGTTGGGATCGATTGATATACTGCGAACCCTTAATTTTCAGAATCCCATCTTCAAGGTAATTATACAGGTAAGCTGATGAATATTTTGAAACTAATTTGCCTGTGTGCTGCCTATGGCAGCAACAGCGCCTGGTCAAATTAGTTTCAAGATATTCAACAGAAATGTTTATTAAATCGTATATTCATCAAAGACGTAGGTCTACGATTGATACACTTGACGGACTTTTAAATGTTCCCGACGGAGTTTGATACGTCATTCATTATGCCTTTTAATTGTGACGCCAGCGCATCTGTAGCATAATTGATTATGACGTCAGTGACAGCTCGGATTCATCCATTGCAGCCTGGTATTAGATTGTAGGTCGACATAACTATAGCTGCAGCAGTCTATATTTCATAGCCCCGTGCTTCTGGGATTAAACCACTACTGCTAAGGCTGTTTGTTGGATGAGTGACGCCCCTTGCCAAATAACCTTACAAACGGACGGAAGAACTTGTACTTTCACACATTACATCGAGACTGATTCCTTCGTTTGATCGCACACGGTTACTTAAATGTTTTCGCACCTGATTTAATTTGGTTCTAAAATAAACTATCAAATATCTGTCCAATATTTCATCAATAGGACAACATTGTTATACCATTCTTAAATTACTATCCCTACCTTCTGAACAAATCTCCTCTCGTATGGATGTAAGGTCGACTCATTGACCAATTACCTCGGTTTTTATATAATCTGAATTTGACCAGAAAATACGTCCGATTTTGCGCTAAATAATTTTGCTTGAACGGAAGAAAGGTTTTTTCTGCGCAGCGCCATAAAAGCGATGTAGTTCTCGCAACGATTTGGCATACAAGCTAATCTAGCACGCCACCAGTTTACCCCAGACCGTATTATCAAACCAGCTGTACCATTGAATCGACGAAACCATTAACCAAGAATTCATTAGAGAATTCTATTCTGAATCTACGTACAAGGTCACCACCTCTCATTTCCCCCATGGTAGCTAAAATGAAATTGACTGAATTTAATAAAATAGCTTGACTTGAAGTTGTAGGCTGCTTTAGGTAGCATCGACCTTAAGTTAGACTATTCAAAATTTGTGCAGCCATTGAGCCGAAATTTAAATAATTATTATAGTATATATTTAATACAAGTAAATGTGTTGACACACAATGGGCGTTTTCACTGTATCCACCCTTCATATGACGTCATGATCAACTACGCGACGTATAGAATGACATCACAATCAATGACGTCATAATGACGCCATGAATGACGTAGATGAGTACGTCACGAACGCATAGTTGAAGATGGACTTTGCGTTGTTGTATGTCTTTACCATTTAATAAATATCATATTGAATATGTTGAAACTAATTTGACTGGGCGCTGTTGCTTCCGTGGGCAGCAACAGCACCCAGTCAAATTAGTTTCAAAATATTCAACAGCTTCCCTGTATAGTTTTCTGGAATTTGATAGTCAGAAAGTTCAGAGATCGATCGATCTCAACACGGACAAGGTGGAGCTCAGATAGAGATGGGCGGATCATAGCTAAAACTGGAAAGGTCAATTTCTTATTCGTATTTTACAGTCAGTGAGGGGATAGAAAGGTTTTCCATTACACAGTCAAATTGTTCCATACATAGTTTATTATTCACAATGGTCACTGTAGCTTGCACGGTACGACACACATGTGAGGTATAGGCCAGGTGGGGTGCCTCCATCAAACACATGAATGCCTCTCGCACCAACCTCGGAAGTTTGGGATAAAATATTACACCTAGTTAAGGTAGATACAATTCAAATTTGTTATTATACCTAAGGAAGAATACAGAATGCCAAAAGATTTAAATGAAACATTGAAACAACCGACGAGAAAATTTCCAAATTGCTCAATTTCAAAATCTATTTACTTCGTCAATTTCCTACAGAAAAGAAGCTGGTTTGTGACACTTTCATGCTTTCATTGCCATCGCCTATAATTCCTCCACGAAAAATATTGTAGTTTTATCATCAAGATCTGCATGAACTTCCTTTTTCAACACTTTAAAATTTTCCAATTCCATCATGTAGATTTGATATGATATTTTTATGACATTTGAGGCTCCAAAAACGCAATATTATAGCAATAAATTATATATACACTACCACAATATACCTTTAAGATATTGACACTAATATCACCTCCAGTACAGAAGAGCTCTATAAACAATAAACACTTCTAGTTTATGACTGTGAATGTCGATATTTGGAAATGCTACTTGTTTTAAATACAGTATCCCAAAAATGAGCGACAAATCGCCATTTTAATACAGAGTTTATGAGACATATTTATATCCATAATTGACTAATGCAAACTCTACAGCAGATGCTCCAAGTCGGCATCAGTAGCGACTTTCACACGTCTGTCTAGAATTTCTTACTGCTTCCATTGCTAACTGGCCGGACAATGGTTACACTAAAGGGAGAACGAAATTAGTTATGTAATTCTTATTTTTATGAAGAGAGAATAGTTAAAGAATGAGATCAATAATACTAATGTAATGAGTTTTGATTTTCAGATATAACAGATCTTTACTTACCCTTACACTAATGATTATAATTATATTTTATTGCATCAAAATGTACAATGATACTGGATACGTTGTTACAACTTAGTTAAACCCTTTTCCACAGAATTATTACTAGCAGCATATGTACATATAGAGTATACAGGAATTTTATAAGATAATGAAAAGACCCAGATCACGAACAAAATCGAAATCCTCCTGCATGACAAGTTCTTTAGTCGTGTTAAAATTTGATCCAAATCGGATTAAAATTTTTTTTAATACCGGTGGTGCAGATGGCAGGCAGGGAAACAGACATACACGATTGCAGTATTCTCTTCCTATAACTGGGCGATGGTAACTAGCAATATGCGCACCGTATTTTTATGGGGATAATGATCGAAGTCTTATTTTGATACCCGATACATATCCTCGATTACTGATACATTGTTTAAACATTCAATTAGGTATTATAATATCTCTTAACCCTTTAACCTTTAAATTTGTTCAAGAAAATTTCAATTTTCTCGAAGAAAATGTCAATTTGCAGACCAGGAGAAGCCTATTTTAGACAATTTACCGCTGTGATGACTGGCTCCTTAAGCGAGCCCGTCATTCCTGTGCTAAATTTTCAAAAATAGTCTTCTCTTGGTCTGCAAATGGTCATTTCTCAAGAACACTGCAGAAGTAGTTTTTGGCTGATATGAGTGTTAAATGGTTAAAGCCACCAAACATTGCTTACAATACCAGAGACGGTGTCTGAGATAGCTCGTAGCCGCCTTTACATCGTCATCCTTGCATTGTGTATTGCCAATCTTATAGCATTCAATGCCAGCGTTTCCTAAGCCGATAAACGAAGGTGTTGGCATACAGATTTCTCCACTCTTTCCGCCGACAATGACGGTGTATTCCGAAACACTCACTTCTCAATGACTTCTGTCATCGATTTCTTGTCACGAATGTAATAGAGCTTGTTGAAGCAGTTGATCTCAATGTAGCCACGCGTCCCATCAAAGATGAAAGAATAACCCTATGAAAAACGCCCAAGCGATATCAGAGCTAAACAAGCGTGAACTTCAGGTCAGTGAGGGAATCCGTCTTCTAGTTGTTACCTTGTATGACTTCCAGGCTGTTTTATAGCCTAAGAAATGAGCGAAGGACGTATCCCATGACAAAATTGAAATTGGATAGAAATTGATTTTTTAAGCGATAACGATTTATTGAGTACATGAGTACACGCGGCAATTGGCACGGAAATCTATTTCCTTTGCGGCAAATAAACGCAAAATTGTTGTGGATTATTATTTCATGGTGAATAGTACACGTATAAACTATTCGTGTGACGCCAGGGGTAAACTCGCATCACGTCACTTGAACAGCGGCTGCTGTATACAAACGAAACAACACTGGTCGCCGATTCTGAATAACAGCTCACTATGATAAAGCCAGTGTGTACAATCCTAATTTATTAAACGTGGTTTTGTGTTATTATGTGCATTTATTAACACAGAACATGGAACCAGTCTTCAGACCATGGCAAATGGAGATTGAGACTCGGGAAGATGCGATGCTCTGTTGTCAGTTATCAATGTGTTTAAGAAGGGAAAGTTAAATTTAAATTGTCTGATATTTGCTCCAAGATTAGGAATTGTTTTACAGGAGACTCCGTTCCTACTAATTGTAGCATCATCATGCTGAATGTATGATCTGACAATATGACGTCACATTGTTCGTATTTGGTGATCACAATAAAGGATTCCGATCTATCACTCAAGTATCTGGCACATAGATGACGTCATAATCATAATCATAATAACATAGCACCGTCTAGAAACTTGAAATGCCCATCACGAAACTGCACGAATTGTACGTCTTTTGTGAATTTAATAAACATTCTGTTGAATAATTTAAAAATATGTTGATTAGGAGCTGTGGCAGCAACAGTCCCACCCCACCGCACATATTAGTTTCAAAATATTCAACAGCTCACCAATATAGATATATTGATAACCACAGTATAGTTACCTTGAATTTGGGATTCTGGGGATTCAGGGTGCAAAGTACATAAATTGATCCCAACACGCGAATAACGTGGGTGGAGCTTAGCTAGAAAAGGGATCGGCATGGCTAAAAATTGAGTAGATCGATAGCGTTATTTCAATGCTTTTTTAAAAAACCCAATATGACCCCAACTAGCAATATAATATCGATATATTCGTATGAAAAAAGAAACTTTATTCTACTAAATATTACTTATCTTGAATCAATACTTTGATGTTGAACATTCTATGAGTGAATATAATAGCAACCATTGCTTATATTACAATGAATGTGCATTCAGTCTGTGACTTAGACCACATACAGCTTGTTGTTATCATCTGTGTATCGCCAATGGACGTTTCCAGTTTTAGTTATTCCCCGCGCATATTTAGCTAAGCTCCTCCCGCACCTCGCTCGTGTTGGGCTCAGTCGATCCCTGAACTCCCTGACTATCAATTTTCAGAAAACTATACAGGTGAGCTGTTGAATATTTTGAAACTAATTTGACTGGGGGCTGTTGCTGCCAATGGGAGCAACAGCGCACAGTCAGATTAATTTCAAAATATTTAACAGCATGTTTATTAAATAGTAAAGACATACAATTCATACAACCTAACGGACTATTAAGCGTTTAAGAAGGAATAAATGGCATCATTCATGGCGTAATCATTATGACGTCTATGGAGACGTCATCTTACACGTGGTTGATTATGATGTCATGCGATGGATGGATAAACCGAACACGTACATTCAATAGAAATCAAGGCCAGGCCTTGTGGTTACAACGCCGATAAGCCGAAGGTGTTGCGCATGCAAACTTGTCCACTATTGTTGTCGATGAGAACACAGTACTTCCAATGCACTCACTTCACAACGACATTTGTCATCGATTTCTTGTCAAGAATGTAAGGGACCTTGTTGAAGCAGTTGATCCCAATGTAACCATGCGTCACTTCAGAGATGGCAGAATGACACTATGAAAAGCGCCCTAGAGAATCTCACCATTACGACACTGCCAACTTCATGTCTGCGAAGGAATCCTTCTTGTTACTTGCATCATTTCTAGGCTATTATATGGCATACCAATTAGTTTGGCGTAACATGATATTTCTTACATTGAGAATGATTTATCGTATTCGGTTTTTGAATTCGCGGGCTGTGCAATCTCTGAGACAGTGTCTAAGATAGATAGTAGACCACTCCGCATCACCATCCTTGTGTTGCCAATCCCATAGCAGTCAATGCCGTGGCTTTGTGTTTTCTGACCCGATAAGCCGAATTAAATCCATGACAATTGTGCGATCTTTACTAAATATTCGAAATTTCTAATATCCGTAATGTTATGTATGTATGTATGATTACTGTATTCTGCGGCTGTAGTAGTAGAAACATCCTACAGCTGCAATCAGTCCTTCTTCGCTTTTGCCCACTGTGTCTGGTCCTTGGCTAAAATCCTTAGCTTCCTCAGGTCCATTCTTGACTTGAGTGTACCTAATCTTGCTTTCTTTAATGTTATGTGGTCTAAATGAAAGAATATTCGTATATTCGGATCGAATAATAACACATGTTACATTGGGTGACCTCCACAGGCAATATCTAAGCCACATGGTAATACCACCTTCTTGCGTTCATACAGGTGTTTCTTGGACCATGTGCAAGGGTACAGGCCTACCTATTAAATTGTCTGCTTTAACATTAGCAAAGATGGGCTTCATTAGCCATTACCCAAAATCAATAAAAAAAAAATCCTTCTTGTTACTTGACTTCAAGGCTATTATATGGGGAATAACTGACATACAAAATATATTCTGTTGAATACCGATTACCGATATCGTTTTTGCACGTGTTTTACTCCTTTGATCAACAGATCAGAAACAACAAATTACTTTCTATATATGGATTATTCTGTTGAATAATTGGAAGCTAATGTAACTGGGGGCTGTTGCTCCTAATGTAGCCTTAAGCCCTATCAGGTAACCGTAACAAAACCATTAACAAAGACTTTCATTACTGATAGAATGGACCTTTCCAGTTTTAGCTATTCCCCGCCCATCTCTAGATAAACTCCAAACGCGCCTCGCTCGTGTTGGGATCGATCGATCCTTGAACTCGTTGAATATCAATTCCCAGAAAATTATATAGGTTAACTGTTGAATATTTGGAAACTTATTTGACTGGGTGCTGCTGCTGCTGCCGGCGGCAACAACGCCCAGTCAAATTATTTCAAAATATTCTACAGAATCTTTATTAAATAGTAAAGACATACAATTTGTACAACGTGTCGGACTATTAAGCGTTTAAGACGGACTAAATCGAGTCTTTCATGCCTTAATTTATTGTGGTGCCACCCTACACTTCACCTAGTTGATTATCACGCCATATGATGGGTGGGTAAACTGGAAAGGCCTATTCCATTCTGAATCTACGCATTGGGTTCACACAACAGGTTCCAGTCGAGATAGTTTAGAAATAGTCAACAACTTGCATGTATTGTAATAGCGACAGTGAAATGGCAAGGGTAAAATGTTTAAATTGTTTCTGAAATGAAACCCAAATCAAATATCTGCCCGTTATTTCATCAATAGAACAAATGTATATCTCTAAATTCTTGACAAATCCTCTCCCATGTTGGTGTACGGTCGAGTCATTGCCAAAGTACCTCGATCTTGATAGAATCAGAATTTGCCCAGAAAATAAGTCCAATTTCGTGCTAAATAGGTTTGCTTGAATTGAAGAAAATATCTTTCTACGCAGCGCTGTAAAAGGGAAGGAGTTTTCACATCGATTTCGCATAAAAGTCAATCAAGAGTACTATCAATATCCCCAGACTGCATTATCAAACCAGCTGTACCATTGAATCGGCGAAACCATTAACTATTACTTTCTTTAGAGAATTCCATTCTGAATCTACGCATAGTGTCCACGCAGATGCTTCTTTCTCATGGCAGCTAAAATGAAATTGTCTGCATTCATTAAAATAGCTTGACCTGAAGTCGCTGCAGCGTTAGGCAGCAAAGCCCTTAAGTTAGACTATTTTAAATTTGTGCAGCAGAATTTTAGCTAATTGTAGTAAATATTAAATAGAAGGAAATGTGTTAACACAAAATTGAAGTCAATTCTTTATTCGTATTTTACAGTCAGTGAGGCGATAGAAAGGTTTTCCATTAAACGGTGATATTGTTCCATACATAGTTTATTATTCACAATGGTCAATGTAGCTTGTGTTGTATGACAAACATGTATAGTTTAGGTCGGCTAAGTGATCCTCTAAAAACACACGCATACCTTTGAGCCAGACACACGCCTCATCAAGTTCACAAGTTTATGATAAAATATATCAGATATTTAAGATATATGCAGTTTTATTTTGTTATTTTGCATAGGGCAGATTTCAGAATGCCAAGAAATTTAAATGGAACCTTGAAACAACCCACGAGAGAATTTCCAGATTGGTAAATTTCAAAATCTACTTGCTTCGTTAATTGACACCCGAAAATAATTGTTTTGTGAGACTTTGATAGTTCATTACGATTGTCTCTGATGCCAACATGAAAACTATTACAGTTTGCCTTCAAAATCTTTATACGATTCCTTTCTCGACCTTAAAAAATGTTTCAATTCCATCATGTAAAGTTGATAATCTATTTCCATGACATTTTACTCTACGTATTTCCATGGTGTTGCGGCTCCAAAAACAATAAATTATGTATGCACTACAACGATATTAAGATATTGGCACTAAAATTACCTCCAGTACAGAAGAGGTCACTAATCAATAAACAGTTCTATTTTATGACTATGAATGTCGATAAAAGTCAGCATCCTGAAAATAGGCGACACTATTTTCATGTCGCCATATTTAATACCGAATTTATTCGATATGTTTATAAACATCATTAACTAATGCAAACAGAAGAATGGTAAAACTGAAAGAAGAAAAAATCATTTATGTAATATTCTGTTGTTTCACTTCGTACACTTGGCGGACTATTTCAGCTTCACGATGGAGTACTTCCGCCAATTATGATTGTGACGCCAGCCAACATGCGATGTAATTGATTATGACATCATATATGAGTGACAGATCAGATTCATCCATTGTTAGTGTTATCATACATTGTAGATGCTCAGTAATAATATTTAGGGTCAACTAGAGCTGCTCTATGTACCGATCTCACACCGTAAACCGGTTCAATATGGTGACGGTTTGCAAACCGTAGTAATCATGCTCAAACCGAAAAACCGAGTTTTCGGTTTAGCCAATACTGATTAATCTTTTTTTTTCAAATTACAAATTTTGCTGCTAAGCCTGCCCCTGTAGAGATCTTCAGAACTGTCAATTTGCATAGCCAAAGAAGAATATTTTTGATAATTTACCACTGGAATTACTGGCTCGATATTGAAACCAGACACTGTAGGCGTAAATTTTCAAAAAAATGTCCAGTAAAGGGCTAAAACGCAGACACATCTGAATAGTAAACATTTCCGTTATTTTCTATTCCTATTAATTTGCTAATGATGAATTCCAATCTGTAATATTTCCAATATTTTGAAACTATTGTGACTGCAAGGTGCTGCTATTGTTTGTAGCACCAAATCCCAGTCTAATTAGTTTCGAAATATTTAACATACACGATAATCTTTATAAAATTGTAAATGATTGGTCTTTCGTATTCAGTGTTAACATAATCTAATTGGGTATAAAATGATTTCTCGACTTAATTCGTGTACGTATGATCGGCACTTGTTCGGCGTCTCATGGTTGTCACAATTCCGTTAAAACCACATGATTACCTATATTTAAGTTTCTGCTAATCTAAACAGGCAGTCCGCAACGAGAGTTCTGAGGGATTTTTAAATTGTCGCAATTCGGATACAATATAAACATGTTTCTTGGCGCTGTATTTTTGAGCGAGGGAGTTATCACAACAAAGCTAAGCAATCCACGTCATGTTTAGATAAGTCTTAAGTGATTAGCTAAGATCACAATGTTAACGACCATCTTGGCTAGTTGTGTCAGTTTGCATTGTATCAAGGTAATCGCGTATGCTCTAATCATACCCACCTCTTGTAACGGGACAAAATCATCATTACTTGGATGTGTAAACTATATATTTCGATGACCGCTTGTCACCAGAATGTTAAAATGAGATAATTGATTGAAAGATTTTGCTGTTCCGTGACACCAACAATTTTCAACAAGCAGTCTAAAAATAATAGCACATTATTTAACTGATTAACAACAGCTAAGGTATATATCCCGTTGTTCGAAGCGTGATGATTAAACACACGACAAATCTCGCGCATTATAATTAATCGATTGTAAATGGAACACAAATTATTGTTAATCTGTAAGAAGCTAGAGTTTAACAATTACAGGCGTAATCAGAAGTTATTGGTTTGATTGGCGTCTATCGAGTCCCTGATTCCATGTCCCATTCATGCTGGTTTGTATTTCAGTTTATTACTACTCCCCCAGATTTACACTGGTACCCATTTATGCTCCTGGTGGAGAGAGAGGCGGTGAGAAGTGAAGTAGATTGCCTACGTTTCCACCTATTGCACGTCCGCCACTTCATCGCCTGACAGTCGAGCAGGCTTTGAACCTTGCCCGGCTGATTACCAGTCGATCACGCTAACACCACCGCGTGTATTTTTAGTCAAATGTTCCGGGCAACGCACGTATAGTTGTTACACGCTTATCTAAAAAATAATACATACAATAATGATTGTACACACTCATCCCTGGCCCCACCCACCCCATAAAACCGATATACGGTTCAAACCGGTTTGAAAATTGACAACGTCATCGGTTTGACATTATCCCATACCGCGCAGCCTTAGAGTCAACGTACACTACAATGCTATACATGAGCCACGTGAATGCTTATTATTATTATGGTGGCATGGCTCATTTCAATAATAGTCTCATTGTGTAACAGACGTGCTTAATGTACTTGAATTCAGATTCTGTTTTTCAAGTTCCTTAAAAGTGATTGGTTTTACCAAATTGAGCTGAAAATAATCTCATAAAGACTGGGCACATCATTTTAATGGTTACGATTTCTTCAAGAAGATTAAAATGTTTACATTGTTAATTTCCATTTACAGACCACGAGAAGATTACCGAGCACGTCAGCACACTGGAAAATTTTCAAAAATTGGATACCCTTGGTATGCAAACGAACAGTCCTCATGAGCATTTCACATGTCAGTTTTAGCCGGCTTGACAATTGATATGCGAAAAATTGTAAAAGAATCATTGAGAATAGTGGAAAGATGTTTTGAAATGCTTGAATTTGAAGACTTCCTTAAGACCATGAACCAGGAGGGTATGGCTTGCTACGTTTTCACATCTTAAATTAAGATTAAGAGATAGTGTGTAAGATAGATCGCAGACGGATCTGCCTCCTCATCTTTGTAATGCCAATATACCAATCAGGGTTTTGTATTTCCTAGCTCAATAGACTGAAGGTGTTGCGCATACAAACTTCTACACTCTTGTCACCGACAATAACGCCGTACCCTCAAGCAATCAACTCTCTATGCCTTATGTCGCCGGTCTCTTGTCAAGAATGCAATGGGCCTTGTTGAAACAGTTGATTTTATGTAGCCAGGCGTCACATCAGAGATGAAAAAAGAACACTACGAAAAACGCTCAAGAAATATCACTGCTAAGTCAATGCCAACTTCCGGTCAGGGAAGCTATCCGTCTTATAAATGTAACCTTGTATGGCTTCCACGCTATTGTATGGCGCAAGAGACGAATGGGGGACGTATTTCATGACAAAATTGAAATTGGATAGAACTTCTTTTTGGGAGAGAACAATTTATTGCTCATGTCACACGAGTTGGTGCACGCGGGATTTGGCACAAAAATCTATTTCCTGATATAAACACATCATTTTTGTGCATTATTATTTCATGGTTTCTAGTACATATGCAGGCGTTCAACTGACGTGACGGAAATTCATTAGACTTCTCATGACGTCACTCAAACAGCTATATATAAACAAAACTACACAGCTCACGGATTATCCGCAGTGCTATGTTGTCTAAATAATAAACTAAATCCAGGATGTCATTCAATCGATTGTATAACATTAATTAAACCATTGCAATTCAATTTATTCAACGTGTGTACATTTATTAATACAGAATACCTAGATGAAACTTGTCTTCAGACCATGAGAAATAGAGATTTCCGGAAAGTGACATACTCTTTCGTCAATTCACCTTTCCGGAGTACCCACCCATCATATGACGTCATAATAAACTGCGTGATGTGTACAATGACATAATAATGAATGACGTCATGAATGACGTCGATAAGTACATGACGAACGCTTATTTGAAGACGGTCTATGCGTTATTGTACAAATTGTTTGCTTTTACTATTTAATAAATATTCAGTTGAATATTTTGAAACTAATTTGACTGGGCGCTGTTGCTGTCATGGGCAGCAGCAGCACCCCGTCAAATTAGTCACAAAATATTCAACAGCTTCCCTGTATAGTTTTCAGGAGATTAATAGCTAGAGCATTTGGGGATCGATCAATCCCAACACGGAGAGGTGTGGGTGGAGCCTAGCTAGTGATGGGCGGGGCATAACTAAAAATGTAAAGGTCCATTAACGATGTGTTCTATAGATGTCAATATAAAGTGTCTGAGATGAGCTTCATGATTAAGACTAATTTTAATCCCTATTGTGTCAACAGCGCATCAACGCGCTCAAAATACTACTTGATATGTCAATTAAACATTTAGATGGTCAATATTTTTCAAGATATTTTAATTTTAGACTATTTTTTGTAAATTTACCACTGAATTTCTTTTCATCGGCTTAACTAGCAAAGGCGTAATGGTAAAGAAAATTTAGTTTTTACTTAGTCAGTGTCTCTCAGCAGGCCGAGAGAAGAGTATTTTTGAAAATTTACCACTAGAATGACTGGCTCAAATATTCAAAAATAATCTTCTCTAGGCCTTTGAAATAGGCATGTCTGAAGACCACTGCAAAGTTTGACCATTAAATGGCTAAGTTGACACACGAGGTGTTAAGAGAGACTCCGTTCCTACCAATGGAGGAATCCAGTTTTTGATTTGCCCCGCCCATCCCTAGCTAAGCTCTACCCACGCTTCGCCCGTGGTGGGATCGATCTATCCCTGGACTCGATGAATCTCAATGTCCAGAGATCTATACAGGTTGACTATTTTGAAACTAATTTGACTGGATGCTGTTGCTGACTATGGCAGCAACAGCGCCCAGTTAAATTAGTTTCAAAATATTCAATAACATGTTTATTAAATAGTACAAACATACAATTCGTACAACCTGACGGACAATTAAGCGTTCAAGACCGACTAAATCGACACGTAACGTAGCTGGTCATGACGTCATATGATTGATGGATAAACTTGATTCCTTAATTGTAGCATCATCATGGTGAATATATATATGACGTCATATTGTTCCCATTTGTTGATCACAATAGTTTTTATTTGCTTGGTAATCGCCAATGCCCAACCAACTTCTGCAGGAATGGCATGTTTTATATAGCTATCGCAACGCAGAGAAATCAGGGATCAGAAATGCATATAGCAATTTTGAGGCAAATTGTCTGTTTTGAACATATGCCTAAATCCGCCACGAGTAGAACCATCACCCTTTCTTAGGGTAGAGAATATAAGATCCATGGAATACCTGATAGAGCTGAATGAATATCTAACTTCTGGGAGAAGAACGGGATAAGAGTCAGGATAATAGATGCGTATACTGTTCGGCTTTGTTAAAGGAGAAATAACTTCATATCATAATAGTTATTCAAGTGATCTAACACACCACTAGTAAACTATACATAGAATATTACGTTTGTTATCATGCGGCTAAAGAAAGTTATTCACGTTTGAGTAGCTAAATGTGGATACATTTCTACAGCCTATGATGGCTGTCATGTTTTACTTTTCAACCGATCAGAAAAAAATAACGTATCTGCCTGTCTATACGCTGAGTCATAGCGGTGCTACGAACAGTTTGATAATGTGATATAAAAGCAACCATAAAGGTAAGCTGATGACTATTTTGAAACTAATTTCACTGGAAGGTGTTGCTGCCAGTCAAATTAGTTTCAAAATATACAACAAGATGATTTTTTTACATAATAAAGAATGTAATGCATTGGCACTTATATGACATCACACACTATCGCTTGAGTAGACAAAATGTTGGCGGTTATTGTTCAACATTTACATGATATTACAAAGCAGACAATTGTGATACTGATACAGATAAGGGAATATGACAGAATATGAATGATATGGAATCTATGAACCATAAGGCATCAGTACAATACAACATTTGAGATGAGATTAGCAACGCTTTAACGCAGATCTGTGATCCGACACTGCCACTAAGCTGCCTCTTTTTGTTACCTTCAATTTCCTAGATCCTACGTGACAATTTCGAGTAAAACTGACCTGGTTGTCTGCCAATTTGAACTCGATACAAATCTAAATACTTGGTTTGCATAACGCCCCATAAAAGCAGCCATATACTTATCACGCGTCTCTTTATATTTACGAGACACTATCCGTGCAGCTCGCATCGTCGCTAACCATTTTCACGTCACGCAGCAGATAGATCAGTTTTTTACAATGTCAGAAGCAACAGCTCCCGTTCAAATAGCTTTCAAAATATTCACCAGCATTTCCGTATAATAGTTAACAAAATGGTTACCAAAATCTGCTCATATATAACTAATAATGTGAGGCACATGGTCAAAGCGTACTGCGCGTCTGACTGACTGAACATAATTACAGCCAGTCCTGCGAGAGCGACCACCTCTCATTCTGGGCCAATGTTAGTGGCTCCTTAAGGCAGGTATCATAGCCGAACAAAAAACCCACACGTCTTATGAATCAATCAACAGAGGGTAGTCAAAGGATATTACCTATTATACCCGCGTTTGATTAAGAGCCCACATGTCATCAATAACTACACGGCGTGGTTGGCTAAGGTGGTCGTATAAGACAGGTACGTGTAGAATTACAGTCCAGTGCTCCATGCTTCCAGGAACGTATTGTGTGATTCCGCTCTGATCTGAGTGCAATGCTACACAATACATGATTCGATAGTTCTATTGATGTTTTACGGGTTTATTACCGGTTACATAATAATTTTCGCATTAGAGGCTGATTGTAATCCTTTGGTGGTGGTGATTAATAATTAAGTACGGGTGACTTCCGTATGAAGATTAATACGGACACAAGTGCACGTGACTAGTATTGTGTTAATTACATCTCTAACCAAACTTCCATAATCATATACAAATACCTGTAGTATGGCTTTTATACTCGGTAATATTTCTCTCAATATCTCCACCCACACGAAACGTGTGAGTGAGTGAGTGAGCAAGGGAGCGAACAGGCGGGCGGGCGGCCGAGCGAGCGAGCGAGCAAGGGAGGGAGGGAGCGAGGGAATGAATGAATGCATGAAGGATGGAAGGATGAAGGAAGGATGGAAGGATGGAAGGATGGAAGGGTGGAAGGAGGAAGGATGGAAGGAAGGGAGGGATGGAGGGAGGGAGGTGGGAGATGGGAGGTGGGAGGGAGGGAGGGAAGGAAGGAAGGAAGGAAGGAAGGAAGGAAGGAAGGAAGGAAGGAAGGAAGGAAGGAAGGAAGGAAGGAAGGAAGGAAGGAAGGAAGGAAGGAAGGAAGGAAGGAAGGAAGGAAGGAAGGAAGGAAGGATGAATGAATGTATTATTCCACTTTGGGTTACTTGCCCATGCAGTGTTATAATCAGTAGTTACTATTAATATAATATATTAACAACATCAATAAATAAATAAATTGTTCATCATCATCATCATCATCATCATCATTTATCGTTATTTCCTAGTTTTCATCATTTTCATAGAGAGTATTATCATTTCTTTCACCAACCGAGTACTCCGTATCAAGTTATACCACACGCATCTCTATCCCAGCTCCGCCCACGCTTTGCACGCGTTGGGATCAATTTATATACTTTGCACCCTGTATTCCCGGAATATCAACTTAAAGGTAGGCTAACTATACGGGAACGCTGTTGAATACTTTGCAACCAATTTAACCAGCGGATGTTGCTGCCTTTGGCGGTACATTGGCATCATTATGTGTCCCTTAATTAAGACCTAGTTTTAACAATTTAAACCGTAACCAATCTCGTACCACATAATCGAGGGCTTTTGTAAAGTCAATAAAAATACAATAAGGTTTTTCCCTTATTCAACAAAAGTCAAATCAAAACAGTTAAAACATATATGTTATCGATTGCGTTCAACCATGTTCTAAAACCTGCCTGCGCTTCTACAATCTTCAATGAATGTTGATACAGACGGTTGTTCAGTAGGCCACTTCGCACATATGGCGACATTTCTTCACGTGAGGTGACCCTTGTAATTGTTATTGCGCTTAAGGCCCTGGATACGAATAGAAATAGGATTTCTCCTACAATTCTCTCTAAGTGTTTCTACAAATATGTAAGTAGAATCGTAAATAGTGAAACCCCCACAGGAGCCATCATGGGTTATTATTCTGCTTAACTTGATACTATTTTTCAATATATTATTGCCTGTATGATCACGTGATAGTGCGTCATTCTTTGATTGGCCACTGCCACAGATAATAGATAGTTCTATATTAGCTATGCCCCGCCCATCTCTTTCTAAGCTCTGCCCATGCTGTGAGCGTGTTGGGATCAAGATATATGCTTTGAATCCTGAATGCACAGAATCCCCATTTTACGGTAACTATAAAGCTAACCTGTTCAATATTCTGAAATCATTTGGCAGCAACAGCGCCCAGTCAAATTAGCTTCAAAATATTCAACAGGATGCTTATTAAATTGTAAAGGTATACACGTCATATACTTAATGATGGATTGGGTTCATCAATACATAAACAGGTGGAGAAGGAATGAACATGTGAATAGGCATTAAGTTAGAAATCAACCAGTGGCGTAAAAACCACAGTCACTATGCACTACGATGTATCAGTTTATGGACTGCCGACATCACTTTATATATTATTATATTTATGAACCTTTAAGTTGCAGCTTTTTCGAATTCACCTTTCCAGTTTATCCATCGATCATCCGACGTCATACGTCATAATTAACTACGTAACGTGTATGATGACGTCATAATCATTACATCAGTATGATTCGACATGGTCTGTCTTTAACGCTTAATAGTCCGTTTACTATTTAATAAATATTCGGTCGAATATGCTGAATCTAATTTGAATTGGTGCTGTTGCCATAGGCAGCAACAGAGCAACAGCAGCCAGTTAAATTAATTTCAAAATATTCAACAACTTACATGTATAGTTTTCAGGAAATTGATAGTCAGGGAGTTCAGAGAACGATCGCTTCAAACACGGACATGGTGTGGGTGGAGGTTAGATTGAAATAGGCTCGGAATAGCTAAAGATGGAAACGTCCATTGCTCCCTAACATAGACAAGAAAGACTGTGTGCGCGGGCATACTCATTCAGCACGTTGGTAAATGAGACATCTCAACATTGACAGCACCGATGATGACACTACGACGATGACGACGTTGATGACGACGACCACGACCAAGACCACGACCACGACCACGACCACGACGACAACATTTTTTTTCGAAAAACATATAATTTCAATAATTCAAAATTTAAACAGTCGCTTAAATTTATTGCCAATAGGAACATTAATCTAGCGGATGGTTAAATCTATGATAAAGCTAGATGAATATATTTCGAAGTATTGTCAGGGGTAGAAATGGAAATTGAATGTTAAAATGAAATTAAAAACTATAGATTTCTTTTGATTAAAAATATTTAATTCTTTCAATATCATACCAACTATTAATTTTGATATCTACTCATGACAGAAATGATTTTATATAGGCATATTGCTGCGATTTGTCGGAAATTTAACGTAATAACGAATTTTACTGTGCAATGAGATTTCCAGACTTAGAGAGTGATCTGTATAAAGAAAGGAGCCGGAGCCGATCCAATTGGCGATCTTTAATATTTCTGGATATCTCGGAAACTGCTTGTTTGATTAGGCCGAAATTTATCACAAGAAACCATACACTAAGAGCAGCACTTTGCTCAAGCTAAAAAAAAACCTGAATAATTCGAGGAATATTACACTGCGAGAAAAAGGGACCGGCCATTGTTATTAGTGTAGACATCGATCAAGCACATTGGAAGACCATTTGCATGTAAGTAATATGTCATAGAATAATATTCCGCATCAAGAGATGACATATCGCTGCTTTGATGCGTGATTTAACCACTTGAAATTGATCAATTTTAGGGCCTTGAGTTTGCTAGACATTTGTCACTTTCAAGTCTGTAGGCATAGTTGCATTCTGGCAAAAACAAAAAAAAAGCACGAGGAGAGTAGTTTACATATTTCTACCATACATTTCTTACGTGAGACGCAATAGGTACAAGAAAGGACATTTCTGGAAAAGCATTAAATGGTTCCAATTGAAAATTGATACTTAATCAGGTAAATATACCATCTGGAAAGTGACCAAGATTCTAGTCTATCGGACGCAAACTAATTTTGCAGGCCATTTTGAAAAAAGAATCCTTAGTTTTCATGTTTTCCAAGCAAAGGGAGCATATTTCTGGGTCAAACGGTATCTTCTAATTTATCAATTGGACTTGTGTCATAAAGATGTGCGGTAGGGGTAATTTCTGTTAAAATCAAAAACTGGTAATTTTGATGTCATGCAGGGTGGCCTTGACACTAAGAACAACCTTTTCCTGCGACACCAAGGTTAACCCACTTCATTGGGATCCAAGTTACGTGATGATCGGATGTGGGCATAGCTGCAGTTCAAAAACTTTCTTTAGATGTTGACCTTGACCCTGAAGTGGGAGCTTTAAAATAAGTCGATTGAACTTTCCATGCCACGGGGAGTTCGTTTCTGGCAAACATGAAAATTGTAACTATGACCACGAAGGGCTGACCTTTAACCGTTGACCGTAAAATCAGCATGCTTGTCATAGAGCCAAGGGGGTGCACGCTCCGAGTATAGCGGTGATCCGATAAAAAACTGTAGACAGAGTCGAAAACCATTGGGTAGACACTATTTAAAATTAACACGAAATTAAGTCACTAGAAGCTTCACGATGATCAGATCAAATATTTTGAAAGATTTTGTCTTCAATCCAATCTCAGCCAATTTTGTAATTTTACTAACTATTCATATATCCTTATGTTATCCGAATATTTGTATGATTTGTCTTTGTGACCAAATATTCGATTATTCGGACAAAACTCTAATAATTACAAAGCTTAGATTGAGTGACCTTTGCAGCTAACGTCGAAGCCACGCGACAATGGCACGCTCATAAGTCCATGAACAATGGACAGTTCCGGTTTTAGCTATGCCCCGCCCATCTCTAGCTAAGCTTCTCCCGGGTTGGGATCGATCGATCTCTGAACACCCTGACTATCAATTTCCAAAAAAACTACACAGGTAAGCTGTTGAATATTTTGAAACTAATTTGACTGGGTGCTGTCAAATTAGTTTCAAAATATTCAACAGCATGTTTATTAAATAGCAAAGAATTACAAAGATATACAGACCATTTGAGATTTAGTGACGGTCTATATGGAACCCTTTGTGACTTAGTGATTGTGACGTCATCATATATATCTATATTATATATATATATATATATATATATATATATATATATATATATATATATATATATATATATATATATATATATATATATATATATATATATATATATATATATATATATATATATATATATATATATCAATTTAAAACAGGTGCACAAGTCCTGTCACGCTGATTAACTCATTGACACATTACCTTGTCGTCGTTTAACAAGAAAATAGTTCAAACCGCCTGCTAAATCTAAATAATTTTGCATGACTTGATGAAAAGATCTTTCTATAAATCGGCGTAAAAGCGAAGGAGTTCGCACATCGATTTGGCATAAAAGCTAATCCACAATGCCACCAATATAACCCCATACCACATTATCAAACCAGCTGTACCATTAAATCAACGAATCTTTTAACCAAGACTTTCATTGGTGACAGAATTCCTTTCCGAACCTACTCATAGTCCAGTCAGATGTCGTGTTTCAGGGCAGCTAAAATGAATCTGACTGTATTTATTAAACTAGTTTGAGCTAAACTCGTTGCTGCTTAAAGTTAGACTATTCTAAATTTACACAGCAGAAATATAAATAATGATTGGCTGATTGTAGTAAAAATAAAATAGAAGGAAATGTGTTAACACAAAACTGAAGTCAGTTTTTTATTCGTATTTTACAGTCAGTGAGGGGATAGAAAGATTTTTCATTACACAGTCAAATTTTTCCATACATAGTTTATTATTCACAATGGTCCCTGTAAGGTAACCCTTTAATGACTAAGTTTGGTCAAAAATTTAAAATATTTACTTATAGAATGGCTATTTGCAGGCCAAGAGAAGACTTTTTGAAAATTTACCACTGGAATGACTGGCTCGGTTATCGAGCCAGTCATTCCAGTGATACATTGTCAAAAATAGTCTTCTCTTGGCCGGCAAATGGGCATTACCACTACAGAGGTCGGCTTTGGCTGGCTTCGTCGTGACAGGGTTAATGATCGAATTTGTTCACGATGAAATTTTCTCATAGAAAATGTCCATTTGCAGACCATGAGAAAACTATTTTTTGAAATTTTACTGCTGGAATGACTAGCTCGGTTATCGAGCCAGTCATTCCAATGGTAAATTTAAAAAAATGGTCTTCTCATGGTCTGCAAATGGACATTTCACACGACCACTGCAGAGTCCGTTTTGGCTTATATGAGTGTTAAACGGTTAAGTTGTATGACAAACATGTGTGGCATAGGACAGCCTCTATCAAAACATGAATGCCTCTGTTGTTATTTTGCATACGTAAGGTTTAACAATGTAAGTAAATTTAAACAAAACTTTGAAAAACCCACACAAAGCAATTTTTTAATTATCAAAATTCAAACTCGCCTTGCTTCACCAATTCCCAGAGTGAAGAATCTGGTTTGTCTCACTCTGATACCGTCATTACGTCTGCTTATGTTTCTTGTACGGTAAATATTGAAGTTAAATTGCGTTCAAGATGTTCATGTGATTCCTTTCTCGACCTTTTAATTATTTCCAATTCCATCATGTTGATTTGATATGATACTTTCATGATATTTTATACTACGTATATTCATGGAATGGTTTTAAATATTAAGAGGGGTATGACGAAATTGCTGTTTGCGGCTCCAAAACGCAATATTATAGCAATAAAATATACATATACACTACCACAATATATGTTAAGATATTGGCACTAATATCACCTCCAGTACAGAAGAGCTCTATAAACAATAAACACTTCTAGTTTATGACTGTGAATGTCGATACTTGGAAATACTACTTGTTTTAAAGACAGCATCCTGAAAATGGGCGACAGTTCTTTTATGTCGCCACTGAGATTATGAGACATATTTATAGCCATCATTAACTAATGCAAACTGTACAGCAGATGGTGTACGCCCGTTTAAACAGCCAGTATAGCGGTCTGTCTAGACTCTCTAGCTGCTTCCATTGCTAACTGAACGGGCAATGGTTAAACTGCAAGGAGAGAGCAATCATTTTTATGGCGATAGAATAGTCAAACAAATATATCAATAACAAACTAATACTAATGTAATGTCTTACGATTCTCTGATATAAAAGATCTTTTCTTGAAATTATTACACTAATACTTATCATTGTTAATGTCTACTACAGTGCTCCACACACAGTAACAATTGTTAGGTTTAGCATACACTACAGTGCTACATACACAGTAACAATTGTTAGGCTTAGCATACACTACAGTGCTACACACACAGTAACAATGGTTAAGCTTAGCATACACTACAGTGCTACACACACAGTAACAATTGTTAGGCTTAGCATACACTACAGTGCTACACACACAGTAACAATTGTTAGGTTTAGCATACACTACAGTGCTACATACACAGTAACAATTGTTAGGCTTAGCATACACTACAGTGCTACACACACAGTACCAATTGTTAGGTTTAGCATACACTACAGTGCTACATACACAGTAACAATTGTTAGGCTTAGCATACACTACAGTGCTACATACACAGCAACAATTGTTAGGTTTAGCATACACTACAGTGCTACATACAGAGTAACAATTGTTAGGCTTAGCATACACTACAGTGCTACATACAGAGTAACAATTGTTAGGCTTAGCATACACTACAGTGCTAAACACACAGTAACAATTGTTAGGTTTAGCATACGCTACAGTGCTACATACACAGTAACAATGGTTGGGCTTAGCATACACTACAGTGCTACATACAGAGTAACAATTGTTAGGCTTAGCATACACTACAGTGCTACATACAGAGTAACAATTGTTAGGCTTAGCATACACTACAGTGCTACATACAGAGTAACAATTGTTAGGCTTAGCATACACTACAGTGCTACATACAGAGTAACAATTGTTAGGCTTAGCATACACTACAGTGCTACATACAGAGTAACAATTGTTAGGCTTAGCATACACTACAGTGCTACATACACAGTAACAATGGTTGGGCTTAGCATACACTACAGTGCTACATACAGAGTAACAATTGTTAGGCTTAGCATACACTACAGTGCTACATACAGAGT
This sequence comes from Chaetoderma sp. LZ-2023a, assembly GCA_034401795.1. Taxonomy (NCBI): domain Eukaryota; kingdom Metazoa; phylum Mollusca; class Caudofoveata; order Chaetodermatida; family Chaetodermatidae; genus Chaetoderma; species Chaetoderma sp. LZ-2023a. The sequence goes on from CM067366.1 coordinate 46,821,566, forward strand.
AACAAGTGTTAGGCTTAGCATACACTACAGTGCTACATACAGAGTAACAATTGTTGGGCTTAGCATACACTACAGTGCTACATACAGAGTAACAATTGTTGGGCTTAGCATACACTACAATGTTAGATGCGTATTAGTAATAAAAAATACAATTGATTTAAACAATATTCTCAGAGGAAGAGGATCAGGTGGATGGGAGTGGGGATGGAGTGGGGGTGAAGCTCATAACGAGCATTGAAAGTGATTAAATGCTTGAATTCAGAATCTGTATTTTCAAGCCATTGTTTAAATTTAGCAAAAGCCTGAAGAACTATATAGATTTTAATTAATGAGTTATTTCTTTTCACGAAAGACTTATTTTCGGTACGTTAATTGTACATAATGTTATAATGGAAGAATCCAGTTTCTCAGTCAATCATATGACGTCATAACCAACTACGTCAGACGTATGATTCTAATTGGCCTGTCCCTAACTCTTAATATTCCGACACGTTGTACGAATTGTCTCTACTATTTAATAAACATAGGTATATCCATAGAAAGCAACAGCGCCCAGTCAAATTAGTTTCAAAATATTAAACAGCTTACCTGTATAGTTTTCTGGAAATTCATAGTCAGAGAGTTCAGAGATCGATCAATCCCAACACGAGCGAGGTGTGTGCGTGTGTGTGTATGTGTGTGTGTGGAGCTTAGCTAAAGATGGGCGGGGCATAGCTAAGATGGAAAGGTCCATTTCATGTCTCTACTATTTAATAAATATTATGGCGAATATTTTGAATCTAATTTGACTTGGAGCTGTTGCTGCCATAGACCAGGAACAGCAGCCAGTCAAATTAGTTTCTAAATGTTTATCAGCTTACCTGTATAGTTAGCTGAGATTGAGATTCGGAGAGTGCAGGGATCGATTGATCCCAACACGAGCAAAGCATGTGTGGAGCTTAGCTAGGTATGGGCGGGGCATAGCTAAAACTGGTTTCCTCCATTGTATGTCTTTACTGTTTAATAAACATTCTGTTGAATATTTTGAAACTATTTTGACATGACGCTTTTGCTGCCGGCTGCAACAGCGCCCTGTCAAATTGGTTTCAAAATGTTTAACAGCTGACCTGTATAATTTTCGGGAAACATTGATTGGTTGATCCTAACGCGCGCAAATCATGGGTGGAGCTTAGCTGGAGATGGGCGGGGCATAGCTAAAACTGGATTCCTTCATTGCTGAACATTGATCAATTTAAAGGTCAGGATTTTCACAGCTTAATTAAATAAGGTATATTTGTAGGCCAGCAAAAGAAACTTGTGACAATTTACCACTCGAATGAATGGCTCGGTTACTGCGCCACGCTTTCCAGTGGTACATTTTCAAAATTAGTTTTCTCCTGGCCTGCAGATATACATTCACAAAGTGAAGATTTAAATAAATCCTTTCGGAAAATCGACCTGCAAATGGATATTCATCATAACCATTGCATAGATCTGTCTTGGCTGACTTGATCATTAAATGATTAAAACGTCTGCGAAAAATTTGTAGAAAAAGAATGTTTGAACAATGTTCCTAAATGTGCTTGAACTTGAAGCCTTCCTTGAGAACATGTACCAGGGCAGCATGGCTTGCGTTTTCACATCCTAAATTCAGATTTCGTGACCTACCATGCTGCGTTTTAAAACGCACATACAACAGAATTGCCATAAACTTATGAATTACAATGCTTTTTGACAATACAACCACATCCGCCTCTATCTCGCACCATCGTACTAACATACGCCCATTCACATAGCTTCGTTGTTCGATACGGGAGAGAAGTGGGGCGGGGGGGGGGGGCGGGAGGCAAGGCCCGTGCAATAGGACGACGCCTCTTCCCCAAATAACAATATGACCACTAATAAAACCTTATTTTTAATACATTATTCTGAGCCTGGATTACTGCTCCATTTTTAAAACATTCAATTATGGAGGCAATATCTTTTAACCTTTTGAAACCCGCGGCCCAGTATCTCAATTTCAACGCAAAAATTGAATCACACACACATTGCTGCAGGCAAGATGTTGAATATCTTGAAACAAATTCGACATGAACCTGTTGGTGCCAAAACTTCCAGTCAAATTAGTTTCCAAACATTCCACATTATATCAGCGATCGTTGCTTGTACATCTTCGGAGACAGTTGCTGAGAAAGATGGCTGAACGGCATCGTCATCTTTGCATTGTCAATCCTAAAGCAAACAATGTCAGCGATACGTGTGTGTTTCTTAAGCTGGTAAGTCGAAGGTTTTGCGTCTGCAAACTTGTCCACTCTTTCCGCCGACAATAACTGTGTATTCCAAAGCACTCAATCCTTAATGACTTCCGTCATCGATTTCTTGTCAAGAATGTAATGGACCTTGTTGAAGCAGTTGATCACAATGTAACCATGCAGAGTTGGAAGAATAACACCACGAAAAAATGATGAAAGAGATATCACCGCTAAGCCATTGTCAACGTCGGTTCTGGGAAGGAATCAGTCTTCTAGCTGTTACCTTGATGGCTTCCAGGCTATTGTATGGCGTACGAAACGAATGGAGGGCGTATTTCATGGAGAAATGAACTTTTCTAGTTTTAGCTATGCCCCGCCCATCTCACGCTCTTGTTGGGGTCGATCGATCTCTGAACTCCATGACTATCAATTTCCAGAAAACTATACAGGTAAGCTGCTGAATATTTTGAAACTAATTTGACTGGGTGCTGTTGCTGTCAGCAACAGCGCCAAGTCAAATTAGTTTCAAAATATTCAACAGCATGTTTATTAACTAGCAAAAACCTACACTTCGTACAACGTGTCGGACTATTAAGCGTTTAAGACGGACTAAATCAAGTCATTCATGACGCCATGATTATGATGTCGTCATACACGCCTCGTAGTTAATTATGACGTTATATGGCGTCATATGATGGATGGATAAACTGGAACGGTCCGTTGAAATTGAATAGAAAGATGTAGGGGGTGGGGAGGGCCCGATTTATTGGTCATGTCACACGTGTTGGTGCAGACGGTATTTGTTACTGAAGTCCATTTGCTCTATCGGCAGATAAACTTATTATTCTTGTGGAATCTAGTGCCATCGGCTCGTGCACATATGGTTCTAGAAGGTGAGCTGCTCATTCTTAAAGAAACATTCTCTGGTAGATATAAATACATTTTTGGAAAATTCTACTTTATTTTGGTAATGTAATGGTCTCGATGTATTGTTACCGCATACAGTTTTCTATAGAGAAATTCCGGACCAGTCACCCATATTTGTTATTATTTGCTATTTCTATGTAAACATTTGTGTGTACTGCAGTTTCTTTGCGTGAAGATTTATTTTAAATACGAAACGTTCCTATTGGTAAGAACTTAAAACAATCTTAACTATGTGAAGACAATTTGAGAATCTCAGACGTAATACTGGCGTCACAAGTTCTACAATCTCCTTTGCCCGCAAAACGTCAAAGGACTCAGCGTGGAGGATCCAAACGCAAAGAATTATAGGAATGAAACGGTAGTGAAATCTGCCGTCAAATTTCTTTTTACGTTTTCATTTTTTTTTGAATTTCTAATCCCCATCTTCTTGGCTATTGAGTGACCGTATTTATAAGAATCAAAGTTGGCCCATTTTTGGCCATGTGCTTAGGATGCCAGAAGACACCAGCGCTGAGAGCCTTGGAATTCGCCCTACTCGGAGCCAGCAAATACAGAGCCAGGAGAGGACGCCATTGCATAAATCTGCTAAGCGTGCTACGAGGTGACCTCAAGAAAGCAGGACTCGGTACAATCAAGTCAAGAATGGACCTGAGGAAACTTTTTAGCCGAGGACAAGACACAGTGGGCAAACATGAAGAAGGACTGATTGCAGCTGTAGGATGTTTCTACTACTACAGCCGCAGAACACAGTAATCATACATACATTTTTAAGACTCTAAGATCAAAAGCTAACATTGACCCACTATATATAGAAGCAGGTTAAACACTAAGTTCTGTATATAAAATTTATAGATCTATCAGCAAATGTACATTTTTGGTATTGTATTTAGTTTTATTGGCCACTCACAACTAGATGTATTCGAGCCATGACATTCTTTGAAGTGATTCCCCGAAGGGTTGTGTTGTTTCCCCGAAGGGTTGCTTAAATAAATCAAAACTGAAAAAAATTAAAAAAATTAAGATGTTGCTAGGTGCGCATGCGTTGCCTGTTGTTGGTTAGTGAACCGTTATTGGCGGGTGTCAATGTTGTATACCGTGTAAGGGAGGTGGGGTGGAGGTGGGGTGGGGTGGGGGTGGTATTACTTTATTGCTATAGGCGGTGTGATGGGGGTGGAGGGCAGTCTGTGAAATAAAATTAGTCAGAATGTTTTAAAATAAAAATTATTAAAGGACAATTCCGGGATTGGTGAAAGTGTACTTTATTGGAAAGATTATGATATGACTAACATATTGGATCCTAAATAAAATCAATAGCCAAATAATACGAGTAATTATACCATTTTAAACATGGGATTATTTTATCTCATGGCCGGCGCCATTTTCTTGCAACGAGAGCGAGATTTCACGAGATCCTGACGTCATCCCCGCACCAACGCTATCTTTGCCGAGTAATAAAAATGCATAGAGCCCTAACATAATTTGAAATCGTGCTAGGACATTGTCCAGTTAAGCAAGTAAGTTTTTCAAGTAATTCTAGTATCCGAAGTCGGTGGGGGGAATCGTTAACCCCTAGACCGCTCAAGCATAGATTCCATTTTTTTAATATCCTATCAGAACGTGTTCATTTTGGTAACACTGCTGCTGTAAGTCATTGCTGTGCACGACGGCAACACGTCTCAGCAATATTTCCCCCCCCCCCCCCCTAAATGTACCCCGGTACTATCTCTGTAAGCAGGCTATTACGCATTTACACCATGCGATAAGGGTTAAATGAAGTGGCACACTTGACACGTGCGTATTGTCAAATTACTCAGCCAACTCAAGATACCGTTATAGCCTGTGTCGCAGGCAGTGCAAATATATATTCCAAGAAAATATATGATATGATAATATTGCCGGAACCACAGAACCGATTGTAATAATTCTGATACCTACCTGTAGCTGCAAATTCGAAGATTTATCCAATACTAGGGATGTTAGAATCGACCTAGTGGTTCAAAAGATACACTCTGCGGGAACAACTAAGCCAGCAAAATTTCAAACAAAGGTTTCAGGATGCGCTATATCCATCCAGAATTTGCTCTGCCGACGCCTTACAATGTTATCACATAACGGGGAAAATTCCATCAAAATATCTTAATTATTAAAATTACTACAGCTTGCCGGGAAATATTGTTCAGCGATGAAAATTCCTAGATTTTATGTCAAAATGTTAATTCATTTGGTGATATCTCTGGCAATATTCACATGAGATGGGAAAAATTATAATTGGTCAGGCAAATGGTAATTTTTTCAGCTTCAAGCACACTCCAATTTAATGTCAACACGCAAAGATAGAGTCTGCGAGAAAAACCATCTCATGCTGAATTTTACCCAAAAAAGGATAACATTTTCAGATCGAATCTTAGATGAATAATTTTTTTAATATATTCCAGTCATTTGTACCCCTTGTCCGATATTAACATCCATTCTATCATATTAATCCCGAGGTCGGCACCTATTTAGAGATCCCAGAATCATTGGAATCACCTCAGCGGTTCGTTGCTATCATTTACGTATACTTCCTTAAAATATATATCCGCATCTATTGACCTCGCTCCTCCAGTCAAAGCAATAGCGGTGGTGCGGGGCTGACGTCGCTAGACGCATAAAATGGCAACGCCCCGATGTGCGAAAAATTGTCAATCTTACCGTCTTTATCTAGCGATAGTTGGTTACACTATTTATATCTGGTTATTATTCTGACGCAATTTCATTAAACATGTAACAATCTTTCAAATAAAGCACACTTTTTATCATCCCGGAATTGTCCTTTAAAGACGAAACTGAAGATAAAGCTATCAAATAAAATATAAGTAACTTAAACTAAACGCGTGTGAATAAATAAACAAGAAACACCAAAAATTAAACTTAAAATCTAGTGTTTGCGAACGAAAACACAAAGTTAAAACTTAAAATTATAACCTGTTGCTGTTAGAAATAATAAGTTGAGTGCAGATGGCGCTATTTGGGGATGAAAAAGGTCATGTCAGGTCATCAAGTCGGTAAAAATAAACCCTTACATACATATGCTAAAATCTTGATCGAGCGTTGGACAAAGGAGAGCAAAGCAGAGCGACAGCATCTACACCAAAAGCAAAGCCACGCCAATCACGACCTCGGTGTCCAGTTTTCGTGTTTCTAGCGCCACACACCAACACTCACGTATGTGTCATTGCAGCATCGGGAGAGTCGTCACCAGGAACACAGCAGATGCACCAGCAAGCAAGTAGCGCCACCAACACACGACCAACTGCATCTTTCCAGGGCGGGTTGATTGTGGCTCAATCATAAGCTCGTCTACAACGTGGCGCCAATCCCACATCCAAATTCCCGGGTCCTGGCTTTAATCTCGCGTCGTCACGTCAGTTTCCCAAATTTTCTTTCAGGCGGCCTCTTTAATTAACGATTTGTTCTAGATGTAAAAATAAAATATAAGATTCAAGATTGATAGTTTAATGAATTTAATTAATTTAATTATTTTGATGGAAGAGTCAATTCCTACCAATAGCATAGTAAACAAAGAAGGATCATACGAGGCGGATTTATACAGTCTATCCGGGAGTGTACCACGGTAGTTTTTGAAGTTAGAGATCATTTATTACAATACATGTGTGTTCAGTCTGTGACCTAGGCCGTGTTCGCACTAGAGAGTTAATCTGGAATAACTCCATACGTCAGTATGGCGTTACTCATGATTAAGTCTCTAGTGCGAACACGGCCTTAGATCATATAGAGCTTGGTATATTACCATCTGTGTGTTGCCAATCCTAGAGCAATCAAGACTGGGGTCTTGCTGTTACAACGCCAATAAGCCAATTCTCCACTCTTGGTGCCGACGATAACCGTGTACTCCCGAACAGTTATTTCTCAACGACTTCTGTCATCGATTTCTTGTCAAGAATGTAATGGACCTTGTTGAAGCAGTTGATCCCGATGTAACCATGCATCGTCCATCAGAGATGGACGAATGACACCATGAAAAGTGCCCTAGAGAATCTCACCGCTATATTATTGCCAGCTTCAGGTCGGGGAAGGAATCCGCCTTATAAGTATAACCTTGTATGACTTCCGGACTATGGAAGCTTATGGTGTATGAGTTGAAGGGTAGACGAAATTGAAATTGGATTGAAATTGATCGTTTGGAGAGAACAATTTATTTGTCAAATAAATGTCACAAATTAATTGATAGATAGAACGACCAAGAGACCGACTTAAATGCTAGTTGTGAAACGCAAGATAAATGTCTCTCTTGTCCACTGGACCTGCAAGAACACAGATAAGATATCATACCCACCTCTACCACTAAGCTGCAACGTTTATTATGCCCCCTGCGAATTCCTAGCTCCCATATAACAACTTTGGACAATGGACCTTTCCAGTTTTTGCTACGCCCCGCCCCTTTCTAGCTAAGCTCCACCCACACCTAGCCCGTGTTGGGATTGGTCGACCCATGAACTCCCTGACTATAAATTTTCCGATAACCATACAGGTAAGCTGTTAAATATTTTGAAATTAATATGAATGGGTATTTATGGCAGCAACATCACCCAGTCAAATTAGTTTCAAAATATTCAACAACATGCTTATTAAATAGTAAAAGCACAATTCGTAGAACTACGCTTAGTCCGTCTCAAATTAATCCTTCGTCACGTACTTATCTACGTCATTCATGACGTCATTGATTATGATGTCATCCTACACGTACTTGATTATGACGTCATATGATGGATGGATAAACTGGAAAGGTCAATTCCAAGTCAACCTGACCTCATCAAATGCCAATTTGAACTATATGCAGATATAATATGAGGATTACCGTGAAAACGTTTGATCAAAGTAAGCATATAATTGACCTTTATCCATTCATCATATGACGTCATAATCAACTATGTGAGGTGTAGGATGACGTCAAAATCAATGACCTCATGAATGCCATAGATAAGTACGTCACGAACGCTTATTTGAAGATGGACTAAGCGTTATTTTGTGAATTGTATGTCTTTACTATTTAATAAACATTCTGTTGAATATTTTAAAACTAATTTTATTAATTTCAAACTAGTTTCAAAATTTACCTGTACAGTTTTCTGGAAATTGATAGGCATTGAGTTCAAGGATCGCTCGATCCCAACACGGACGATGAGTGGGTGGAGCTTATCTAGAGATGGGCGAGGCATGGTTAAAACTGAATAGGTCCATTACTGTGCGTTGTTTTATTTACAAGAATATATAAAGTTAGTTTACAGCCATTGCTCACCGGTTTCACTATACATGCCAGCTACAACAGGGGTTTTTACAATGTCAGAAATTAATGTGCTGTTTAATATTTCGATATTAATTTGTTTGGAAACTGTAGCTACCTGAGGTAACAACAGTTCCCAGTCAAACTACTCTCAAATTATTTCGATAAGACGACAACTCACTTGTACATTAGTTTCTAACTCGAGATACTCAGATTTCATTGATCCGCTTGTATTATCGTTTCAATTACATGTAAGAAAGGAGAAGAGAAACCCGGGTGAACGCACTATGCACTATAGGGTTGGGGTGTGGGTATGTATGTCTGATTACTGTATTCTGCGACTGTATGAGTAGAAACATCCCACAGATGCAATCAGTCCTTCTTCGCTTTTGCCCACCGTGTCTTGTCCTCAGTTGAAATCCTTAGCTTCCGCAGGTCCATTCTTGACTTGACTGTACAGAGCCCTGCTTTCTTGAGGTCACCTCATAGCGCGCTTAGCAGATTTATGCAATGCCGTCCTCTCCTGGCTCTGTATTTGCTGGCTCCGAGTAGGGCGATTTCCAAGGCACTCTCTGATGGTGTGCCTTCTGGCATCCTTAACACATGGCCAAACATGGACCATCTTTGCTGGGCGACTTTTACAGACAGCGGCGACGTATTACACATCTTGTATAGTGCATCGTTGGAAATTATACTGTCTGACAATCTGTGTCCAGCTATGGTGCATAGGTGTTTGCAGTGGCAGCCATCGAGTTTGTCTAGAGCTGCCTTTGGAGCTGCCCAGCTGTTACAGTCATACATCATCAATAATACACAGGTTGCGTTGTATAAACGTATTCTTTTTATCAAGGACATCTTTGATCTACGAATCCATAGCTTCCAGGAGGACTGGAAAGCTATGTTCCCCATGATGGGGCGTGCCGCAATGTCAGTAGTACTGCAAAGCAGTGAGCCCAGGATTTTACTTTTCATCCATGGTTCGCCGCCATGGAGTAACTCGTCATTTTCTTTAGTTTCATGCTTTGTAGATAGGCATATGTGGGTGAACTCTGTTTTGGATTCATTCATAAAGAGATTCTCAAATTTTAGTTTGCTTTCAGCTATTGGGAGAAGTTTGTCAAGGGTTTTTTTCCCTCGTCTATAAAGTCAACGTCGTCGGCATATTCCATACGGCATGCCCAGTATTGACACCGGGTGGGGTGGGGTGGGGTGGGTGGGTGGATAGGGTTGGTTGGTTTTCTGGAACTTTCCCGCACGGATTTCAATGCAGTAGCAATGTAACAGGTGAAAAGCACAGGGGGTAGACCATCTCCCTGTGGCGAGCCGATTGATGTCTCAAACTCTACACACTTCACTGACTGCAAGCAGTAGTCTCGTTAGCCGTATCTCATCTTCATTGCAACTGGCCTGGCGTAGTACATCTAGGATCTTTGAGCGATTAATTGTGTCGAAGGCTCGTTACATGTCAATGCCCATGTTGTAGAAAACCCAGTGTTTGGACATGACTACCGATGCAAGCATGCGTTGAGCCCATACAATGTCTGCGCAGCTGCGTCCACGTTTGAAGGCACTTTGGTATGATCTGGTGAAGTCATCGATCTTGTCTCGGATGCGGCATAGAATAACAATGGATAGGATTTTCCGTATGATGTTAAGGCGTACAATGGGCCACAGATTGGCTGGAGGCAAGGTGTCTTCTTGGATTTGGATTGCGCTGTAAGGGTGCCTTGGCCTACAGCGTCGATGGGAAGGTGGTGCATAAAAGCTGAATTGATTATGTGCGTGATCGGTTTTGAAATAATGTCACTTGCATATTTGAATTGTTCATTGCTCATGCCATCAGGTTCAGATGCACGTCAATATTTCAGGGCTTTAAGTGCCTTCTCAACTTCTGCTGTATTAATTGGTGTTAGTAATGGCCTGGGTTCTCCTGAGAATGTGTGCAAGGACTCATCCGCGTGGTCAGTGAACTGTTCCTTGAACCATTCTCGAATTGCTTCGGCTTTGCCCTGGTCAATCACGATAAAGTGTCCTTCAGAGTTGTGCACAGTGAGTGGTGGTGTGTAGTCAGTAACTCTCAAGGATCGGGCTGCCCGAAACATTTTGGCAGTCATCCGTGGCAGTAATTTCATCTGCTAGGGAGTCTGCTTGTTGGATAGCAAGATATTTTAAGCGTTCGCTAATGTGGCGCAGAATGTTATTGCGTTCCTGGGGTAAATTGGTGCTATCTTCACTTTGCCCACTTTGATAGATGCGCAGTCATAACGCTTTCTGTTCGGCTGACAGTTTTACAATGAGAGGGTCGTCAGCATACCTAGTTCTGCTGTTTTTAGAACACCTATGATGCTAGTAACTGATGATTCCATAGATTTCAGTATTTTTGTTAGGGCTTCGTTTGGATCGATGTTAGCTATCTGCTCCCCGAGGGCCATATTTGTATATTTGAGGTCTGGTTAGGTGAGGGTAAATGATGACCGTAATAATTAAAATTGTTGATAATACTAACGATGACAGTGGATGATAATAATATGCATTAAAATTTTGAAGATATAAAAGTGGCAATAGTTGGTGATTATGATTTAATATTGAAGTCTGTTGGGTATTTTGGGGCTAGTTCGACTGGGGGCTGTTGGTGTCATACGCAACAGCAGCTACTGGTCGGACTGGTTTCAAAATGCGCAACAGCTTTTTTCTCTGCAGTTACCTTGAGATTTGTACTACGGTAAATAAGGGTCAAAGTATATAAATCGACCCAAACATGTGCAATAATTGGAATCGATAGCATCTGATATTCTTGTTAATTTATGTATATTTGTACTATGTAACATTATTATGTTAATTTCTGATCAAATCGTTATGATGATGTTTTGATATTACATATTCTGTTGGGTATTTTGAGGCTAGTTCGACTGGCGGATGTTAATGCCATAGGTAGCAACAGTCGCTGGTCGGGCTGGTTTAAAAATACGCAACAGCTTTTCTCTGTACAGTTGCTTTGGTTCAAAGTATATAAATTGATCTACAATGTGTGATAATTGGAAATGATAGTAACTGATATTTTAAATTTAACTTGTTGATTTATGTATACGCGTATTATGTAACATTATTATATTAATTTCTTTTTAAACTGTTATGATGATGTTTTAATATTACATATTCTGTTGGGTATTTTGGGGGCCAGTTCAACTGGCGGTTGTTGATGCCATAGGTACAGCTTCAACTGGCGGTTGTTGATGCCATAGGTACAGCTTCAACTGGCGGTTGTTGATGCCATAGGTACAGCTTCAACTGGCGGTTGTTGATGCCATAGGTACAGCTTGAACTGGCGGTTGTTGATGCCATAGGTACAGCTTCAACTGGCGGTTGTTGATGCCATAGGTACAGCTTCAACTGGCGGTTGTTGATGCCATAGGTACAGCTTCAACTGGCGGTTGTTGATGCCATAGGTACAGCTTCAACTGGCGGTTGTTGATGCCATAGGTACAGCTTCAACTGGCGGTTGTTGATGCCATAGGTACAGCTTCAACTGGCGGTTGTTGATGCCATAGGTAGCAACAGCCGTTTTGCCGGATTGGTTTCAAAATGCGCAACAGCTTTCCTCTGTACAGTTATCCTGAGGTTCAACGTATATAAATTGATGTATGTAAGGACATGATGTCTAAATATAAGTAAATAGCAGTACATGTCGTGCAGCTCGGAGGTGACGTGGAATGTCTCCAAAATAGAATAGAGTACAGTTGAGTGTTTGGGTGGTTGGGCTGGAGGACATCGCTGTCTATGGCACCAATGTTTGCCAGTCCAAGTATCTCTCTCTCTCTCTCTCTCTCTCTCTCTCTCTCTCTCTCTCTCTCTCTCTCTATATATATATATATATATATATATATATATATATATATATATATATATATATATATATATATATATATATATATATATATATATATATATATATATATATATATATATATATATATATATATATATATATATATATATATATATATATATATATATATATATATATATATATATATATATATATATATATATATATATATATATATATATATATATATATATATATATATATATATATATATATATATATATATATATTATATATATATATATATATATATATTATATATATTGGTACGCACGCACATATGTGTGCGTGCGTACGAATGTGTGTGGGTGAATGTTTAAGTATGTGCTATGGTCATATAAGTTATCATAATTCATGAATATGATATGCAGTTTATAATGTATTGTATAGTCACCCGTCATACGTATTAGTATTATTGGCATTGCCTTCACGCAAGGGAAAACTATTTTGAAAATTTATCACTCGAATAACTGGATCGATAACCGAGCCAGTCATTCCAGTGGTAAGCTTTCAAAAATAGTCTTCGCATGGTCTGTAAATGGAAATTTTCTATGCGAATTTTCCTGAACGAATTCGAGGATTAAATGGTTAATATATGAGTCACCTTATCAAAAGGATCGGTCTGTCTAACTGACTGAACATAATTACAGTCAACCCGTCCTGAGTGACCACCTCTCATTATGGCCCAATGTGTGTGGTTCTTTAAGGCAGGCATACGCATAGTCGTTAAAAAGCACATTTCATGGATCAATCGCCACATAACAGGTAATATGTATATCCTATTATAACTAACGGTTATTAAGATACCACCTGTCTGAGGAAAACACGTGGCGTGGTTCTATAATGTGTTCCCATATGACATGAACACGCAGGATTACGGCCCGGTGTTTCCAGGAGAGCATCGCGTGATAATACATCCCGTACGAGGATCCATACAGGCATTGAACCTTTGCGTTGTTCTGAGTGCAATGCTATACACAAAACATGATACGATAGTTCTATTGTTGTTGTTCGATGTTATTACCGGTTGTGCAATATCGATGATTAATTTTCGCATTAAAGATTGATAGGTGGATATGTTGGGTGCGGAGGGGAGGGGTGGGGGGGGCTTGTGGGAGGGGTGTGTGTGTGTGTGCGCGCGTGCGTGAGTGCGTGGGTGAGTGCGTGCGTGCGTGCGTGCGTGCGTGCGTGCGTGCGTGCGTGCTAATAGTTGTCAAGTGCGGGTGGTGTCACGATGAAGGGTAAAACCATAATACTTAATAATAACCACATTTGAAGTGGTATCACCTTAATATATAATGTAAAGTTACATAACTAGTATTCGGTTAAATACGTCTCTCTTCCAGCTTTCATATAACGGATTTCTCTTACAATTCTCTCCAACCATTTCTGTTTTATTGCACAAATATGGATGGCGCCGCCGTTTAAAAAAGTAAATGCGCTACTATTTTCCAATATCGCGTTGCCTACATGCTCACGTGATAGCGAGTCATTCACTGATTGGTGGCGTTAATATGTAGGAAGATCTGGGATGAATGTGTAGGTACAGACGTCCAACATACCGCAAAGTACTAGCAGGCACTATAGCCAACAAGCCAGAAATTAACGAGTGACATCAAACGCCATTCAGTGCACACTTAAGCTACGTTAGCTGATGGACTGCGAAGCTACACTTGAGTATATAGTGTGTACGGCACTTTAGGTTACGTCTTCTCTCTAATGGACCTCTCCAGTTTTAGCTATGCCCCGCCCATCTCTAGCTGAGCTCCACCCACACCTCGTTCGTGTTGGGATCTGAACTCCCTGACTATCTATGGATAAACTGGAACGGTACATTCACCATTAACATAAAAAAGAAATTACCTTTCCAGTTTATCCATCCATCGCATGACGTCATAATCAACTAAGTTACGTGTAAGATGGCGTCACAATCAACAGCCCCATGAATGACGTAGATAAGCACGTCACGATCCCATAATTGAAGACGGACTAAGCGTTGTTGTAAGAATTGTATGTCTTTACTATTTAATAAACATTCTGTTGAATATTTTGAAACCACTTTAACTGGCCGCTGCTGCAGCCATAGGCAGCAACAAAATCAGTCCTTTTAGTTTCAAAATATTCAACAACTTACCTGTATCGTTGTCTAGAAATTGATAGTCAGAGCGTTCGGGGATTTATCGATCCCAGCACGGACGAAGCGTGGGTGGAGCTTAACTAGGGATGGGCGGGGCGCACCTAAAACTGGAATGGGCCATAGCGTTGACTGTAATAACCATGGCATTTCAGTGCCTTCATTAATTTCTAAACACAGGATGTTCCGGAGGTTTGGGCGCCCAAACAGGTGACATGACAGTTTTTAGTTGTTACAATATACTCAATTTGCTTTAAGAAGTTTTTAAGTGGCGCCCAAGCTAAAAAAATTAGGCATTCCAGGACTGCCGTGGTATTTGTTTTGGGGACCAAACATGAACAGAGGAGTGGGCTTACAGTACCCCCCCCCCCCCCCCAGGGTTCCACCCACGGAAGCCATGCATCACATAGGTTCTTAACCCTTCTTGTGTCAACTTAACCATTTAATGGTCAACCTGACCAAAAAACAACTTTGCGGTGGTTTTCAGACCTGGCTATTTGAAAGGCCTAGAGAAGAGTATTTTTCAATATTTACCACTAGAATGACTGGCTCGGTAACCGAGCCAGTCATTATAGTGGTAAATTTCCAAAAATGCTCTTCTCTCGGCCTGCAGATAGACACTGGCCAAGTAAAAAAAATCTTTACCATTACCCCTTTAGTAATGGTCAAGCCGGCGAAAAAAAATTCAGTAGTAAATTTACAAAAAATTGTCTAAAATAAAAATATCTTGAAAAATATTGACCATCAACATGTTTAATAAATATATCAAGTAGTATTTTGAGCGCTTTGAGGCGCTGTTGACACAAGAGGTGTTAACTATTTAAGCATAGAATTTTCAATATCCCAATTTCGAGACAATTATACAGGAATGCTGTTGAATATTCAGCAGCTCCAAATTAAATTAGTTTGAAAATAATCAAAAACATATTAGTAAACTGTCTGAAACACAGTTTGATTGAGGTCAGCATCTACTTTCCGTCTGATTGCTTTAAAAAATATTCAACAATATACATAATAACGCGTTGAACGATGAACATAGAAATGCCAGTCTATCAATCTCAAGGACACCAAAATGTAGGCTGTTGAATATTTCCAGTGAAACTACTTTTAAAATATTCAACATACTATTTTTACGGTGCATAAGAAGGCATTTTAGTACATTGAGTATCAGTGATGGAAGGGCTAAGACGCACGGTGAACAGATTTGTGAGAATCTCGATTGAAGATGACTAAATACGACGATACTTTATCATGAAGCCATTGGTGGCAAGCGCATCAGCAACAGGAGACAGGCGATTCATCGGCTTAGCGCGCCCTGGGATCACAGAGGGACGTTATCAGGCGCGATACAGAGAGAAGATTTGTCACTTCATAGCACTCTTTTAGTCGTCTCCAGGAATCAATCTTTGGCGTGCCGGGCAGTTGTTAAGCTAAGATTACCGGTTATAGCTATGCGGACGCTGTAATTATGGAACTGAATGCTTCATCTCGCCGCCTCCATTACATTGAGTTTGCATCCGGGAACCACACACGAATCTTAGTCATGTTACTCACGTGTAGAGAGGGATGGATACACGAGTTTGGTAGGGGTGGGGTGGGGATAATGGCGTCTGGTGTTGGAATTTTTCATTGATCTGCTTCAAGTTCAGTCTACAGTGACTGATCATACATATTTCAACACGACGAATTTACATAAATTTCTTAGGATAGGTCCATTGCATTTTCTTAGTAGTTCCTTTGTTTTTTCTGCATGTACTTGTGATAAGTATGTATCTTGTCCTTACGTCATTGTATTTGCTGCAGTCGTCGAGAAAGTGGTTTTCGTCATTCAGTTTATTACAAACCGTACATAGTCTGTCATTTCTGTCTGTTCTTGTCCATCGTCCAGTCTCAATTGTCAATTTATGGTTTAAAGTCCTAAAGTGAAAACGTATACAGATGTCCTTAGCAGGTAATGCAATCAAATATTTGTCAAATTGAAGCTCCTCCTTGATTTCCTTATAGAAAGCTAACCTGATAGATGCTTGAAGCTGAGTTTTGCAGGTTTTGATATACTGCGTTTGTAACTTTTCCTTTGTCAGCTTCACTAAACGATTTTTTAGATAAAGTCTGAATTAATTAAGTCTTCTATTTCCCGAAGTGTTGATTTTATTTTCTGAAGCCATTTGCAGTTGAATACACCTTTCCCACATTGGCGTCATTACGCCGGGATTTCCCTAAATCAACGCTCGGAGCAAAACTGCTGGCTGGTACCGCCGCCAACAAGCCGCTGACCCTCATTGAGTTACTTTTGCACTAAAATACACCGCAATCTAAACCGTTCCTATGATAAACTAAAATCATTATATTATTTAAATCATACATCATTGGAAAGCACATTCAATTACCGAAACATTAACGCATCATTATATATATATATATATATATATATATATATATATATATTTTTTTTTTTGTAACGTTTTCACTGAGTTATTTCCGTATATAAAATACACCATTTGACTTAGATTCATTAAATCAACTGGACAATAGGGGATATTTTAAAATTCCAATCAACTGTATTAAATTTTACAAAACTATAAAAACTAATACAGAAATGTATAGAAAATTGGCGTAGCTTTCCAATGATGTATGACTTCAATAATATTATTAACATAGTTTTTCATATGCACTGCTTTAAGTGCACTATCTGATTCCCATAGTAAAGTAATGCTGTTTGCGCGTCGGCTATCGTCGCCGTTACCAGCCGGAAGTGATATGCGCGATGCATTCCGGGAAGGTATTTCCCCAAAGCACGCTAATGTGGGAAAGGTCTTTTGATGACAATTTTCCATAACCTGCGTTAACCAGATCAGCCCAGAACCGTAACATACTCGTTTTGACCATTATACTCAACGGATACTCTACTCTCGGCATCCAGATAGACAGACACTGGCTAAGTAAATACTTGAAATTCCTTTACCGTTATCCCTTTAATGGTCAAGCCGGCGATAAAAAAATTCAGTGGTAAATTTACAAAAATTGTCTTCTAAAATTAAAATATCTTGAAAAATATTGACCATCAAAATGTTTAATTGATATATCAAGTAGTGTTTTGAGCGCTTGGAGGCGCTGTTGACACAAGAGGGGTTGACCACCAGAAGTTCTCTCATATCATCCGGCGGAAATGCGAGAAGCGGTCATTAGAATTACTTCCCCAAGGTTATAATCTGAGCAGAGTTATCTCCCATTTGCTCATTTTATTTTGAAATCTTATATATTCGCGTTTTCTCAAATCATAGACTTGTCTAGAGGCCTACAGAAATGATGACTAAGTAATTCAAATTGTGGTGGTAATGTTTGTGATATTGTTGATTGTCGTGGTGCTGGTGGTTGCCATGGTAGTGGTGGCGGTGACTGTGGCGGCAGCAGCAGTGGTGCTGGTTGTAATGGTGGTGGTGGGGGTGATGATGGTGGTGGTTGTGCCGGAGGCGGCGGCGGAAACGGAAACGGTGGCGGTGGTGGTATTGAGAGAAAATGACGATGGTGAAGATAAGGACAATATGGTCGACGAGGAACAGATGAGGAGGATATCAGTGAGGACGGGTTGGGCAAATATGAATAGTGTTCAGTCAATGATGAAGTCGAGGGGGAGGAGGAGGAGGAGGAAGAAGAGGAGGAGGAAATCGAGAGGGATGAGAAGCTGGTGGGTAGATAAAGATGAGGAGGTCAGTAGTGGGCCATAATCTAGCCATAACATGGACCATGAGAGGAAGGTGATGTGAGGTGAAAAAAGATGACTAATTGGTCGGGATAAGACGACGATGCGCAAAAAGGAAGGGGAAATGACTGCATGGAGAAATGATGAATGGTGAGAACAATTATGGAACGAGGACGAGGATAATGCATGCTTAAAATGGAAGGATTTAAGGAAGAAAGATGGCGATGAGTGTTGAGTTGTGGTGATAAGAGACGATAAGACGATTGATGACTACCTTGACAAACATAGCAAGAGAGATGATGAGCAAAAGACGGCATAACATAAACATTAATGAACAAATTTAAATAGAAGCATGAGAAGCATAGGTTCATTGGATGAGGTCGATAACGATGATTCTGGCAACGACATCGGTTGCATCGGTGAATACTAAGGATGTCAGTGATGAAAATGACTGGTAACTATAGCCATGCAAGCGATGCTGTAATTTACGCAACGCTGACAAAAGTAGGCTAATTGAGGAATCAGGTTTCACAGTATATCATATGACGTCATAACCAACTACGCCTCGTGCAGGCTGACGTCATAATCAATTACATCATGAATGACGCGATATAGTCCATCGCAAACGCTTAATAGTACGTCAAGGTGTACGAATTGTATGTCTTTGCTATTTAATAAACATTCTGTTGAATATTTTGAAACTATTTTGACTGGGCACTGTTGCGGCAACAGCGCCCAGTCAAATTAGTTTCATAAATATTCAACAGCCTACCTGCATAGTTTTCTGGAAATTGAGATTCAGAGAGTACATGAATCGATCGATCCCAACACGGACAGAGCGTGGGCGGAGCTTAGCTAGCGATGGGCGGGCATGTCGCTAAAACTGGATTCATCGATTGGGATATATTCCTACTTGTGACAATGGACGGATCCGAATTGTAGTTCAACTATCTGACGTTATTATCAAAATACGTCACTTGTTAGATGACGTCAAAATCAGCATAGGTCCGAGACGAAAGGGGCAATGGCTCGACAGGAAACGTATGAATTGTACGTATTTGATGAAATTTCAGCATTGAATGTGTAACTAGTAATGGTATTGGTCTCGGCTTACTATAGAACTACTGGTTTTAACAAGATCTTTTCAATGATACTTCGCACGACTGATGGGCATTGATATCTTACGACCATTCGACACAATTAAACGCTCAACGATCTTAGGCCCGTTTTATAAGTCGAACTTTCTGTCGCGCCGCGCTAATGACGACTGGTTGATTTATATAGCGGACTCTGTCATTTTCAGCCAGATTTAGATGGTACGGCACAAGCTACGCCAGGCCAGTTGCAATGAAGATGATCTACGACTAGTGAGGTTTCTACTTGCAGACACCAAGCTGAGAGTACGGGTCAAGTAAGTAAAGTCTGTAGAGTTTAAGACATCAATCAGCTCCCCATAAGGAGATAGTCTATTCCTTGGCGAACTCCTCCCAATACCTGCAAGCAAACTAAAAATTGAGAATCTCTTTATGAATGAATCCACAACAGATTTCAGCCGCATACACCTATTACCGGAACAAAGGAGGCAGCAGCAGAATAATAATTGCCCGAACAATTAATTAGTTCCAAATTGAATTAAAACATCTCAACTAGATTTTGTCAACAGAACATGATTCAGCATTTTTTAACAACTGTAAATTGAAACGACGGAACAAGCTGAGCCTAATATCAGTACAATTTCTTAGATTGCAACCTCCATGTACCATCTTTACGTTAGTAGAGGAGAGGCGAGCTGGTTCACCTTTTTCCCCACACATTTTTATTTTGTTATGCTAATTAGGTGTCAATGACGTCATGATTATTGATTTTGACACCCTCTTTTCCTTTGATCGAAAAAGTTAACCAGCCCTCCTCCTGTTCTGATTGGATGTTAGAGGTAGAGGGTTGCCATAAGCCTCTTAACCCTAATTAAATCATGTGGCTCCTGTCCTCGAATAAGGTGAGCTTAAGGGTAATTAGTGTAATGATTGACAAGGGTTAATGCACAGCGTAAGTATGATTGATAGTGTGCATGTCTGGATTAATCTTTTCCTGCGAACTCATTCAATCATGAAGCCCCACCCCCTCATTAAATCATGTGTCTCCTGGCATCCAATGAGGTGTGCTTAAGAGTAATTAGTCTAATGATTGGCAAGGGTTAATGCATAGTGTAAGGATGATTAACAGGCTACATATCTGGAGTCGTCTTTTCCTGGGAACTCATTCAATAATGAAGCCCAGCCCCTCATTAAATCATGTGCCTCCTGGCATCCGATGAGGTGAGCTTAAGAGTAATTAGCGTAATGATGTGCGACAAGGTTAGCGTAAGTATGATTGACAGGGTGCATGTCTGGACTCATCTTTTTCTGATCTCATTTAAGTATGGGTGATTAAAGCTAAATGGTCAATCTATCGTGTAAGGACAATCGGTTAGTTATTACTCCAACAGATTAAAATTAACAAGTTGAGCTTTAAAACAACTCTGACTGCGTGTGTAAGGGAGTTACGTTTCGTTTGGCACAACTGGAAATGATAAAATAGATGTCTAGGGGTAGCTAAATGATTTCCATTATGAATGGTTAACCCTTTTACTTGAAGGAAAGCTTATAGGACCGATTTGATGTAAACTCCAACGCTTCCTTATCTTGGCTCGATATATGGACGTGATCTGCATTAGCATTTGAACTTTAACCTATTGATTCAAAAGATGGGCATAATTAAGAGGAAAGTAAACAAAGACAGATTTAATAATTTAATATTCATTCATTCTTGCCTTCTTTCTGTCATTGGCTATGCAATTTAAATCAGTACTGCATGATTGAAATAATTGTTATAAATGATGTATTGTATGGAGATAAATGGTTCCATTGAACCAGGGTTTCAGAATCTGTAACCATTGAATCCCTCTATCGAAGTTATTTTTTGTTGAAACTAATTCTAATGAAACAAGAACCCTATACTGACGAAGTCACATCTAGATCAATTAATATCTGACTGATCCTGGCTGATCCAATCCCTGTTCGTTCTTTGAGGTTTGATGTTAATAACATCAAATCAATTTTTCGATCAGATGTCACGTGTGTCAATCCTCAAGAATGTCACAGATGATTTAGTTTACTTCAGAATCATAAATGCTCCTAATTAATGGAAGATGAGATCTGGGTACATCCCCTATCCAAGTTGAAAATAACCTCCATTCGATCTGGTCCATGTAGACCACTATCGATTACCGAATCATTCAGAACCTAGGATGGATATGGACCATTGGATAATATCTTGACTTTATAGCAGCATGCATGATTTTATGTCAATTAGAATTTAGGATTAATGGTCCTTGGTTCAGAATCTAAATTTGAGATATCAAACTGATTGACGTGATAATAATTATAGCAACAATCAATATAGAATTGAAATATATTAAACCAATAATATATGACCTGATTGCAGTATAGTTGTTACAAATACCTGATGGAAACAGTCATTTCTTTGTGTTTTGAAGATGAAAGGGTCCCAATGACGAAGATGATCACAATACGAGTTCTGATATCATATTGAGGATGACAGATAGATGTGGGTGCACCCAGACAAACACGCAACACAAATAATATAACCGACCAAAATTTATCTTTTGATGCAGGTGGATTATAAAGGCTGCATATAACTGGCCATGAGCTGCCAGAAGCCAATGTTGTGATGGATCTGCGAATGGCCAGAAGCTGGCGATCTGACCCACAACTACATTAACCAGGAGCTGGATATCTGGCGACAGATAATGATGACCAGGAACTGCAGACCTGGCTACGGGTAATGGCGACCAGGAGCTGGAGACCTGGCAATGGATAATGGTGACCAGGAGCTGGAGACCTGGCTATGGATAATGGTGACCAGGAGCTGGAGACCTGGATACGGATAATGGCAAACAGGAGCTGGAGACCTGGATATGGATAATGGTGACCAGGAGCTGGAGAACTGGATATGGATAATGATGACCAGGAGCTGGAAACCTGGCCAGTGGTAATATGGAGCAGGAGCTGAAGACAGTAACTGCATGAAGGATAATATCACATGTGGTCGATGATTATGATGGCCCAAAACCATGGAGTGATTTCTGTATGAAAGTTCATATTGCGATCGATGATGCTCTCTAACTGGCCTAGCATCATTTTGACCAGAGAAGCGTGAATCCTAAATGTTCTGACGATTGACTAGCTGATGATGGGCCTATAAACTGAGATGGCGCCCATATGATTCTGTATGATGACTGCTTATCTGAATGACAAGCATACTTTACTATACAAATATCAACATTCAAATCATCATCTTCACAGCCATGCCAGTGTATATGGCCGGCATAGAATTATGTATACGTGAGCCGATGGCTGCCTACATCACGTATTTCGCTAATCCGCGACTATCACTCACAAAGGCCAACCACAGAACCCTGCTGAGACAGTTTTCTCTACATATACATACAATGCATTGTGGTCTGCCTGGATCATGCGGATGTGGTACTGCATATCGTATAGTAACCCTTAACATAATTAATAAAATAATCAACATAGACTCCATACCTATTATAAATAATGAAACCTATTTTGATTATTACATAATCATGTTAACAATTACAATTATCTAATCTTAAAGTATTGACTGGATGATAATCCGTCTATATATAGACATGTTGTGGATGGCATAAGCTAATGTGTTGGTATGGAAATCATATGATAGCAATAGTCGTCACATGTGTAACGATCATCAGAGTCATACAATGTTCAGCGAATCAATTTTCCATCAAGCCATGCAATAGAGGGAAAAAATTCCAACCTAAGTTGACTCAGGGGTTGGACAGGTTATAGAGGGTTTTTGTCAATTAAAACTAAACGAGTCATTTCACATTTCACAATTTTTAATAAAATAAAGTTTCAGTAAATATACAGCCATTAAATAAGCAGATGATACATATACAGATGATAAATATAAAGTCGATAAAAATATACATATGAATAATACAGATGAATAAGCGAAAATATGAAAATGAATTATGTGCAAAACAAATACAAACAATAATTTAATTAAAATATAAAATGTACAAATGTTTTTGAGTGGGATCCAGCAACCTGTAAAGTTAATCGATAGACACAGAGAATGATGTGACTGAGGTATTATGCGAAACTGATTTTAGAGCTATTATTTAAATAAATTTGAAAATGATCTAATCGATACTGAAGCCCTAACAGGCTGGGTGTAAATATAGGTCAGGGATTGTTACAGAAATAGGGTTTGGAGATATTAATTTTCAATGTGTGGGAGGGTGTGCAGGGCATATTTTACATAGGTTAAATAATGTTTTAAAACCCACTCAACGAATGAATATAGCATAATTTATTTGAGTCGAACCCTTCCCTGCCCCACCACCCTATAACCAGGTATCAACCTCCCCACATTTCTAACCGATCATGATAAAGCAGAAGATTACTCTTCCCCCCCCCCCCTCGATGAAGGGTATGCAAGTAATCTTCTAGGTTATGAGTTAGCATATTATACACCGTACAAAAGCGACAGCTCAACCACCCCACCCACCTGGTTCCACCCACCCAACACGGTTTTCCTATTCACGCTAGCTCAAACCCCCACATACCCCCAGGTTATGCTCGACACCGCAAGATACCCCAACCCAACAACCCTCAACATCTCCCCACCCCTACTATCATAAAATTAGATCTTAAGGATAACTTGAAAGCCATATGGTTTAGTATGATAGTCATTAAAATGTATCCACTGTTTGTAAGTAAATCTGAAATGCTTCTCAGTATCCTTACTCAAAAGTCTATGATCTTTATTTCTAATGATATTATTAGAATACTGAGTGAATGTTTCGAGATTATGATCTTTGACTGTGGCTAACAGAGTATCAAACCCCAACTGCTTATTCCTGTAATTTAAAAGTAAGCCCTTAATTTTGCAGACATTCTTGATATCCCCTGTCTGTCCATCCAGCTGTCTGTATGCGTAACTCTTCAGGCCAGTGCTGACAAACTCTGTTATTTCACTGTGGGAAGGAACTTCCCAAGGTTTATCACGTTTTTGAACATACACAATATAATCTGTATCATGATAAATGCAACTCGAGCCTACAGCTACTAGACTTTGCAGAAAATGATCCCTTGGTGACTCGTGACAAATGCAGCGATCACAACATTGGTACGATTTCGTTCAACTCGTGACATACACTGATATATTTGACAGAAATCATTCTATCCATCAGCAACTTCAACATGGTGCTATACGAATTGATGTATTCATGCTTAGGGTATTGGTTGGTTAACATTAGCAATGCCTCTGACGATCCTGTTACATTCTTATGAGCCCTTGTCAAGTATTTTTGTTCTAATGGTAGCATGATAAGATATGTATCTTATAATGGCATTTCCCACATGCACATAATACATTGAAAACTGAAAGAAGCATCGCCTATTCCAATTAATTAGTCAACTTAGGTTGGAAGTTTTTCCCAATATTGCATGGTCGTTCAAGGCTTGTTAATAATGCAATAGGTTGTTGTTATTAAACTAATTTGACTGAAAATTGATTCATTCCTTATGCAATAGATTGACCATTTAGCATTAATCACCTATGCTTGAATGAGTTCCCAGAGTCAGAAAAAGAGGAGTCCAGACATGAACCCTGTCAATCATACTTACGCTATGCATTAACCCTTGGCATGCGTCATTACACTAATTACCCTTAAGCTCACCTCACCGGATGCCAGGAAACACATGATTTAATGAGGGGTCAGGGCTTCATTATTATTCATTATTCATTATTATTTTATATAATTTTCCAACTATATGTACATTTCTTATCATACTATGTACAGCAATGTTATGTACATGTTTAAATATTCACATGTTCATGTTGTGTTTGAGTATTTACATAATGTACATAATGTTGGACAGTATGAGTTAGGTACATTTTCTATTTACATAATGTTTGGCATATAACTGCAGTTACTGTTCATTCCTCAACGAGAGATGGTAGCCGTCAGCTGCAGTGTGGCGCCTACGGCTGCGTACCTGGCTAGAGTTAGCTGTGGTGTGCCACCTACTCCAGCAGGGGTACCATCTGTTGAAATGATTTACTAGATTGTTAGAGGATGACTATTAGATATCTGACAGAATCTTAGTCTGGATGGAAACGTGTATTCAGCACCAGGAATGTAATTCTAAGGCACACAATTGTTAGATCAAATTGATCATCAAGCACATACTTATGCTCCTTCCATACTTTGTGTCATCTATTTTTGAAGGCATTTAATGTCGGTGCTGTCACAACGTCTTCTGGTAAAGAATTCCAAGAGTTTACCACTCTATTTGAGAAGGCATGCTGTTGAAGACCAGTTGTACATGACTGTTTTGGTAATTTCAAGCTGTGCCCTCAGGTTGGTTGACTAGCTTCATGTTCAGGCTAGGGAGAGTCAACCTTGTATATGTGGTGGAGGTATTTATAGGTTTCAATCATATCACCATGCTTACGTCCGTATGTTAGTGATGGTAACTTGAGGATTTTTATTCTCTTCTGATGCGTAAGTTTGTGTAGACCTGGAACAAGTTTGGTAGCCTGCCGCTGTACATTTTCGATAGTAGTGCTATCTCATTTTAAAAAGGGGCTCCAGACTGTGTTCGCATACTCCAGTAGAGGCTTTACTCTGGTCTTGAACAGTATGGCAAATGTCTCTTTGTCGAGGAAGCGAAAGGTGCATCTGATAATGCCAACTTGCCTGTTTGCTTTATTTGCAGCTTGGTCAATATGAGTGTGGAACATTAGGTCTTTGTCAGTGATTACACCCAGATCTTTCCCATGAGGAACTTCCTCAAGTTGTATTTTACTTTGGCTTGAAGATGTCATTTCATATGTATGGGGGAGGGGTGGGGTGGGTATTGCTTGGTACCTATTCTCATGACTTTGCATTTGTTGGTGTGGAAAGACAGCAGCCACATTTGGGACCAATGTTCAAGTGCTTCAATGTCCTTTTGAATTTCGTCACAATCTTCCTTCGAGGCCACTTCCCTAAAGAGTTTTGTGTCATCAGCGAGCAGTTTAATTGTGCTGTTGACTGCATCTGGCAGGCCATTTATGAACAAGACAAACAAGATTGGTCTAAGCACACACCCTTGCAGAACCCCACTACTGACTTCAGTTCATGATGAAAAGGTATTGTTTATGACACTTCTCTGGCGTCTCTTTGCTAGGAAAAGTGCAATCCATTTTAGAATCTTGCCATTTATACCATAGCTACAGATTTTCATTAGCAATCTACAGTGAAGTACAATGTCAAATGCCTTTCGGTAGTCAAAATACACTGTATCTACACACATATGGTCATCTAGAACTTTGGTCCATGCCTCCATTACAGCAGTCAATTGAGTCACACAGGAGCATCCCTCCATGAAGCCAGGTTGGTCTTTGCAGAAGAGGTCATTATCTTTCATGTGTTTAACTAATGCACCTCGGATGATTTGCTCCATCACTTTGCAGCAGAAGGATGTTAGGCTAATGGACTGATAGTTACATATGTCCTTCTTACTTCCTTTCTTGAAGATTGTTTTCGTCGAGGGATTTTCTGAAGATTAGGTATAGAGGGAGCAAAAACATGTGAGGTAGTTCCCGCAGCATTTTAGGGTGTAAGCCATCCAGCCAATTGCCTTATTTACATTTAGTTTCAGAAGTCAGCTCGTGACATCCTCTACACTGAAGTGTACATCTGTCAGATTTTCTACCTGATGGATGGCGCAGGGTAGTATGGTGGAGGTATCCTCATATGTAAAACACTTTGAAAGTAACTATTTAGTGCATTGGCATTTTCCTTATCCGTGGACATAGTGGTTCCATCCACTAGAAAATCAGATATACCACTTCTTTTTTTGTGTCTACTATGCACATATTTGTAGAAGGCCTTAGGATTTGACATGTGGGCTATTTTCTTCTCAAACTCCTTCATTGCCTGTCTAGTAGCCTTGTGTGCTTGGTTTCTTGCTATACAGTAATTGTTGTAGTCAGTATCATTTCTGGATCTCATGTATTGAGATGTGCCTCCGTCACAGGAAAATGCCTTCAACGCTGAAGCGGAGGAAGAGAGCTGAAAAAGGCCACTCTCATGTTCAAACAAAAAGTTATGTGTAGTGTCTGTCAACCTCGTGAAATTATAATTAATGTGATGCATGCTGGGTTATGTAAAGACGGGGTGGATGATTTCCGAAGAATTCAAAGACCACCGTCTTATGTAAGTCCAAAGATACTGCATTGGTAGTTGCTGCTTTATTTATGCGGGCCTTCTGCTAAATTCTAACCTACCATTTATTTGTTAGATTTGCTTCCAAGCCTTGGCCGCAAGTGGCAGGGATTCCTACCTATCTTTTGACACATGAGTCTAACTGGCAAAGATGACCAGTTTCCCGAAGGTCACCCCACATACCATCACCCTTAGAAAGGCAGCGAGCGGACATGTTATGGAGTGACAGCTTCTGAATCACATAACGATCTGGTTACACTTCACCTCACAACCACATATAACATCACTAGGACAAGTTAATATTCACATAGGCAATTTAGAAAGCGCAATAGTATTTTATGGTGGGGAGTAAGAGGCAGATATCCTTCCTTTGTGACCTTCCCGTAAGGGCGTGGTGGGTTCTAAGACTGCACCCAGTTACTGTACAGAGATGGATGAAGATCTGCATCTCGTCTGTCACCCAAGTGCTACGGAACTAACATTTGCCTGTTGTTAGGGCTAAGCTTCAGAATGCCCAGAGATGCACTGCAGGCTGGTTTTACATAATATTATTTCTTTTTGCAGTGCTTCATACTTTGGCTGGGTTATCTCGCTAACTGGTATCCGAAGATACAGAGGGGGGGGGGGAGGGTTATGTGAAATCAACACTTTGGTCTTCACCGCTTGGAAACCCCAATAGTTTCCCAGAGTCGGATCATGCCAACATGTTGATGGGGAGTCCAGACAATTATTAAGTCTTGCAGCTGGAGGAGCGTAGAAAGAGACAATCGCTCGTATTAATAAGAGGCCCTAAGATATTTGGCCAATTTATACAATCTAGCTGGTGTGCGGTGTCACATATCTGCTACAGCCAGAAAAGAGGCATACACAAAATGTCTCTTATGGAGAGATTGCCCCTAACTTCTTTAAACCTATGCTGTCGAGCTAGAATAGTCAGGTTTAGTCGATCACATGTCAGGCTCGAGCAATGTGAGCATGAACAGTGACCTCCGTGTAAAATTGATGCTGGGGGAAATAGTAATGTGGATATAATGTTGCTGTATAGTATAGCCTAGCGTACTGCATCCTAGAATTTTTATATAAACAAAACAAAATAACTAGGATGGCTACTTGCCATATACATAAGTAACTATCACAGTGCTAGCATTATATCAGGTAATAGGACCTGGCGGTGCTTGTTAGTTGTAAGCACGAAAATAAGGATAATATATACAATAAAGAAAATGGAAACTATAAAATGTGGTCTCAGATGACCAGGGAGGTACCTATTAGTCATCAGTACCTATAATGGAATACATGAATAAATCGTACGATAGTGTAGTTACTTGAGAACGTATTGGTAATCGGTATGGAAAAGGTTAAAAAAAGCACTGTAGGAATGCGCTACAGATGAGGAACATGAGGTGGCATGATACTGAAGTTGCTGGGAAGTTTCCGCAGGCGAACTGTTGGTGAGGCTCACTCTCAAGACGGTGAAGAAGAACGACTGTAGAGAGATGTCCATCAGATAGTCATAATAACTAATATGTGAATTTACACAGTAAATTAGAAATTGTCTGTCCGGTGACAGGAGTTTGAAAGTTGCCCATAATAAGTAGGGCTACAATTGTAATTAAACATTGCATGTACATAACTGGGTGCACCATGTGGAATACATCGCATAGCTCTTGTCGTGTACCAGGCAGAGTCCCACCAGACTGCGGCCTAAAAGTTAATTAATCACACTAACGGAAGTTTAATACCACTTTTCAGCATAGTCCAGAAGATCCGACGAGTTAACCACCAAGAATCCCCACCTGTTCTACATGCTGTAGAGACTACATCGGGGCCAGGTGGCCATCCGCAGGAAGGCTCTTCTTGAAGTTGTTATAGTGAGAACGTCTATACTATTTATTTAATTGCCCCCCGGATGGCTGTCTGAGGGCTTACAAAAACTTAAGTGATGTGGATGCTCCAATTGCTTAACAGCACAGGAGAACTGAATTCCGAGAGGCACTGCTGGAGTGTAGGGTACAACAGTCAGTAAGCAGTTGCCCACGTCTAGCACTGTACTGGTCCAGCAACCTGTCAATGGCTGTCTCTCGTCGAACTGTAGTCTCGATTCTTGATTTTTTGCTCCTTTTATACTACTCGTGATGTCAGAGACAGGATGCCCAGCCAATCAGCGGGCGGTCTGTAGGCAATCAGCCTGCAGCTAGAAAGGGTGATAATGCTATCAGGTGATAAGCGCATTCCCCATTCATTTAATACATACATGCGATTACGACGTCCAAGTAATATTTCGAAAATAATTTCAGTGGGCCATTTAAGGATAACTCGGCCATTGTTAATCTGATTTTAAAAAGGTAAACAGTTTTGGGATCCTCGTCTTATTCTGGTCCTGATTGGTACCATGAACTACGAGAACGGAGTGATTTAAAGAAATCACGGGTACCAACTCAGTACACCATAAATACGCATTCTCTCCCAACGCTGACACGTGTTGTCAGGGAAGCTCTGACACACGCGCATGCACGCTACACAATCTCACCGATTTAACCACTTTATAGAAAACCTCTCTCATATGGCTTTATACACACATGCTATCCTACCCAAGGGGGGCATGCTCGGAATGTACCCGGAGCGGCGTCCCATACCCAGCCTAGCTGGGATGGTCCATACCCTTCCAGCCTATCTGCACTACACCACCCCCTCCTGGTTTGACACCTATGACAAACGATAACGCATAGCTGATCGAGAGCACAGGAGCATGCTAGGTGAGAATTATAGACTTCTCGAGTAGGTGCGTAGCCGAGAGTAGTAGTGACACGAGAGACGCGTAGTTTATCAGAGAAGAGCACACAGAGGTGCAAAAGAGTTTCGGAGGGAGGCACACTTTTAATTTTGATTTTTGGCCTTGTATTTGTTTTTCCAGGCCTTTTCTTTTTTCTTTTTTTTTGGTTTTCATTTTGTGGTGCGTGCTCTTTATTGAATTAATACCATGATTAAGGCTAAGACAATACCTTGCATGGGCATTCTCTTAGTAATGGACAATTAGATTTCCGTTGATAACGCCAAAGCTCCAATGTACCTAAATCAAGTTAAATTATAAAAATATAATATATAAGAAAAGACATATATATTTTAAACCATACAGTAGTAATATCACAGTAATATGACAGTAATTACATATACATATCGAGTATATGAAGGTATGCATATAGTGCGGCCAGTTTTGGCAGGTCCACACGGATAACTCTCGCTATCCAAAATCCGTCTCGACATTCTGACATGAGAAGAAAAATAATAAGAAAATAGTATTTAATAATAAAAATAAACTGGTTCACCAGGCAGCCCCAGCAATAGCTGGGACAACATGATGGGAATAAAAGACATATTCGCTGCACTGTGTTGTGTACTTACATCATACTCGATGTGTTTACAACAGAGGTATCCGTAGCGATTATTTTGGTGAGACACAGCTATGCAATAATTTTACATAGCTGTGTAGGATGACTGTACTCAGCCAAGGGACAGGGTTTCAATTTTTTAAAACATATATAATAATAAGAAAATTATTTAAAAAGTAAAGCAACAATAATTCTAACTTCCGCACATCTGTTCATACATTCTGCTGCATCCACGACAGTAATGTCCACAAATGTCTGCCGAGAAATTACCCCAACGAGTTTGGGTCCCACGACTCATGCTTGACGGCCATGGTGGGTGGTCTTTTGATGCTGATATTTCATTACCCATGTTACTAATGTCTGTGGCACTTAAGTTTGATGAAGCTGCAGATGAGCTAACGGATGCACTAGTGGTTGTGGTGACGATTATGGGTGTAGTCCTGACTGTTGCGGGTTCCGAAGTTGCTGACATCACTGTTGTGGTGGCGGTAGTGATAGTAGTGCTTGCTTGAGATCGGCTGAATGAGGCGGAGATGCTGTGTGATTATGGTGCTCCAGTGGTTGTGGATATCTTCCTGATTTTAATGGCCTTGATCAGCTTACTCGTGGACGTTCTGGGTATCGCTCAGATCTCTGGTTGGTGAGCTATTCATCACTTTCCTGAATATGGTCTGTCCAGCGTAGTAGACTGTCTAACGGCAGGATCTATTGGAATAATGGTGCTGCGTGTGGATGTCGGCATTCTGGTATGCAGTGCAGTGGTGGTGATGATGGCTTCTGTGAGACTTATCTCCTCGTCAATAACTAAACTGAGTGGAGATATTGAACTGTCTGAAATGCCCTGTAAAGCTGGATCATGGATTTTCACAGGCGTTGTTATTACTACCGAAATTGGCTATCCTATCATAGATGCGGATGCTGTTGTAGTGCTGCCTGTTGCTGGTGTTGTCACTGCGGGTGCTGCCGGTGTTGATGATACAGTTGGTGTCGTTACCAATGCTGAAGGTGTTGCCAGTGCTATTCGTATGGATACTGCTGGTGCTGTGGTGATGGATGCTGGAATACTGCAGCTGGCTGGCTGTGTTGCAGATGCAGATGCTGAAGCTACTTGTGGAAAGTCAGGTTGTCGTCTTTTTGTGCGGTTAGTGTTGGCCATTTTCCCACTCGGTAGTACTACAATTGGAAGTCTATTTTCAAAGCGTGGTGCGAGGATATCTATGTTCTCATTTTGCTCACCAGGATTTAATGTCACAACCAACACTTGATGCTTAAATGATAATGGGTGTGTTACACCATACCGCGTGGCTAAATAAAGGTACTTGCAGTCTGCACAGAATGCTCTCTGTAGTAGATGGTCGCGAATGACGTGAAGTTTCAAGTCCGAGTTTCTGGAAAATGCATGCTTGCATGGATGTCCGTCATATGATAGTGAAGTACACAGATACTTTTTGCCGATGTTCACAGGTGCCGATTCTTCCGAGCTGTCAGACATGGCGAGATCTTCTGCAAGCGACATACTATTCCCGCATGATGGTTATTTGCAGAACTGCACTAACCTAACTAAACTTTCCTAACTCTTCATAAACTTTCCTGGCCAATTATAACATAAAGTAATAAAATAATAATAATAAGAAAAACAAGAGAATTTGGTTTGCAACACGAAAATGGCCTAATGCCCGATCTTCGCTAGTGTCGAGTTTGGAGGGAAGATGAAATTCCTGTCCGCGCTTTCCCCCTTTTATCCTATTCGGTGATGTCACAGGAGGGCGGAGGACCACGCCAGAAAGTTCCCGAGTGAGTTGGTTCTGCCGAATATGGCATTATTTAACTTTCATTCTCCCGGAGTCCGATTATCTATTCCTTTCATAAGAAGAAGGTAAATATAAATATAAGAAGGTAGGATAGTCGTTTCCATCTCCACCCAGTGGAAAATCGGGTCTCCGATCAACGTTCAAATCTGAAACTATTTATTCCTGTGGATGCTCACCTTTTAATTAGCATGACGCAGTTTTTCAAGTTGGATGCTTATAAACTTGCCTGTTCAAATTTCAGGCTGGAACGCTCGATGGGGTCTGGGATAGTGTGATGACATCAGTGGCCATAGCCCCGACTCACCACCACTCGCCTCTTCCATCACGCTGTGGTAGATACGTGTAGGGCGGTTCTTTTGTTTATGGACTGATCCAGTTTACTGGAAAATAGAAGTGATGATCACGTGATTCTTGTTTTGAAAGCACATGGCTGATCGGAAACTTAGGCAGTCTCTATATGGGTGGAGTTTTGATGCTGTTGACTATACGTATTTGATGGGAAAAATTGAAATATATGTTGTCTTTATTCTGTTCCTTAGAACAGCATCCCTTTATATCTGCATGATCTTATACATGCACCGTCTCTTGTGTGTAGTAAATTTTTTCCAGCCCTGTGTTGATTAGTGGCTGGAATATGTAGGTAAGAGAATATTTGAAATTCTCCACAATGTTATACTGTTTAAGTTTTAATGCTGCTTCATCAGCCCCCGTGCTAATAATTTGTACATGCGGTAGAACAGTCATGTTCTCAATCGAAATTAGGATGGTATAGCTGACTGTAACCTATTGTTTGGTTTAAACAGTTCCATGTCTTGTGGATTCCAAGCCTACTGACCCCGCCAAGCTGGACTGTATTTACCGGGTGGGTGGATTGCCTAGCATCCTCCTCTATGGGTAGGACTAGTCTCACCTCACCTAGACCATCTTGATTATTACAGTACATCTCGGAAAGTGCATGCAACAGTTTGCAATTCGGACATGATGTATTTCACTCTGTAATGACTGAGTCCGAAGACGGGACAGAGTTACTTTAAAGTGCAGATGACAAAAAAGGGGGCTGTCGTACTTGAATCAGACTATTATCGATTTTCCGTTCGGTGGCAAAATTCTACTTGATACCGATGACAGACTGCGGGCATCTTGCCCTCTTAATAATATTGACTGTTATTACGTGCGATTGAAGCATGTTAGTTTAGCTGATGACGTACGATGTTTCCAGAGGGGATGGGTGGGTGGGGGAATCCCCTGTAGCGCGTACTGTAGATGGATGCAATGTTGTTCCTCTGCTCCATATGATCAGTTTTCCGCACACCGGATAAGGGGGTGTTTGCGTAAAATGTTGACTCGTGCTGATGATGGTGATGTTCTTTTGTAGGGAAGTTGGGGTTACTGTGTAACACTGGCATAATGCGAGGTGGCCAGATCTAGTTTTCCAAGCTGGGGAATGCCGAGTCTGTTGCTGTTGCGGAAAAGTCAGATTGTGGTTGGTCATAAACTCCCTGCTTTCATGCAGAAGGGAATGTTGCGTAAAAAGGTGTTACAAAAGCTATGTGCATGCTTTCTATGTTGTTGGTGATGCTGAATGTCTCCGTTATACTAGCTATATAGCCGGATGGGTGTGTGGTGTTCGCGCAATGATGAATTGATGTATCCAGCCTTATGGGCAAGTGTGTTCTGTATGCTCCTGGCTTTCTGTGTCTTGGTGTGATGTTCAGACTGCTCACGTGGGGAGGGGGAGCAGGCTTGGTTTGGCGGTTGTGGTCGGGGATGCCCTTTGGATGGGGCGGGTCATTTCCCATTACACGATGGTTGGTACTCTGTCATAGATTTTAAGTACTGGGAATATTCGAGCCGAGAGTCTGCTGAACAGGCTGCTTCCCTGCCCACGGGGGGGGGGGGGGGTGTTGCTGTGGTGTGGGATGCCACCTCCTCTGAAACGGCCGACTCTCTCATATCTAAAGATCGACAGTCAACATACGACGAGTGGAGTGTGAAATGGACAGGACCAGCGATGTCCGAACTTGGTGCAAAAATGAGAGATGCGAGTGGAGTGGGGGTGGTGCTAATAAATGGGGTGCACCTTGGAGTGGGGGTGGTCTCGTGATTTGAGGAGTTGGTGGTGGTGGGGTACACCGAGTTGTACAGTTCTGCTGTTCTTCAAAACAAGCCAAGGCCTCATCAAGACTCTTCATGTCCATGCTATTTATTATAGGTTCCACCCCGCAAGAAACATGGCCTGGGGAAGCCTCAGCTTCCGCTTGTGGTAACTCTATAATTGGGGTAATAGCATGACGTGGGTGGGAATGGGAAGAGGTTGGCAGAACAACTTTTCCGTCCTTCCCCTTGGATAGCACAAATGAGAAAGTCTTCAGATACGACTTTCCAGACCATGTAGACCCGCTCTGAGGAGGGAGAGGGCGAGTACGTATCTCGTCATCGTCCTCAGCATTAGTCATATGTTCACTGGACTCCTGGCTTGGTAGGAGAGGGGTCAAACTGGCACCACGGTGCTCCAGACTAACGTCGGGAATACTTGTTTCCGTAGAGACATCTGTCTGGGTACTGGTGTCACATGGAATGCTCAGTCCGAGCCCTGGCACTGGGTTGTCACTGACACAAGGTTTAAATTGATCGAAGTGGATGACTGAGGTCAGGCCATCCAGGGCGT
The DNA here is from genome assembly GCA_034401795.1 of Chaetoderma sp. LZ-2023a. Classification (NCBI taxonomy): domain Eukaryota; kingdom Metazoa; phylum Mollusca; class Caudofoveata; order Chaetodermatida; family Chaetodermatidae; genus Chaetoderma; species Chaetoderma sp. LZ-2023a. Next base: position 46,856,921 of record CM067366.1, read on the forward strand.
GGATATGGTAGGTCACGTCCGACTTCTTACCTACTGCCACATAGGGGCCTTTCTGTTTACTCAGCACGTTGCAGAACATCACGAATCGTGAGCCCAAGCCATCTTTCCCGCCTCATATGGGTCAACATGCACTCGCCGGTCATGCCACGTTTTCTGACGCCAGTGTGCAGTGGATAATGTTGCTCTCACTAGCTCATGGGACTGTTCTATCCACTGCCGCATGAGCTCTACGTAGAGAGATGGTGAATTTTTCTCTCCTGGAATCCTGGGCATGGCCAGATCCAGGGGTATGGCCGATTCACGGCCTAACATTAGCCGAGCAGGGCTATAACCCATTCTCGAATGTATCGAAGTGTGTTATGCCATGAGCATGTATGGGAGTCGTAGATCCCAATCATGACAATCAAGGCGTGTTTCCTTTCTCAACATCTCAGCCAGGATTTGATTGATCCTCTACCATTCCATCACTTCTCGGATGGTAGGGCGTCGTTGAAGTCCTGACTATATGAAACAGTTTGCAGAGCCCCGAGATTACCCGGCTCTCAAAATTGCTTCCTTGGTCAGAGTGCAATTCATAGGGCATACCGAAGCGGCAGAACACATTGCTAGTCAGGACCTCCACTACCGTGGATGCCTCTTGGTCCAGCAAAGCAAATGATGCTTCTATCCACGTCGTAAAATAATCTTGCAATACGAGGATGTACTTATTTCCTTCATCCGTCGTATTCAAGGGTCCAAGCACATCAATAGCCACTCGCTCCCATGGTGCACCAACAATTTAAACTTGTAATGGTGCGGACTGGTGCTGGCCAACAACACGTCTTTGGCATGGGACGCATTTGGCGACCCATGCCTTTACACTATCGTGTATCCCGATCCAGTGGAATCTCTGTTTGATATGGGTTGTTGTTCCCTCGACAGCCAAATGTCCAGCGTTATCATGCAGCTGTTGCAGTATTCTCTCATGATAATGCTCAGGAATCACTATCCGGTTATTAATATAGAGGATGCCAGCTTGCATATGGCACTCTCCGAACCTCTGATAGTAATATTTTGCCATCCCGGAAAGTGGTGTAACAGATTCCCTAGGAGGACGTACCCCCTCCTGGATCCATGGGTATATGTTTCATGTTTGCATGTCTGTTGCTTGTTCATGAGCGACTGTCCCATGTCCCACTCTGCACACTGCAATTCGGGGAACACAGGAGATGGCCATGTTGCATGTGTCACGGTGTTGACCACTTCTTGTTCATCCTCAAACCCGATTCTGCTCAAGGCATCAGCATTTCCATGCAGTTTGCCGGGTCTATGAACAACGTTAAAGTTAAAGGCCTGCAGGGATTCCTGCCATCCCGCTACCTAGCCCTACCGATTTTTGTAGGTTTCTGAGCCAGCATAGTGATGCATGATCTGTACAAAGGCTAAATGGGTGCCCATACAGAAAGTGTTTATAATATTTGACGAAATACACCGCAGCTAACAATTCCCTCTTAGTGGTCACGTAATGTTCCTCTGTTTTGTTTAGAGTACACGAACCATAACCCAGTACCTGCTCTGTTCCATCTTCCATGACCTGAGATCGAACTGCACCTATGGCATAAGCCGATGCATCAGTGTCCAAGATAAAATCGAGGTTATGGTTAGGATGAGCAATAATTGGGGCGGTCGTCAAATGTTCCTTCAGCACCCTGAAGGAACTTTCACACTCAGTCATCCATTCGAATGGTCTATCCTTTTCGGTGATCCTAAATAATGGTGATGCAATCTCACTAAAGTGATGGATGTATCGATGATAGTACTGGCAGAAACTGAGGCAACCCCGGGTATCCGTGACCATGGTGGGGGGTTTGCCACACCGCTACTGCTTTAGTCTTTGAAAGTTGAGTAGTCACTCCATCACCGGATATGACATGTCCCAGGAACTCAACGCTCTATCTAAAAAGTAGACACTTCTTGGGTTTGAGCTTTAGATTCGCGGTATGAAATCGCATCAAGAACATGTCCAAATTGGACAGAGTCTGCTCAAACGAGGAGCTAAAGACGATTACATTGTCGATGTAACAGAGACAGATTTCCCATTTCGGGGTAGTTAATACCTGCTCAATGACACACTCGAACGTTCCAGGAGCATTGCACAATCTGTAAGGCATCTTGCGGAATTGGAAAAGACCATCTCTACACACAAACACAGTCTTCTCCCGGTCAGCCTCATCCATGGCTACCTGACGGTACCCACTAGCTAAGACAAGGGTACAAAACTACTTGGCTCTGGACAAGGAATCTAAGGCCTGATCTATTCGAGGTAGCGGATAAGCATCCTTGACACTAAGATCATTAAGGCGGCGGTAGTCTATACAAAGCCACAAAGATCCATCCTTTTTGCCTGCCAGCACAATGGGACTGACCCGGGGGTGCTGAAAGCTCTATAATGCCTGTCCATCATTTACTTGTTGATGTGCCTCCACCTCCTTGTGAATGGGAAGACATCGAATGGGCTGTCGAACGGGTCAGTTGCTACCAGTGTTGATAGAGTGTCACATGAGATGAGTTTCTCCCATATCCATGTCACTGGCCGAGAAACTTTCAATGATACTTACACAATAATTTCCGTATGTCACATTTATGAGATTGCGCCAATCCAACGGTGACGATCAAATATATATCATACAGATGTTCTGGTAAACCATCAGAAGTTGTTGCTGGTGTAGGTGCGGTAGTGGGTGTCTGCAGTGATAGCACATCCACCAGATGGCCACAATGAACTCCCGGTACAAGAGTTATTGGATCTGTTGTGCCATTGAATACTCTGAACAGTATATGATCCTTATTGGTGGTATCCACGATCATTCGGGGACTGGTGCATTATGTATTCAGTGTCGTAACCCAGCATGGTTGTGTGTGTGTGTGTGTGTGCGTGCGTGCGTGCGTGCGTGCGTGCGTGCGTGCGTGCGTGCGTGCGTGCGTGCGTGCGTGTGTGTTGTTTTCTAACTGTGGTGCAGTGGTCCATAAGATTTTCTCCTGTGCCAGCTCAACTGTGGTCATAGATGCCAAAATCATGGCACAAGTATTGTACAGTGATGATTCCGGTCCAAGGCGTATGCGTCGGCCATGTATATCTAGTTCCTGTTGTCTGCAATGTATGATGGCTTCGTTGGCACTGAGGAAATCAGAATCAAGCGGGGCATCGTTTTGAATAGAGGCAATGACAACTCGCTGTATGCATTGCATTTCCTCTATCTGTATTACGAGGTTTACTGTACCAGCCACAGAAACATCGGCTCCGGTAGCTGTTTCCAAAAATATGTTTGTAGGCCTAAGGGGTGGCTTCTTATGAGGTGGGATGCTCTCATATAAGCACATGTTGAAGACGTGATGGAAGCTCCAGTGTCAACGGTGGCACAGGTGGAAACGACACTAAACAGACAAGCACATTTATACATTATTTTGCGGTGTGCTTGGGGAAGAGTTTCCAATGATATTGCCTGAGGGATTGCTTTTGGTGCAGTATCATCCTGTATATAGTTGGCCTGTTTCCGAATAGCTTCTGTGAATGCAGTTGGTGGCTGAGTCAGGAAGGGGCCAACCCGCCGTCGCCGCAACTGTGATTGCTTAGGCAATGACAGAGATGATAGTAGCAATGGTGGTGTTGTTGATGACGTTTCCGTGTACTGTCAATTTGTATAAACAGCAGTCTGGACAGGACTAGTGCAGTCACGGATAAGGGCTACATGTGTGAACCACTTTTTGCAATGCATCATGGGATGCGCTGAGGTATGCCGCCCTTAGGATGATGCTTCTTCTTGTGGATCCATGATGCCGAATGCTGACTGCAGTCCGTATCATTATTACAGCTGCTGAATGTAGTGGGTGATGCCGTCAAGATGTGTGAATTGCATACCTCCAAGGGGCACCAGGTGTTAAGTGCTTTGGCGGCGGGTAGTGGTGCTTGTATAAACGTTGTTTCCGTGGAGGTGCTCCAACCAACCACTGCCGTTTTACATAGGAAAGAAAGTTTGTTAGATACGGAGGTTGCAGGGTCACAACCTCTCGCAGAGGGAGATGTCAGTGGTGTGGATACAGTGTGCATCGTTGGTACTGACATATATGAAGCTGGGTGTGTGTGATTGTGTATTGTTGTGGAAGTGTGATTTGTCATGTTGGCCACCTGACATTGTTGTCCGGAGGCGGCAGTTGAGCCGGGTTATGAGAGTGGGCACCAAAGTGACCCTGTAATTGGTGCCCATTCCAGTTTAATGGGGTCTCAGGCTGCAGTGTACGTCGGTCAGTGGTAGGAGTTGTAGATGGAGGACGATTTGGACATCGCTTCTTCCAGTGGCCTGGCTGACCACATCCAAAACATGTGTTTGGCGGCTGTGTAGGCGTTCCCATATTTGCTGCTGGTCATGTTGTCGATTGTGTGGCGATGGTGGTGCTATGTGTGGTGATTAGTTAGTGACCACAGTTGCCGTTAAAGATTGAAGGCTACCATGTTCTTTGAGGAATAGTTTTTCCTTGAGGGCAGGTTCTCTGCTTAGCGCGTCAATGAAGTGTCCAGATGCAAATGTGTGACTCCCTCGTGATTCATGCTGGGGTAGGCGTGAGTAACTAGTCGCCGAATATGACTAGCCAACTCTGGTAATGTCTCCCCTGCTCATCTACAAGTTCTTGAGCTATAGATGACTCGTTTCACTGAGGGCTGTGTCCCCAAATCTCTCTGACAACATGCTTTCCAGTTCCATGTATGTTGGCATGTGGTCTGATCCCAAATCTGCCAGGACTTGTAGAGCTTTTCCCGACAGTTTTTTGGCCAGATATTCTCCCATTTGTTGATCTGTCCACCGGTTTTGTATGACTAATTATTTCGAATTGGCACTTATAATTAGCCCAATCATTCTCCCCACTAAATTCAGGAGGGAAAATGGTGCGTCAATGGCCATGATATGGTGTTTATGGATGCGAATCCAGGTGGTGGTGCTGGGGAGAATGGCGTGAACGTGGATGCTGGTCTGCATGTTGATAGTGGTGTTGGTGGTAATTCCCTAAGATGTTCCCGCTGATGCCATGTCCGTGATGGTGATTCCTGATGATAGTGCTGAGCACGATATGTTGGTTCCGCCAAATACCGCCTTGATGCAGGTCCATAGACGGGTGTTGGTCTATAGACTGGTGGAGGCATGCTATATCGATGACACGGACATTCTATCGACTGTTGCAATGGGTGTTCCTCATACGGAGGTGGTCAAGGAGATTGGCGGGGGTGGTGTGTGCCATGTGATGTAGTTCTTCTGCAATATTGTTGGAAAGGAGGTGCCGCATCTTCCAACTCATATGGTGGTACCGAAGGATAGTACGGCGACTATGTTTGTATAGGAGGAGATGCGGGGCATGGTGTATGAGGTGCAGGCCAGTGGTCACCCTGTTATGACGTTGGAGAACAGAATGGCTGTGAAGTATTAGTATACTCCCATAAGGGTCTTTGTCGTGGTCGACCACGATCTGGCGAAGGTGTTGGGTGTCTATCATGGATATCCGACAATGTGATGTATTGAGTACCTGCCTGCAAGGCATCGTGGAATGTCCCCTCACTGATCGGCGAATACTCGTGTAAAAACGGTTCTGGTTGTTCCACTCCGGGGAAATTTCTGGCATAGTCGGTGAGCATGCATGCAGTCCTTCTGGCATATGATGCTACTTCCAAATCCAGGGAGTGCTAACTGTCTGATGAAGGAGACTGAAACGTGTGTGTGTTGAGTGTTGGCGTGGGTTCACTTCTGTTCGAGCCCCATATCGGGCACCACTTGTAACTCGTAGGGGTACTCGCTGGTCCTTCATGTTACTCCACTCCATTGTACCACATGTACAGGATGTGCAGGAGGGATGGTTAGCTACGGTTCTCTGGGTTACGGATCCCATATCACGGCTCTCTGGAAGGTTCAAAGATTGACTTCTAGAGCCGGTGGAACGATAACATTCCATTGGGGTCGTGCGACCATTGCCGCCGAGATTGAACCTCACGGTCTCATCCCAACTGTTGGAGTCACTGGTATGATGGTCCATAGCTTAATTTAGGAGTCTGGACATGATAATAAATCAAAAATATATTACTAAACAAACATTGGTGCTCGTTTGCTAGTAGACAAGAGAAAGTATACAGTACATAGAACTAGGTTGGTGTCTTGCTTACGTGGGCTCGTCGGAGGTACCTCACAGATCCGTATATATATGAGAGGTATCCCTGCAAGGGAGTGTCCTAACGAGGCTACTTATATAGTTTAATACAAACCACTAAAGCCTTAACACAAATAATATTGTTGCAAGAAGAAAGTGCTTCGCGCGGGCCTCCATCACAGGAAAATGCCTTCAACACCAAAGTGGAGGAAGAGAGCTGGCAAAAAGGGCCACTCTCTTGTTCAAACAAAAAGTTATGTGTAGTGTGTGTCAACCTCGTGAAACTATAATTAATGTGATGCACACAGGTTTACGTGAAGGTGGGCCAGATGATTTCCGAAGAACCCAAAGGCCGCCGTCTTATGTAGGTCCAAAGATACTGTATTGGTAGTTGCCGCTTTATTTATTGGGGCCTTCTGAAAAATTTTAACCTACCATTTAGTTGTTAGATTCGCTTCCAAGATTTGGCCGCAAGTGGCAGGGATTCCTACCCATCTTTTGACACATGAATCTAACTGGCGAAGATGCCCGGTTTCCCGAAGGTTACCCCATGTAGCATCTTCCTCATAAACAAAGCGTGCGGACATGTTACGGAATGACTGTTCCAGAATCATATAATGTTCCTGTTACACATCACCCCGCAACCACCTAAATCCTCACTAGGACAAGTTACCATTCACATAAGCAATTTAGAAAGCGCAATAGTATTTCATGGCAGGGAGTAAGAGGTAGATATCCTTCCTTAGTGACCGTCCCATAAGGGCATTGTGGGTTTTACGACCGCACCCAGTCACTGTATAGACATGGAAGAAGATCTGCGTCTCATCTGTCACCTGTGTGCTACGGAACTAATGTTTGCCTATTGTTAGGGTTAAGCTTCAGAATGTCCAGAGATGCATTGCAGGCCGGTTTTACATAATATTATTTCTTTTTGCAGTGCTTCATACTTTGGCAGGGTTATCTATGCTAACACGTATCCGAAGATACAGAGGGGGATGTATGCGAAATCGAAACTTTGGTCTTCACCGCTCGGAAACCCCAATAGTTTCCCAGAGTCGGATCATGTCAACCTGTCGATGGGGAGTCCAGACAATTATTAAGCTGTGCGGCTGGAGGAGCGTAGAAAGAGACAATCACTCATATTAATAGGAGGCCCTAAAGTATTGGCCAATTTATACAATCTAGCTGGTGTATGGTGTTACATAACCGCTGCAGCCGGAAAAGAGGCATACACAAAATGTCTCTTATGGAGAGATTGTCCCTAACTACTTTAAACCTATTCTATCGAGCTAGAATAGGCAGGTTTAGTCGATCACATGTCAGGCTCGAGCAATGTGAGCATGAACAGTGACCTCAGTGTAAAATTGATGCTGGGGGAAATAGTGATGTGGATATAATATTGCTGTATAGTATAGCCTAGCGTACTGCGTCCTAGAGTTTTATATAAACAAAACAAAATAACTAAGATGGCTACTTGCCATATACATAACTAACTATTACAGTGCTAACAGTATATCAGCTCATAGGACCTTGCGGTGCGTGTTAGCTGTAAGCACGAAAATAAGGATAATATATACAATAAAGAAAATGGAAACTATAAAATGTGGTCTCAGACGACCGGCGAGGTACCTATTAGTCATCAGTACCCATAACGGAATACATGAATAAATAGTAGGATAGTATAGTTACTTGAGTACCTATTGGTCATCGGTACGGAAAAGATCCAAAAATCACTGTAGGAATGCGTTACAAATGAGGAACGCAAGGTGACACGATACTGAAGTTGCTGGGAAGTTTCTGCAGGCGAATTGTTGATGCAGCTCACTCTCAAGATGGTGAAGAAGAACGACTGTAGAGAGATGTCCATCAGATAGTCATAATAACTAATATGTGAATTTACACAGTAAATTAGAAAGTGTCCGTCCGGTGACAGGAGTTTGAAAGTTGCCCGTAATAAGTAGGGCTACAGTTGTACTTAAACATTTAGGTACATAACTGGGTACACCATAGGGATACATCGCATAGCTCTTGCGGTGTACCAGGCAGAGTCCCACCAGACTGCGGCCTAAAGGTTAACTAATCAGACGACATGCTGCGCGGAAGTTTGATAACACTTTTCAGCATGGTCCAGAAGATCCGACGAGTTATCCACCAAGAATCCCCACCTGTTCTACATGCTGTAGAGACTACATAGGGGCCATGAGGCCCATCCGCAGGAAGGCTCCTCTTGAAGTTGTTGTAGTGAGGAAGTCTATACTATTTATTTAATTGCCCCCAGATGGCCATCCGAGGGCTTACAAAAACTTAAGTGATGCGGTTGCTCCGATTGCTTACCAGTGCCGGAAAACTGAATTCAGAAATGCACTGCTGGGGTGTAGGGTACCACAGTCAGTAAGCAGTTGCCAACATCTAGCACTGCGCTGGTCCAGCAACCCATCAACGGCTGTCTCTCGCCGAAGTGTGGTCTCGATTCTTGATTTTTCGCTCCTTTTATACTACTCATGACATGAGAGGCAGGACGCCCATCCAATCAGCGGGCGATCTGTAGCCAATCAGCGTGCAGCTAGAAAGGTTGACGATGCTATCACGTGATAAGGGTATTCTGCATTCATTTAATACATACACGCGATTACAACGTCCAAGTAATATTTTGAAAATAATTTCAGTGAGCCACTTAAGGATAACTCGGTCATTTCTGATCCGATTTTAAAAAGGTAAACAGTTTTGGGTTCCTCGTCTCATTCTGCTCCTGATTGGTGCCAAGAATGACGAGAATGGAGTGATTTAAAGAAGTGGCGGGTACCAACTCGCTACACTATAAATATACATTCTCTCAAAATGCTGACACGTGTTGTCAGTGAAGCTCTGCGCATGCGCACTATGCGATCTGACAGACTTAGCCATTTTATAGAAACCCTCTCTCATATGGCTTTATACATGCATGCTATTCTAGCCACGGTGGCGTGCTTGGAATGTACCCGGAGCGGTCATCCCGTACCCAGCCTAGCTGGGACGGTCCGTACCCACCCTACACCCAGTCCATGCAGGCCAGAAACTTGTTGAACTGGGTATAATCACCTTTCCCCCATTTGTAGGAAGTGGTATGCGTGGTGGCATTTGTGCTGTGACAAATGATCTGAAAATTGATTGAAACATGATGGCTATGTCCAATTGTATCCTTGGCAGTGGTGTTCTCTATCATCTCTTTTTTTATTAGAAAGAACTAGCTCTAGTGTGTTACGGATTTGTTGAGACCGACAGTGTGTTGGGAAAGTGATATGCTGGTATATAAGGTATGAATCTATGATTATTTCGAGGAATTTTGTTGAAATTTGTTCTTCTCCAGCATTGCTTATTCCATCATTCCATCAACGTCTCCCATTATGATGATATGTGAATTATTGCAGTCAGATGCTTCCATAAGTATTTTCCTCAAAAGTTTATGTTGTTGTCTTCACTACTATTTCGTGAACTGTAAACGCGGCCAAGAAGCAGACTATCATTTGAGTCCAACCTAATAGTGCACCAAACAGAATCCTGGAAGGCACTGTCACTAGGTAAATGGCATTCTGTAGCATTTAGAGACATTTTGGTATACAATACTACTCCTCTACCATCAGTGTCATAACCATCCAGGGATATATCTTCCTCTTGTGTAAGGCAAATCTAAAAGTTTTTGGTTTGACCTCGTATCTGGCTTCAAAGATATTTATTTATTTTATTTTATTTTATTTTATTTTGTTTTATTTTATTTTATTTTATTTTATTTTATTTTGTGAGCTTTTGATAAAATATTGCACAAGGCAATTAATTTATTTTTCAATATTTTAACTATTGAGATCGAAATATTTTGTGCAATGTGGATGTAGCAAGATGGTGGAAACTTACTTCAAACCTGGAACTTTATATCGTACAGCTCAGTGATTAATTCTTTGACAGGAGCGTAACAACAAACAATGGCCGATTTCTTTGACGCTATTTACGAAGAGGAAGACGAAGAAGAACGGGCCAGTGAACATAGCACAGAAACGACCGTTATTGATCCAATTATTATACGAGGAGCCGGAAATGTTACAGTGTATGATATTCTTATACATGGCCAGAGTGACCCACAATGAGAGACAAAGAAAATCTGTGGTTTTATGACATGTTACCAGTTTTCGTATACGCGTGAGAATTTTGGATCATCATCATCATCATCATCATTTCACGAGGCATAAGCTGTTGGCTTGTTATTACCTCCGTGTTTTTGTTTGTGTATGGCTTGTTCAATCCAATTCATTTCATAAGTTCCTTCCTTGAAGTCGACTTCCAGTTTGTTCTTGAGCGATCGGACTGTTGTTGCTTAATTAAGTCTCCTCAAAACCATTTGGTTTAAGACTTTAACCATTACCACTCTGCTGTCAATATTCCATCCTTTGCTTGTGTCAATAACAAAGAAACTGGTGTATATTTTGCCAAAATTTTGTTGATGATGTCTACGACAGCAAAATCCTCCAGCAAATTTTCCGGAAAATGAACACAGATCATCTTTTAATTTAATTTAAAATGTAAAATTCTGTACTCGAATTGGCAAGGGTTAACACTGATTTGTGGAAATGCTGTGGTGCAGATGGGCGTTCCCCGCGTTAGCTGCGGTATGTTGCCTACACTCATGGTTACACCCTGTGCTGCTGCGTCTAGCATTTGTTTGCGTGGCAGGGTTCCCACGCACACAAACACTTCCTTGTTCCTGGTTTCGCAAGTCTGGATTGGGTACCGGTAACCGCCAAGCTCCAATACATCGCGATTACCGGGAACGTTTCTTCGCGCGTGAGCAATATGTGTCTGAACAAGTTTGGATTGGGTCCCGGTAACTGCTGTGATTGTATAAACTGCGTAGAAAACTCTGGTACATCGCGATTACCGGGAACTTGAGTAATACATGTCTGAACATGAATCCTGAAAATAACTATTTATTCTCGCGATTTTCATATGTTTGATCAATTGGGTATAATCATCGTTCGTGTGAGTATTGCAAAAATGATTTTATATATATCTATATTATGTTAGTAAAGTGAAATAAATTTTGTTGGCCACGGTTCCGTGTCTGCTATGGGTCTGCACGGTTTTCCGTGCAGGCCTACTCCATGGACGGGTGTGTTCCATGGGGTGGTGGCGGAACCGTATGGTACCGGAGTTCGTGGCGTGTCAGCCGTGGCTCCTAGCCGGGAGGCCGTGGCTGGTAGGGCCATGAACATGGCAACGGGTGACGTGTTCACGGGTGTGTCCTCTTCGGAAATAGACTGGTCTGAGGCTCTGTCTTGGCTAGCCAGGGTAGACCCATCTGTGGTTTCGACCACGGCCGAGGAGGATGTGCCCCGTCCATCGGTGGCATCGATCAGGACGGGGATCTTGCCCGCAGCCCGGATCCAGTCCGTTGGACTGGATCCACGGTTTATTGAGTTGCTAGAGGCTATTTATAGTAAGCAACTCATGACCAGGGGCCAGCTCCCTGCGGGCGAGGTGTCATATTCCACGGGGGGAATACGACAGGTATGGTGTTGTACCGTCGGTTACCGAGGATGACCGATGGGTTCTGGGTGTCCAGAGTGCTGGAGCGGGTGGCCCCGCCCCGGCACTGGTGGACAAATCCCAGGGACACCACGAGGAAGTCCTGTCCCTTTGCGATGAGGGTGTGAGGGCAGCCACGAGTGCTGTCAACCATTCTTATCGCCTTCTTCAGTCGGTGTGGGCTGAAGCAGGGGCAGGCCACCTGTGGCGCTTTCGTGCATCAATGATGGCCTGGTGCTGTCTATGGACGCACTGGCAATGGTGCAGGCGCGTGTTATGAAGTCCAGGAGGCAAATGGTTCTTGACCATATGCGTCCGGCTACGGCCATCAGGGAGCGTCTTCTTGGGACACTCCTGACAGGTCCTAGCATCTTCGGTGGCCAGGCACGGGCCATCCTAGAGGACACTGCTAGCATTGCGCAGAATCGGTTGGCGGTAAACTTACAGCTGGAGCTAGTGCGGCAAGCGCACGCACTAGGGGCTGTAGGGAAGCTGTTGACTGTTCAACCTTCCAAGAAGCAGAAGAAGCATAAAGGCAAGGTGAAAGCTAAGCCTAGTGTGGCTGCTGCTTCGTCTGGCTTTTCTCAGCCGCCGCCGGCGAAGAAAGCCAGGAAGGTTGTGGAGGCCCCTACCCTCCCCAATGTTGCTCCTGATCGCCCTAGAGGCGGGAAGGGTAAGTCCTCAAAGGTACGAGAGCTCCCTTCGTATCCACCTGGACCGCACCTGTATGACAGGAACAGCGGTGCCAGTTAGACCAGCCGAGCCAAGACCGAAATGGTTCTCTCTCTCTCTCTTGTTAAGAGAGGGGGGGAGCGGACCGCGAGCCGGACAACCCCGTTAGGCGTCGAGGCGTCTATAGTGGGTGGAAGGCTCATGCGTTTCGTCGAGGCTTGGCGAGGTGTGGCGTCAGACAGTCTGGTCCTGGGATGGTTATCCCAGGGATACATGCCGGAGTGGTGGGACTTTCCACCACAGAATCTGTCTTTGGCACCTGTCTGGACACCCGTACCAAGGGAACCAGACAAGTTAGACGCCATTCAAAACAAAGTGTCAGGTTTGCTTCTGAAGGGAGCAATAAAACCAGCAAACCAGAACACTCCAGGCTTCTATTCAAATATGTTCCTTGTTCCCAAGAGCACAAGGGGATGGAGACCCGTACTCAATCTCAGGCCATTAAATTGGTTTATCCATACGCCTCGGTTCCAGATGGAAATGCTGAGGTCGTTAATAGCAGGATTGAGGAAGGGAATGTGGTGCGTGTCGATCGATCTGAAAGATGCATATTTCCACAATCCAATGACCAGGAGTTGTCACAGGTTTCTGAGATTTGCGTTTCAGAGTCAAGTGTGGGAGTTTATTGTCCTCCCATTTGGCCTGTCGACAGCTCCAAGGGTTTTCACAAGAGTGGTCCTTGCGGTGACAGCATTTCTCAGAAAAGAGAACATGGCGCTTCCCACCTACATAGACGATTGGCTGATCAAGGTAGACACAGCAGCCAGGTTAGAGGTGGATACTGCTCTGACTCTGAAGTTACTTTCAGATCTAGGCAGGATAGTCAACAAGGAGAAATCCGAGTTGACACCCACTCAACATTTCGTTTATTTAGGGATGTGATTCGATCTCGAGGAGGGCAGGGTTTACCCGTCAGAGCCCAGAGTGGTGTCTCTGTTAGCCATCCTCAAGAGTTTTCGATTGGGAACCCACATTCAGGCGAGGCGGTTTCTTCAGATGCTGGGCATGATGGTCTCCATGGAGCAGGTGATCCCGTACGCTGCTCTAATGCGAAGACCTATCCAGTTGTATCAGATGTCTCTGTGGAAACAGAGAACAGAACCCCTGTCAAAACTGGTGCCAGTTTTGGAGCCAATAATGTCGCATCTTGTATGGTGGAAAAAGCGTCAGAATCTCCTAGTAGGGGTTTCGCTGCACCTACCTCACCCCCAGCTGTCCGTGTACATGGATGCATCGCTGGAGGGGGGGGGGGCCTGCCTGGGAGAACACCAGGTCTCAGGCACATGGACTCTCCAGGAGAGGCAGCTGCATATCAATCTGTTGGAAATGATGGCAGTTTCTTCCAATGATCAGGGGCAAGGTGATATTGATATGGTCGGACAATTCGACGGTAGTATCATACATAAATCACCAAGCCGGGACCAAGTCACCCACACTGTGTATCAAAGTGTGGCACTTGATTCAATGGTGCAGGAATTACTCGGTTGTTTTGAAAGCAGCTCACATTCCTGGGCGATTGAACATTCTGGCGGATGTTTTGTCTCGCAGACAGAGAATTCTGCCAACAGAATGGTCCCTCAACCCTCCAGTTCTACGAAGGATCTTCGAGCATTGGGCAAACCCAACGTGGACTTGTTCGCCACAAGGGAAAATGCTCAAATCATGACTTATGTCTCGCCGATTCCAGATCCAAATGCCGTCGACACAGATGCTCTGGCGATAAGCTGGAGGGGGATGCACGCTTACGCGTACCCACCCACCATTCTTCTGCCGAAGGTATTGGTGAAGATCAGAGAGGAACCATGCCTGGTCCTGCTAATAGCGCCGTATTGGCCCAGCAGGGCGTGGTTCACGGATCTTCTAGATCTGCTGGTGGAAAACCCAGTGCAGTTACCCGAGATTCCGAACATAATCTCCCAGGCCAAGGGACGCTTCCTACACGAGCATCCCGAAATGTTCAAATTGACTGCGTGGATGTTATCAAACAACGTTCCACGTCGGAAGGCTTTTCTCGACAAGCTGCTGATTTCATTGCGGCTGCGAGAAGGAGGTCAACCTTCAAGTCATATAACAACAAGGTTAACAGATTTGCAGACTGGTGTGAAGGAAAGGGTATTGATAGCTTTCAATCCACTATTCAGCAAATAGCAGACTTTCTCTGTGAGCTGTTCTTTTCAGGACTAGCTCCCATCACAATTGCTGGATACAAGTAAGCTTTGGCATCAGTTATCCCTTGTCTAGCCAACAGGGATAGTCCAGAGGTGGCCCAGTTAAATGTGATGGTGAAGGAATGAGCAATCTCAGACCGAGACAACCGGTAGTCATTCCAGCCTGGAGTCTATCTTTAGTGCATAATGTACTGGCCAAGCACCCTTTCGAACCGTTGCGTTCGGCTAGTCTAAAGAATTTGACTCTAAAGGCGGTCTTTCTATTGGCAGCTTCCTCAGCTAGAAGGCGCAGTGAGATCCATGCACTTTCAGCAGAGACGGACCGATTTATTGTCTCCGGAGAGGGTCTGCGTCTTCCGCCAAGAGCAGAGTTTATGTCAAAGAATCAATCTTTGAGATATCCCGGCAAACCGATCATTATACCGAAACTAACAAGGTTTGATCGTGATGCCAGTGTCTGGTGCCTGGTCCGTGATTTGACTAAGTACAGGAAACGGACAGACTCGTTACGGTCGAACGATAGACATTTATGGATCTGCCATAAGAAGCCTTATGGCGCCGCATTCATGGATACTATCTCTCGTTGGGTAGTCGAATGCATTCAGACTACTCATGAGATGGAGACTGGGCACCATGTGCAATGCGCAAGGGCACACAATGTTAGAGGAATAGCCGCCTCGACCGCCCTTTACAGTGGTGTTCCGTTAGAGGACATCATGGCCGTTGCACAATGGCACTGTGAGTCCTCATTCATGGATTACTATATGAGGGATATGTCAGACTCGGCCAATCCACTCGCTTTAGCTGTTTTGAAACGGTAGTTAAGCAACCACACTCCTCTTCTCCCTTTTTTGACTTTGGTAAGAAAGAATTAAGAAGCAGACATGGTCGAGCGAGAGGATGACAACCAGATTGTGTCACTGATGGCCGGACAAGTGAATGGTTGGAGGCGGTACGTCTGGAATCCATTTATCATGAGGTAATTCAAGATGAGAGTTTTTTGTATTATGTCTATATATCATGTTCATTCATCTTATATATTCATGCTCATTCCCAGGCTAATACATGTGTATATGCAAAGAGCAGTTAACCCTCTTGGCATATTTGTGTTTTCAGGCGAGATGCATGTTCGTGAGTTCTCTCCCTTTTCTTAGGAGAAAAAGGAGTGGGGTGCAGTGATGCGAATGTGATTCGGTTCCGTTAACTTGACGGTCCTTTTTAGGTCTCCTTTAGTCAAGTTTTAAGTCTAGCTCTTTCTCCAAGGGGCAAAAGTAGCAGTTATGGCTTGCCCCTTCCCACCAGGTTACTGACCAAATCTGGTGTATATCAGAAGTAATAGAATGGTGAGTATTGATCGAAGGAGAATGAAGGAAATTTCAATTTCCCTTTCTCCGAGATCTAACAATACTCACAATTCTGTTACGGACCCAGCCTCCCAGCCCCACGGAGGCAAGCAATGGGTTTCTCTTGTTTGGTGGCTATGCAAACAATATGAGCTCTATGGTAGACGGGTACTCAGTAGTTGGGAGCCGAGTACCCGGTTCCAAGGAGTCGGTAAAGCTTTCTAAGTCTATAGTCCTAGAGCCAGCTGTCAGGGCCAGCTGTATATCAGAAGTAACAGAATGGTGAGTATTGTTAGATCTCGGAGAAAGGGAAATTTAAATTTCATTCATTCCAGAGTATCCATCCATCATCTGACCTCGTACATGTATGACATCATAATCAGCCCAGCACGTGTATGATGGCGTCACAATCATTACATCACAAAGGGTTCCATATAGACCGTCACCAAATCTCAAATACTCCGACACATTGTATGAATTGTATATCTTTGTAATTGTTTGCTATTTAATAAACATGCTGTTGAATATTTTGAAACTAATTTGACTGGGCGCTGTTGCTGCCTTAGGCAGCAACAGCACCCAGTCAAATTGGTTTCAAAATATTCAACAGCTGAAATGTGTAGTTTTTTTGGAAATTGATAGTCATCGATCGATCCCAACGCGAGCGAAGTGTGGGTGGAGCTTAGCTAGAGATGGGTGTGGCATAGCTAAAACTGGAAAGGTCCATTGTGTTTAGAAATGTGCATTTGCACATTTGCATTATTATTTTTGAAAATGTATCATGGTAATGCGTGGCTTGATGCTCCAGCTAGTCATTCCAATGACACATTTTCAAAAAATAGTCTTCGCTGAGCAAAATGTAAATTTTCTTGGCTTGTCGCATTAAAGAGTAACTAAAATGTAGGTTTTGAAATATTTTATGCAGTAGAAATAATTTACGTTTATTAGATTATTTAATTTTTAATCAGAGAATTGAGGAAAATAAAAAATTATTTGATTTTTTATTTAATCGCTCAAGCCTATCTGTCAGTATCCTCATATTTTGTAGCAGTTACTGAACTTTGCAATATGAGTGTCCAACCACGTGATCATATGATTGTTTTATTTTCAGATTTGGGCTCAGCAATAGGTTTGATCCTGAATTTCCAACAGGCTTGGCAGGAAAGGTATGATTTATTACGAAATATCACATAAATAATATTTATTATAATCGTACTATAGTCGTGTTACTGATGATTATTTAAGTGCAACAACTTTCAGGTAATCTGCTTTTTCAGAATAATTAGTTGGTGTTCTGATTTATGTCTACAGTGGTTTACATTGATGTCTCTGAGTGTACTCTGGCATGTATATATATATATATATATATATATGTAAGCCTTGATCCTTTACAGACTAGGAATGAGAAATTGCTTGACCCTTTAATGGTCAAGCCGGACAAAATCGGCCGCTGTTATGGTCTTGTCCATTTACAGGCCAAGTGAATACAATTTGTGAAAATTTACCACTGGAATGACTGACTCGATAACTGAGCCAGTTATTCCAGTGATAAATTTTCAAAAATTGTATATTCTTGACCTGTAAATGGACATTCAATAGGCAGATTTTAAAATTATCTTGACCCAATTTTACCATTAAAGGTTTATAGAATATTTTGTTGAATAGTTTGAAACTAATTTAACTGGGAGAGAAAAATTGAGCTATTGTTAGTTGATGGATTTTGATAGCGACACTGGCGATATATAGGTTATGTGGCTCACTGAATAGCTATACTTTTCAATCTGCTTGATCGATCGGGTCAAGGGCAATCATGAACTCTTATTTTGGACTCAAATTCCTTCTTTTCTCACCACGCTTCCTGTCAAAATTCTCACACTTGAAACTGGGGTTTTCACGCTTCATGTGGAAATACTTGTATTGCCTGAAGTTGTCATGTTCCTGGTTCAAATACATGACGTTTCACCTCTTATGATAAAGATTATTTCACTACTATGTAACTACATATAGCGTGTTGTCACTTTTAGAGCTTTCTCATTGAATGGAGAGTGTGCTTTTGTCATGAATCATGAACATTGTCTCTAATCATCTTCTATTCAAATACCAATTTGCAAGGCAAGGTACATGTATTTTTCAAAATTTATCCCTAGAATGCCTGGCCTCATGCTCAAGCCAATCATTCTAGCAATAACTTTAAAAAAATAGTCTTCCCTTGTCTTACAAATGTATATTGACTTAATAACAAATGACAGCACACTATAGATAGTAGTAGTTGCGACTTCGACAGCTTTTTCAAAAATGTCTGTCAGACAAGTAGTTTTCAAAACTCAGCTAATCAAGCTGCTACTAATTTTGAAGCCTGTATTAGAAAAACCCTTGAAATAGAAATCATACAATTGATCTATCTGGAAATTGCAAAATATAAGCCTACATGTAGAAAATGTTTGCAAAAAGTATGGAATTTCATTCCACAGCAGGTGTATGGCATAATCATCACAGTCATTGACTCATTATAACACTATGACTGCTGCAAGTTCACTGTTTCTAGGATGCACTTTAGCCTCAGAAATAACTTTAAATTTTTCCAAACCAAAAACAGAAACATGTTAGTACAATTTTGAACATGGCTTCGAAGCATTGCTGTAATGGTTTCCAATAAAATTAAGTTCCAAAAATTCAACAGTAGGTTTTATTTTGTTTTGTAAACTTGTTATTTCTGAGCTGTACTGTAGGATATATGTATATTTATTAACACTTTAATGACCAAATTTGGTCAAGAAAATGAAACTATTTCCTAATTGAATGTCAATTTGCAGGCGAAAAGAAGCCTATTTTTGAAATTTTACCACCATTCATGTTTCCAGTAGTAAATTTTCAAAAATCGTCTTGTTTTCACCTGCAAATAGGCATTTCTTAAGACCACTGCAGAAGACATTTTGGCTGATATTTGCGTTAAAGGGTCTAAGAATGTTCTATAATACAACCTGTGAATGTATATGTATTTCTAGGTAGCACCCGAAGAATTCAAGGCAACAATAGGACGTATAAATAACGTATTACGTAAAGCGTTGCCGATGAATGTAAAGTGGCTGTTCTGTGGTTGTGTGTGCTGCTGCTGTACTCTGGGTTGTTCTTTATGGCCTGTTGTGTGTCTTAGTAAACGGGTAAGTCACTGCTTGTAAATTAGACCTTCAACCTTTTAACCATCGAATTTGTTCAAGAAAATTCCAATTTTCTCGTAGAAAATGTCCATTTGCAGACCATGAGAAGACTATCTTTGAAAATTTACCACTGGAATAACTGGCTCGGTTATCGAGCCAGTTATTCCAGTTGTAAATTTTCAAAGATAGTCTTCTCATGGTCTGCTAATGGACATTTCCCAAGGCCACTGCAGATGCCGTTTTGGGCTGATATGAGTGTTAAAGGGTTAATGGTCTTGAATGATTCAGAAAATTTATATTTGCATGTATTCACTTCCCATGTGCAAGCCAAGAGAAGATAATTTTGGAATATTTGCCACTGGAATACTTTACTGGGCTATTGGGTGATGTATTTTCAAGTGGTAAATTTTCTATGAAAATAGTGTTCTACAGTGCAGCTCAGGAATATGTTAGAATGTTTCCAAATCAAAATTAAATGTTCTGTTGAATATTTTGAACATAATTGTTGCTGGCCGCGATGTCTTCCAGTCCAATTATGTTGAATGTATTCAACAGAACATTTCTTACATCGTGTTCAAAAGTGTACTGACATATTTCTGTTTTTGTTTTGGAAGCATGATAAGTTAATTTTTGAGCTGTACTGTTCATGCAAATGAACATTTCTCCTCTCTAGTCCAGCTTGGCCAGCAGTACAAGGGTTAATTCACTGACTGGGTCAGTCTTGTTTATCCCTTTAACACTGATTATCAGCAAAAAATAGCTTCTGCCGTGGTCTTGAGAAACGTCCATTTGCAGACCAAGAGAAGACTGTTGGAGATAACTACAGTACATGCACTGTTGGCGATAACTACATACACAAAGGGAGCTAACTATCTGCATCGAATGGGTAACTAGTAAATGGAGGTAACTAGGGACTCCATGGGATGTAAATATGCGTGCACCAGCCACTAAGGGAGATAACTACATACACAAAGGGAGCTAACTATCTGCACCGAATGGGTAACTAGTAAATGGAGGTAACTAGGGACTCCATGGGATGTAAATATGCGTGCACCAGCCACTAAGGGAGATAAGTACATGTAGATGTACTATGATTTATAAATATTGGACTATGGCTAGATATGGAAAAATGGGTTTTTTGACAACTATTAACCTGTTTTGCGATTAGACCTCAAAGAACGTAATCTAGGACCGCTAAAGATGAGAAAAGAACCTAAAGGAGCTCAGGACGCGCGCAGTTGATTAGCGGTTGATTAGCAGTTGATCAGGACACAGCGGAGAGATTAGCGCCATCAACAGTTTTGTTGATTCTCTCCTATTCTTGTATGTTTACCATAGTAGCAAGATCTTATTGATCAAATCTATTAGAAACTTTGAATTTCTTTCTGCTCTCTTTTCAGACTAGACATGCTTTAGAAAAAGTAATAGATTGGGAAAATAGTCATTTATATAATAAGGTAAGTACATGTACATTTAGTTATATATTTCATTTCCTAGTACTTTGTGTTTAATTCTTGTAAATTTATACTTATGATGTTATATCGTACTACATACATGTTATTCTATGTTTACACCCTAACTCCACACCCCACCCAAATGACGATATATCGTGATACCGCGGTATTTTAATGAGATACCGATATCGTCATACCTTGATCAATATCGCCCAACCCTAATTGATACCGTTATTCAAACAGCAATACAAAGACACCGCCGCTAATCCGTCAAATGACCATTCAAATGTAAAACATATCACACTATCTTCCATGTATTCCTCCATCCATTTAGATATTTTGATAAGTAAATAGAAAAATATATTTTGCCTGTAAGTCGTCGCTGCTTTAGGCAAGTAGGCATGGGCAAATTAATTTCAAAATATTCAGCATATTAGTGATAACAACTTTGTGATCTGTCCAATGTTCTGAGCTGTGAAAGGATTAAGACGCCCAGACACGTTTGTATACACTTGATCAGTTGTATTGGATTTCTCAAGTGTGAGTTCCTCAAGAGGGAGATTCCGCTATTATCCAATCAAATACTGACACATCGCACTGACGTTTAGCACAACTGACAGAAACATGGCAGGTATTTTTGCAATTTGTCGGCCAAACAAGGTGACTAACATCGGCCTTGTAAACTCAGTAGTTATAAAAATTAGGTCAAATGGAATACTAAGGATGATTTGGGGATTGTGTTTACAATTAAATGTGGTGGTTGAATCTGATTTATGAGCATTAACAACTGAGTTGTGCAAGAAAACATACAACAAATCATAGTCTTAAACAACGCAGTAAGTTCATTTTTAATGAACACACAATACATTAGGTATATTTTTTAAAGTAAAACATGCACAAATAAATATACACACGCGATAATATAATCGATAATTAAGCACACGCAAAGTTATCAGTTTCCGTTACACTTTTTCACTGCGTCCCTCATGCGTCCTTGGGGACGCAGAGGGTTAATTTGTATGCGTCCCTCTGCCATTTTTATGCATATATACATGCAAAAGGACGCATACGGGCAACTATGTATATATGCAACCATGAATATTGCCTAGTCTCATAGCCTGGTTAGCTAGGAAACAGTGAATATTGCCTGGTCGCTTACTGCCTGTCTATCTACGATGGTTTACTTCCATAGATATAGAATGACTCAAAAGACAATTAAGGAATTCAGTCTCTTAGTCAATCATATAATGTCCTAATCAACAACGTCACATGTAGGCTGATGTCATAATCAATTACGTCATAAATGACATGATTTACTCCGTCATAGACGCTTAATAGTCTGTCAAGTTATATGATTTGTATGTCTACTATTTACTAAACATTCTGTTGAATACTTTGAAACTAATTTGTATGGGCGCTGTTGCTGCTTCAATATATTCAATAGCCAGCCTGTATAGTTTTCTAAAAATTGAGATTCAGAGTGCAGTGATCGATTGATCCCAACACAGGAGTAGTATGGCTGGAGCTTATCTAGCTTTAAAACTGGTCCATTGAAAGTTGATACGATGTTTATAGCTTGGTGGGCATCTTGGATTTTCTGGAAAAATCATATATATATATATATATATATATATATATATATATATATATATATACTTATTAACAACTGGGCCAATTTTAATAAAACTTGACTAAGCCTTCACAGCAATTATATTAGGAAATTTTTCTAGTGGTCATTTCATTTTGTTCATTTGTGCCAGTGGTCAATACTTCCAGGTGAGTGATACACTGACAGATACAGGCTCTTTGGGCCTCATGTTTCAAGTATACATGTTGTAATTGTGAATTAGTTTAGTGCATATGTGCCACTATACCATCATTAAGTTGCATTATTTAACCAGACCAAGATGTCTATTTTTGAAAATTTAACACTAAAATGACTGGCTAGATATGACTGGTTCAATACAGGTACATGTAACTGAGCCAGTCATTCCAGTGATGTATTTTCAAGTCATGTCGTGTCCTGTAAATGGCCTAAGCCATTAACCCTTTAACCCTTAAAATTTTCCAAGAAAATTGCAATTTTCTCATAGAAAATGTCCATTTGCAGACCAAGAGAAATTATTTTTGAAAATTTATCACTGGAATGACTTGCTCGGTTATCGAGCCAGTTATTCCAGTGATAAATTTTCAAAAATAGTCTTCTCTTGGTCTGCAAATGGACATTTCTCAAGACCACTGCAGAAACCATTTTTGGCTGATATGAGTGTTAAAGGGTTAAATGATTGAAGCTAGCAGATAGTTTGATATCTAGGTCAATCATATCCTGTAACACTGGAGGGTTCCAGTTTATCTATCAATCATATGATGTCATAATCAACTACATAACCTGTAGGGTGATGTCATAATTAATCCTGTCATGAATGACGTAGCTAGGTTCCTCACGAACGCTAAAATTGATGACAGGTTAAGCGTTGTTGTTCGAATTGTATGACTTTACTATTTAATAAACATGCTGTTGAATATTTTGAAACTAATTTGCCTGGGAGCTCTTGCAGCAGCAACATCACCCAATCAAATTAGTTTCAAAATATTCAACAGCTTACCTGCAGTATAGTTTTCTGGAAATTGATAGTCGGGGTGTTCAGCGATCGATCAATCCCAACATGGACGAAGTGTGGGTGGCTAAAGATGGGTGTGGCATAGCTAAAACTGGATTCCTCCATTAATATATAGTTTTGAGACGCTGTCTCACCATGTATATTATTTTGGGGAAGCTTGACTCTGTAATACTGACTATTCATGCTGACACGTGTTTCTATTTGCAGTTAAATCTACGTTGGAGATTAAATAAGCAACGATGTGATTCGAGTACTATGATGGAATATGTAAGTTTCCATTTCTCATAATAGGTTAACAATAACATGCATGAGGATGGCTTATGTGATGCTTATAGTTAACACTTACCACTCTGATGTCGACATTAAATCTCTTTATTTTGCTAGTAGCAAGAAAACTGGGATACATTTTTAAACAATTTTGCTGGACGATGTTGCTGTCTACGACAGCACCATCTTCCACCAAAATTTGTTGAACAATTAACACCAGTTCGCCTATTAATTTAATTTGAAAATTAAAAATGTTGACATCAGAGTGGTAAGCGTTAACCCTCGGAATTCTAGTGTCTCAGTATCAGGACGATGATATATGAAAACTGTTGAATATTTTGGATATTTCTGTTGCGAAAATAAACTACATCTATTGGATATGATATAATACATTTTGTCAGAATTAGCTCCTAGTTCCAGAAACTGAATTATTAAGGAGAGTAGATATTCCAATCTGAAGAGGCCTACTTGCTGTCAGTAATGCAAGAATTATGCTTTAGCTATGCCCCACCCATCTCTAGCTAAGCTCCACCCATGCTTTGATCAATCAATCCATGCATTTATTGAATCGCAATTTCCAGAAAACCATACAGATAAGCTGTTGAATATTTTGAAACTAATTTGACATGGTGCTGTTGCTGCGTATGGCTCACGATATTCAACAGAATGTTTAAATTAAACATTAATAATATGCAGTTCGTACATCTTGACAGACAATTAAGCATTTCTGACTGACTAAATCGCGTCATTCATGACATAATTGATTATGACATCAGCTACATGTGACCTAGTTGATTATGACTTCATATAATCGGTAGACTGGATTCATCATTTCTGACAAAATATTGATTCGACTAAGATTTAGAGAATCAGATCTGTGGACTAAATGGACTATTTTTATACCCCGCCAAAAATTTGTCTTGGTCTTGGGAAGAAGCATCAAAATCGACGATGATCCGATATCCAACATGGCTGCCAGTCACCGGCGTCCATCTTGAAAATTGGTTTCTGGATGATAACTCTGTTACCATTTATCGGATCGCTTTGAAACTTCATGGAGTGGTTAGACTAGGTCTGGGGAAGAAACCTATCGAAATTGACAATGATCCGAAATCCAAAATGGCTGCCAGCCAGCGGTGGCCATCTTGAAAATTGGTTTCCGGATGATAATTCTGTTACCGTTTATAGCATCGCTTTGAAACTTCATAGAGTTGTTCGACTACCTTTGGTGAAGAAACCTTATCTAGATTGACAATGATCCGAAATCCAAGATCGCCGCCAGCCACCGGTGGCCATCTTGAAAATTGGTTTCCGCATGATAACTCTGTTACCGTTTATCGGGTCGCTTTGAAACTTCATGGAGTGGTTGGACTAGGTCTGAGGAAATCGACACTGATCCAAAATCCAAGATGGCCACCAGCCACGGGCTGCCATCTTGAAAGTTGGTTTCTCGATGATATCTCCGTTACCATTTATCGGTTCACTTCCTAGGGGCGTTGGAATATGTCTGATGAAGAAACCTATCGAAATTTATGATAATCCGAAATCCAATATGGCCACCAGTCAGCAGCAGCCGTCTTGAAAATTGGTTTCCAGACAATACCTCCTTGACCGTTTAGCGGATCGCTTTGACACTTAATAAGGATTACTGGTCTGAGGAAGAAATAAATATTTTCAGATAGCAGTCATTTATTAGTTTGTCATCATGGCGGGGTATTATGCACCGTTTGCGGAGCTCTTGTTCTTCGTAACCCTGCATTTCCAGAATCTGAATTTTAAGTTGCAGTAGCTAACTATCATGACTATCAGGTAAGCTGTTGACTATTTTGAAACAAATTTGACAAGAAATTGTTGCTGCCTACTCTGTTTCTGCCGTACAGAAACAGCTCCCTGTCAAATTAAGTTCAAAGTATTTGATGAGTTTTCAAATTCAGCTTTTCGGTTTCAAAGGTTTGCTTAGCCTCGTTTCAAAACAATCGATAATAAAAAAAAAAAATTTTAGCGCTAAAGGGGGTGTGGGATTCTGTTTTTGCGTCCATTCGGGCGTGCGTCCATCACACACACACACAGGTTTTCTTTCGATAACTTTACTTTTGCTTGGAATATTGTAACAGCACTTCGTGGGAAGGTTGGCTATGGTAGTAGGCAAATGCACCTTAGTTTGAGGGTCAGTCAGCCTGTCCCTCCATCCATCCCTTTGTCTCTGAATTTGTGTCCGTCCATCTGTGCAAATTTTGGGTTTTCGTTCAATAACTTTATCTTTGTTTGGGGTATTGTGATGAAACTTCATGGGAAGGTTGGCTAGGATAGTAGGGTACTAGGGATATGCACCTTAGTTTTAGGGTCAGTCAGCCCGTCCATTCATCCCTTTGTCTCTGAATTTGTGTCCATCCGTCCGTGCAAATTTGGGGTTTTCGTTCAATAACTTTATCTTTGCTTGGAGTATTGTGACGAAACTTCATAGGAACATTGGCTATAGCACTAGGGAAATGTACATTATTTTGTGGGTCAGTCAGCCCATCCCTACGTCCTTCCATCTCTTTGTCTCTGAATTTGTGTCCGTCCATCCGGTAAAATTTTGGGCTTTTGTTCAATAACTTTATTTTTTCTTGGAGTATTGTGACGAAACTTCATGGGAACATTGGCTATGCTTCTAGGGAAATGTACATTATTTTGTGGGTCAGTCAGCTCATCCCTCCGTCCGTCCATACCTTTGTCTCTGAATTTGTGTCTGTCCTTCCGGGCAAATTTTGGCTTTTCGGTCAATATCTTTATTTTTGCTTGGAGTATTGTGATGAAACTTCATGGGAATGTTGGCTATGGTACTAGGGAAATATACATTATTTTGTGGGTCATTCAGCCTGTCCATCTATTCATTTGTCTCTGAATTTCTATCCATCAGTGCAGGGTTGGGTTTTGGACTGTCCAAAACTAATTTTGAACAGACTTTGTCCAAAACCTGTCTAAAACCTGTCTTAAAGGGTTTAAACCAGTCCAAAACTGTCCTAAACTGTCCAAAACTAATTTCAGCATATTTGTACTATGCTTATTCATGCTTACTTACTAGTCCTAGTAATAATGCAATAAAAGAAACAAAACACCATAATAACATACAAATTGTATTACATTGTATATTAAGATATATAAAGTTATTACAAATATTATGCATGTTAACAGATTAAGATTACAGGCATGAAAATTCAGTTTTATGAAATGTGTAAGAGGTATGACATGTTGCTTATGCTCATTTAACCTTCAGTAATCTAAATCAGACAGTCCTCTCAGCATCCTATAACAAAAGACAAGCTTTGATGCTTTCTCTACTCCTAGTCTGTTCCGGATATTTGTATGTATGTAACTGAAATTGCTAAAGATTCTTTCAATGGATGCTGATGAGGCTGGCGCATCCATCAATTGAAGGGCCATGTCTATAAAATCTGCAGACACACCTAGAGGTTTCAGACCTTTCCACCATGTCAGTGGAGGTACCTGGACAGCAGCATCAGAGAAATAAGATACAAGAACTAAACAGATGAACTTAATTAAGAAGATTTACTTGATTACTGATTTCTAACAGAAAGTGGAGTAGAATTATATAGTGATGAAATAAGCTGATAATTGTATTAATTGTCAGACTAGAGGTTAGTCACTGTATGCTAGTTGTGTAAACATGTATCAGAGGAATATTGTAGTATAAACATAGCCTTGATAGCTATCAGAAAGCAATGAGAAAACTTAACCAGCAGGGCTAAGTCAGCTAATAGTAGTAAAAACATCTTAACAGACTTACTGTCACTTACATGTATGAGCTGTGATCTTATGATCAGTGTATATATGTGTTGGCAATTTTAAAGCAGGTAGACAGGCACTTAATGTTTAGACAAATACATGCACTATCAGTAGATTCAGTTGTATGTCTTCCAGGTTTTAATCCCTGAATCACAGTCTAGTCTCAATTATAAGGAAAACACCCTGCTGAATATTTTTGAAACTAATTTGACTGGTAGTAACAGGTTTTAATCAACGTAAAATATAATTTAAGCTTATGGAGAAATATTTTTGACCAGGATTTTAGGTTTTGGACAGTTTTGGACACTTTTCAGGTGTCCAAAACCGATTTTGAGCGGACGGTTTAAACCTGGTTTAAACCATGGTTTAAACCACTAGTGTCCAAAACTTACCAACCCTGCATCAGTGTAAGGTTTGGATTTTAGCTCCCATTTGTCTGTGTATCCATCAATACATATGTCTATCCAAATCAATGGGATTATGTCATCCCACGAACATGGCTGCCATTGCGGGAGGTGGGTGGGGATTATTTGATTTATATCATCTAGTTTTAATAATAATTATGATTTTGTTTGACAGGTATTATTAATAGAATTCCTGCCAAAAATACCTATATTTCGACCAGACTAACACAAGGTTAGCTGTAATGGTTGGTGTTGTGAAAGAACTAATACCCTGATCATGTGATCAGTGGATGGTGTAGAGAAATATCCATGATAGCGCAGCTTAATCCACTGACCAGTTGACCAGTGTCCACAGAGCAGTGATATCCATTTCTTCCTCCGGCCGGGAATATACAAACTGGTTCTTCGCTATCCGCGAGTGTGTATTATCATAGTGATGACAGATGTACAGATATGACTTACGGTACTGAATATTTGTCTAAACAATATAGACTACAAGAGAAAGGGTAATTGGACTGTAAAAGGATTAGGTAATTATGTATGTTAATAGAAAACTAATTGATTAGTAGGGAGAATTTAACTTTTTTCATCATGAATTACCCAACAAAAATTTTAAATAGCAAAATATGAAAATACAGTATTTTGAAAACAATTTGACTGAAAGCTGTTGCTGCCTGAGGCAGCAACAACTTTCAGTCAAATTGTTTTGAAAATATGCAACAGTATTTTGATTATAACTTGTACAGAAATCTGTAAATTATACAGGATAAAATGTCTTGGCTAAAGCCAGTTTTATACTACACGGTTGATGAACCATTGTGCTTATTCTAAATGAGAATACGTGTATCGTGCAAAAATATTTTGAGGGTATGAAATTTGGATTCATTGATGATTTGTTAAAAGTGTATTCAAGCCAGATATACAGATATAATTGTATTTAGCATTTCTGGATAAGCCAGTGGATACAGAACAAATTGGAGTTATGTTCCTATCATATAAAGCATAGGGTATTTTCAGGGGTAATAATGCAGTATCTTAAATAGTGTTTCGTTCTTGTAACATGTAATCAAATGCTTACACACACACACACACGTACGCACGCACACACACACACCGCAATTGATCCATTTCATTCTGATTTCTGCGCAGTTTGCTATTTCAGGGGCTGAATATGTGGAAAGCAGTTTAACTGACAGCTGTTGCTGCCATAAGCAGCAGCAACTTCCAGTCAAATTGTTTTCAAAATAATATAGTAGGAGCTAAGGTAATAGTACGATTTATATTGAAAAATTTACAACATATTGAATGAAATGGGTTGATTGATTAACCCTTACCACTCTGATGTCAATATTCTATCTTTTACCATGTCAATAATAAGGAAACTGGTGTGCATTTTTCAACAATTTTGGTGGACAATGTTGCTGTCTACGATAACAACATCTTCCACCAAATTTGTTGAAAACTGAACTTCAATTCATCTTTGAATTTAATTTGAAAATTTAAAATTTTAACAGAGGATTACGGGTTAATTAACTCATTGATCATGTTGATCGAGAAAAATATATAATTTTCGTAATTAACCGACAAAAACTCAATTAACTCATTCCATTCCATACTGTACTGCATATACACACAGCCAAACTGGTCTGTAAACTAAAAATCAGGGTTCTGTATTTGAATTTTAATCTTCAAGATTTGTCTAGAAATTGAAATCTTTGCATATAGTGAATGTCCACTTATTGGCTGAGAGAACTTTTTTGAAAAACACCACTGGAATGACTGGTTCGTATATTAAGCCACTGATTCCAGTGGTGACATTTCATAGATATGCTGGGCTTGTAACTAGAGATTTCTTTACGCAAAACCCAGTTTTGGTCGACTTGACCATTAAATAGTTACGATTATGTTTTATGTCTACCAATAGTAATGTACATTTTACATGAGAGATTGAATATCTGTTGCTTTATATACACTTTAGCTAACACTGTTTATTAGTCATGTTAGCTGGGGACGGAACAATCCACTAACCAATAGGGGCATCCATCTGTAGCTAAGAACCGCCCATTTCTAGCCAAGCTCCACCCATTTGTAGCTATGCTATACCCATTTCTAGCTATGGCCCAACCATTTCTAGCTATGCTCCACCCATTTCTAGCTATGCTCCACCCATTTCTAGCTATGCTATACCCATTTCTAGCTATGGCCCAACCATTTCTAGCTATGCTCCACCCATTTCTAGCTATGCTTCACCCATTTCTAGCTAAGTTCTGCTCTGTTTGTATAGTCTTTTGAATCAATTTTAACCGTTTGACCCATGAATTCGCAGAAGGTAACTATTCAGGTAAGCTGTTGAATATTTTGAAACTAATTTGACTGGGAGCTTTTGCTGCTTATGGCAGCAACAGCTACTAGTCAAATTATTTGTAAATTATTCAACAGAATTTTTATTAATCTGTAAATTCACCAAACACATAATTCAGACAGCGTGACTCAGAGCTTCACCGATTTCGTGTCAGACTAACGTCATTTGATTACGACATTAGCTGACACATGATGTATTTTGATTATGACATCATACATGTATATGACACTTGAGTAACCAATCTGATCATCCATTGTGAGGAAAAGCTTAACCCCTTCACCAACAAATTAAATTCTTTATAATATAACGCTTATTCTGTTGAATATTTTGAAATTAATTTGAATGGAAACCATTGCAGCAGCAACAGATTTCAGTCAAATTAATTTCAAAATATTCAACAGTTTTCTTGTACAGTTGCCTTGTCAATGCTTATGATATTTAGAATTCCTCAGTGAAATGGTTAATCCTTGAATATGTTCAAGAAAATCTCAATTTTCTCATAGAAAATATCCTTTTGCAGACCAATACATGTAGATTATTTTTGAAAATTTATCACTGGAAAAACTGGCTCGGTTACATTGCTACTTGATCCATCTGTCATACAACCAACTTGTTGCTAACGATCTGATGTTTGACTTGTTGTTCCGCATGTCAACGCCTTACTGCAGCGCCAGCTGCCAGCCAAATTACTTCCAAAATATTCACCAGAAATGTGCATCTGATTTGTATTGTTCAGTACAAGGTATTATCTGGTGATGAATAATCATGGTATCCGATCAGTCACTTAAGTATCTGACGTCGTAATCAATTACGTCACATGTAGGCTGATGTCGCTATTACAATGACGTATTATAGAAGCTCGAAAGGTTGTCAAGTGTACGAATTGTAGTTGTTTGATGAATTTGCAATTTAACCATTTAGCCCTTAAATTCTTTCAAGAGAATTTTAATTTTCTCATAGAAAATGTCCATTTGCAGACCAAGAGAAGATTATTTTTTTAATTTATCACTGGAATGACTGGCTCGGTTATCGAGCCAGTCATTCCAGTGATAAATTTCCAAAAATAGTCTTCTTTTGCTCTGCAAATAGACATTTCTGAAGATCACTGCAAAGGCCGTTTTTGGCTGATATGAGTGTTAAAGGGTTAATAAAAATTGTGTTCCATATTTTAAAATTAACTTGACTGGTTATAGGCAGCAACAGCCCCCAGTCAAATTAGTTTCAAAATATTCAAAAGCTTACCTGTACTTACCTTGAAATGCAGATTCTGGAAATTCAGTGTTCAAAGTATATAAATCGATCTCAACACTCGTAAAATGTGGGCGGAGATTTGCTAGAAATGGGCGGGGCATAGCTAGAAAATGGGCGGGGCATAGCTAGAAAATGGGCGGGGCATAGCTAGAAAATGGATGCATCTATTACAAACAGGTGTATGACATTTAACCCTTTAACACTCATATCAGCCAAAAACAGCTTCTGCAGTGGTCTTGAGAAATGTCTATTTGCAGACCAGGAGAAGGCTATTTTTGAAAATTTACCACTGGAATGACTGGTTCGATAGCCGAGTGAGTCATTTCCAGTGTTTTTCGAAATTAGTCTTCTCTTGGTCTGCAAATGGGAATTTTCTATGCAAAGATTTCAATTTTCTTGACTAACCTTGCAGACCATTGAACTGTTAAGGAGTCAACATTACATTTATCCCATCTCGAGTTCCCTGTATCAACGCTTTAACCACCAAACTCGTTCAAGACAATTTCAATTTACTCATAGAAAATGTCTAATTATGAAAATACATTACAGTTTAAAAAATAGTATTTTCTGGGTCTGCAAATTGATATTTCTCAAGACCACTACAGAAGGCGTTTTTGGTTGATATGAGCGTTAAAGGGTTAACTCTTAGCACACTGATGTCAATATTCTACCTTCTACAGTGTCAATGGCAAAGAAACTAGTGTACATTTTTCAACAATTTTGATGGAAGATGTTGCTGTCTATGACAGCACATCTACGACAGCACCATCTTCCACCAAATTTGTTGACAAGTAAACACCAGTTCATCTTTTACTTTAATTTAAAAATTTTAAATTTTGACATCAGTGTGATACGGGTTAAGAGACTATCTGCCTCCAATGGGCGCATGTGCGCACTAACATGGTAGTTAAAGGCCAGTTTACCTATGATCTACAGTTCATGTTACTTAATACTGTATATAGATTCATTGTGGTGTATTTTATATGACACGATAACGCGTAGATAACGCGTAGATAACGCGTAGGTGCGTTAACTACTCATTAGTGTTATTAATGTATGCTTGCTACAAATTGAGGCGACGTGGTGGCATTTGCACCCTCCCCCCTCAATGGATCTTCCCAATTTTAGCTATGCTCTACCCACACCTCGGTCATGTTGGGATCAATCGATCCCACACACTAAATTTCCAGAAAACTATACAGGTTAGCTGTTGAATATTTTGAAACTAATTTGACTGGGCGCTGTTGCTGCCATAGGCAGCAACAGCGCCCAGTCAAATTAGTTTCAAAATATTCGACAGGACGTTAATTAAATAGTAAAGACATACAATTCATATGTGTCGGACTATTAAGCGTTTAAGAAGTCATCCATGACGTAATTAATTATGACATCATCCTACACATCACGTATTGATTATGATGTCATATGATGGATGGATAAACTGGAAACGTCAATTTAATCATGATTACCCAGAGTCATCAAGAACGGATCGTGTTGTATCACTTGGCTTTAGGAGCGAATGATTTTTCCCCCGATATATATCGCATATCGGTATATCACGAATAAATTAAAGCCTCAAAATATTTTACAATATTAAGCTTAAAAATGAGGCAATTGTGAACAGTTTACAGCACAGGCTATGGAATTTAATAATAATAATAATAATAATAATAATAATAATAATAGGTGTAACCCGATTGCTTGCTATCTTATACTTAATTCCAGTGATTACAGGTAATATATTCAGAAAAATAATGTTCCTGATGGACTAAATGCATTGTCATATTTTGTAATGAAAAAGTGACTGATGATTAATGTGAATATTTTTTCAACATGTCACAAAATAAATCCGAAACCCATTTTCATGTAACATAATTTTAGTTCTGAACTTTTGAAATTTTGTGTAACTAATATGTAAACAATGGAGGGATCCGATATGTCACTCAGGTATCTGATGTCATAATGAATTATGTCACTAGTTAGCTGATGTCATAATCATAACGGCGTATAGCTCTGTCATGAAAATTGAAATGTCCATCGCTTGTGTACAAATTATTTTTCTTTAATATCGTAAACATTCAACAGCTTACCTGTACAATTGAGGAATCCAGATTTACCTATGCCCTGCCCATCTCTAGCTAAGCTCCACCCATGCTTTGTGCGTGTTGAGATCAATCGATCCCTGCACGCTCTGTAGCTCAATTTCCACAAAACTATACAGGTGCATGTACGCTGTTGAATATTTTGAAACTAATGCCTATGGCAGCAACAGTGGTCAGTCAAATTAGTTTCAAAATATTCAACCGTGTGTTTATTAAATAGTAAAGACATACAATTTGTACAACTTGACAGACTAAAGCGTTTATGGCGGCTATAATTACGTCATTCATGATGAAATTGATTTTGACGTCAGCCCACATGTGACAGTGGTTATGACGTCATATGATTGATCAATAAACTGGATTCCTCCATTACCTTGAAATTTCAATTCTGGAAATTCAAGTTTCCAAGTATATAAATCAATTCCAGCACTCGTACAAAGTGGGCGGAACTTAGCTAGAAATGGGTGGAGCTTAGCTAGAAATCGATCTCTATTGGTTTGTTTATGTCATATTTCGAGGCCTGCAGAGACATGTTGAATATTTTGAAGTTATTTTGATAACAACTTCCAATCAGAATTATTCGATAATATCCTACTAGTCGATGGTAGTTTTCCTTGACATTATTACCAGGATACTTTGTATTTAGGTGGGTCCCAATGCACGACCCCCCCCCCCCCCACCTACCTTTTCCATTTCCACTATTCTACCATCCAGAATAGTTTCTACCTGGCCCCTGTTAACGAAGTATGGGATAAGTCTTGATTAAAATATTATGTGTCATTGTTTGACAAATTTGTCCAGAATGTCTTCCTCTGTTTATGAGTTATATTATCTCTGTCTTGAGTTGTTATCTAGGTTTTAACTTCAGTGATCTAAATCCCACCTTAGATACTGTTACTATATGATTGTGGACAGTGATTGTTGACTTTGACCCTTCAAAGGTCAAGCGGATAAAAAAAAACCTCTCGAGTGGCCTTGAGGATTATCCATTTGCAGTCGAAGAGAAGATTGTTTGAAATTTTACCGCTGTAATGACTGGCTTTTGTAAAAAATTATTGTGAATTATTGTCATATTCCTAAAGATTATTTTTGAAAATTTACCAGTGGAATGACTGAGCCAGTCATTCCAGTGGTAAATTTAGAAAAATAATCTTTAGCAATGTGACATTAATTCACATTAATTATTAAAATTGAGATTCATTTTCCATAGTCCATACATTTAAATACTGATGATATTTTGATAGATGATGGTGTATTGTTAGGAAAGAAGTTGCAATTGAAATCATAGTACTTGCTATTTTAACACTTTCGTGCTGGTCACTGGGAATGTACATTCGCAGGCCAAGAGAAGACTATTTACAAAAACTTTAAAAAATAGTCTTCTCTTCTCTAAAGGTACATTTTTGTGATCAAATTTAACTATTAAAGGTGCATATTCACACCAGAATGCTTGAAAATAAAATTGTTAAAATTGTATACTTTTATAGGCTTAAATTGTGTGCCTATGTGTAATGAAACGAAAAAAATCTTAACATATGATGATTTCATTACGTATAAATTAAAATTTATTTCATTTCATTGCATCTAGGCCTGCAGTATAAGCCTCTAAAAGTATACAATTTTAACAATTTTATTTTCAGCAATTTTGCTGTGATTATGCACCTTTAAAGTGATCCAATTTAATATTTGCTCCAAAAGTTACCTCCCCTTGATTCTTAGTTATTATTTACAAGATGTATTCAAGGGACGTAACTCATTACAGATATAATTATTAATACACCACAATATACGAGTTATTATCTTCCCTGAGTAGTCCTCTTCAGCGATTGATCCATACCTTATTACACCTTGGATGATAAATAGTTAGATCTAGATGGCAACATGACAAATAAGTTAATGAGGTTTATTAATCTCTTCACCAACAAATCCATGAAAAAGTATATTCTATACAATATAAAACTTATTCTGTTGAATATTTTGAAATTAATTTGACTGGAAACCGTTACTGCCTAATTAGGTTGCCTTGAAAATAAGATACATGGGAATTCATCAGTGAAAGGAGTAACTCATTTAAGCTTAAATTCTCTGTGATGTAAGCAAGAGTATGTTGAATATATTGAAGCTAATTTAATTGTAATGTGTGGTGGCCAAATGAAGCACAAACTTCCAGTCAAATAAGATTCAAAATATTCAACATCTTGTCTGTTGATGGTCATGACAGCTGAAACTGGCCACGACTGTCGTCTTGATAAATGTCTATTGACAGACCAAGACAAACTATTTCTGAAACTTTGTCATTGGAATTAGTGAATCGATCCAGTCATGCCAGTAGTAAATTTTCAAAAATTTTCTCTTGGTGTGTAAATGGACAAATTCAAATTTTCTAGACTAAATCTGACTATTAATGGATTAAGCCTTACCACACTGATGTCAAAATTCTATTTTTTTTACTGGTTTGATGGCGAAGACATTGGTGTACGTTTTCCACCAATTTTGGTAGACGATGTTGCTGTCTACGACAGCACCATCTTCCACCAAATTTGTTGGAAAATGTACACCAATTCATCCTTTAACTTAATTTGAAAATTTAAAAATTTTAACCTCAGAGTAATAATGTTTAAAGAGGAAATAATGGATCCAAATTGCCTCGTAATTTGCAGAACTATAGGGATAAAATATTACTAAATATTTATTCTAATTATTATTTAATTATTAAAATTTGGTTTAATGTGGTGATTGATAATGATCTCTCTATGATTATTTAGGCAGTATTAACTGATGTGATACGCTGCTATTAACTGACTTCCTTCATTCTATAACATATTATGTGTTTGATGTCCAGGTAGTTCAGGCCCTACAATTTGAAAATTTTGGAAAGCTTAAAAAGAGATTTACCTGATTTTCAGCCCAGGTAACCTATCGCGTAGTATGTTATCACTTCAACAATGAAATCACTACATGTATCTCAATCTCACTTCAATCATACTACAGGAAAGCTGTTGAATATTTTGAAAATAGTTTGACTGGAAGACAGTGCTGTTTACGGCAGCAGTGGCTTCCAGTCAAATTATGTTCAAAATGTTCAACAGAATATAATAGTTATTATATATGGATGATAATAATTTCTTGTACCACGAAATCCCTCTATCTCGTTCTAGTAAACGAGCAAATCAAGTATCAGTTGAATATCTTGTAAAAGCTGAAAATTGATCCTGTCCAAGTGTTAATATAGTTTAAACCCTTTAACCCTAGAATTTGTTCAAGAAAATTTAATTTTCTCACAGAAGATGTCTATTTGAAGACTAAGAGAAGACTTTGAAAATTTACCACTGGAATGACTGGCTCGGTTATCGATTCAGTCATTCTAGTGGTAAATTTTCAAAAATAGTCTTCTTGGTCTGCAAATGGACATTCTACAAGACCACTGCAGAAGCCGTTTTGGTTGATATGAGTTTTAAACGGTTAATTACACATTGTCTTATTGTTTATGAGTTATCTGCTCAGTAGCATGGTGGATAAAAAATTGTTCATGGTGACTTCAAGGGAGGAATCCAGCTGTAGCTTTGCCACGCCCATCTTTGACTAAGTTCCACCCACACTTCACCCGTGTTGTGTTCGCTTTATCCCTGAACTCCCTGGTTATCAATTTCCAGAAAAATATACAGGTAAGCTGTTGAATATTTTGAAACTAATTTGACTGGGTGCTGTTGCTGCCTATGTTAAATGGTTAAAATTATTGTCTGTTTGCTTCCCAGGGCAAAATATAATTATTTTTCAAGCTTACAGGTTTAAAATAAGCCATATGTCAGCCCAGTTCTATACCATGTATCTCAAGGCAATATATATATATATATATATGTGTGCGTGCGTGCGTTCGTCTTCCATGTAGCTATATCTCTAAAACATGCAGGTGGATACAGCAAGTGCCGAGGCATTGACCAATTTGATAGCTAAGATAGCCCATCTGTCATTGGCTGTCCACCTGCCTGTTTGTCTGTCTGTCTGTTCGACAACTTAGGTATCTTGGATTAAGTCTCCAAACTCTAGCATGCGATGTATTTTATACATGCATGTTTTGGAATATATATTTCAACACTACCTATTCTTATTAATTACTGCTTTGAATGGAATTTATTAGATATAATTACTTCTTGTGCATGTTGCTTTATCGTCTAGCCTTTAACTACCATATTGTAAAGTTTGTGATGAAACTTAGGGACAACATTCACGTGTACATACATGTTTGTATCATGAATCTGTCTGCCTTGTCAGTGCATGGTCACAGACACTTTTATTTTCATTCTTGCCTTATGAATATTTCTCACGTGTTTATTTATTTATTATTATTACTGTTATTTTTAATATTATTATTATTATTTTTAATAAGTTTTGACTACCGTAAATATCTATTTTGTGGAGCAATGCAAATAATTAAAGTCTATAAGTCTGTCTTAGGCTACCTTGTTGTGTAGTCATCATTCAATTCTGACTGCTACAAGCCACCAAGCAATTCTTTAAAGGTGCATATTCACACTAATATGCTTGGAAATAAATTTTTTTAAATTGTATGCTTTCAGAGGCTTAAAATCTGCCTCCATGTACTGAAACGAAATAAATTTTAAGATGTGATGTTTTCATTTCGTATAAATTAATATAATTTTTAAGTTGTGAAATTGAATTAGAGACAGGAGCCCATAATTCAAATTGACAACTAAAAAATTTATGTTAATTTATACGTTATTAAATAATCATATGTTAAGATTTATTTCATTTTAGTATATTGAGGTACATAATTTAAGCCTCTAAAAGTATGCAATCTTAACAATTTTATTTTCAAGCATTTGTTGTGAATATGCACCTTTAAATGCATAGTAACTCTGGAAATTCTGAATAATTTGAAAACAATTTGACTGAAATAGCCACCAACAACTTTCAGTCAAATTGTTTTCATGATATTTAGCAGTTGAAGAGTTATGTCCCCTTGAAGATTTCATCTACAAAAGTTCAGCAGCCGGATAGTTAGATCATTGAAATTTAATATTCTTATTTTCA
Source organism: Chaetoderma sp. LZ-2023a (assembly GCA_034401795.1). Lineage (NCBI taxonomy): Eukaryota > Metazoa > Mollusca > Caudofoveata > Chaetodermatida > Chaetodermatidae > Chaetoderma > Chaetoderma sp. LZ-2023a. The sequence goes on from CM067366.1 coordinate 46,895,345, forward strand.
GTTATTTTTCGTATGTTACCTGGGACCAGTTTCGTGAGCGGTACTTAGCCATTTAATGTTTAACCCTTTAACCCTTGGAGGTGTTCAAGAAAATTTTAATTTTCTTATAGAAAATGTCCATTTGCGAACCAATAGAAGACTATATTTGAAAAGTTACCACTGGAATTCATTTCAGTGGTAAATTTTCAAAAGTACTTCTATTGGTCTGCAAATGGACATTTCTCAAGACCACTGCAGAAGCTGTTTTCGGCTGATATGAATGTGAAAGGTTAAGTATGATCAAGAAAGTCAATATGTTTCTCATTGAATAGCCAGGTCTAAGCCAAGAGAAGAGTATTTTGGAAAATTACCACTAGTGACTGGCTGTTTGTTATTGAGCCAATTATTCTAGGGGTAATATTTCTTTCATCAAATATTTGTTCCTTGGCTTGTAAATTAACATTTCTCAAGGCCAATTTGGAGGGAGCGTCTTAAGTAGAACGGTGATAATCTCTTAAAATTTGAGGCTAACTATACAGGTAAATTGCTCAATATTTTGAAACTATAAACTATAGGCCGTAACAGCTCACAGTCAGAGTAGTTTTAAAATATTCAACAGAATATTTCTCAAATTGTAGATGAATTTTCAAATTTGGAATTTTGTGTTCCGAAGGTTAAATTCACACCAAAATGCCTAAAAATAAATTTGTTAAAATTGTAGACATCTAGAGAGTTAAGCATTTAACACTCATGATATCAGCCAAAAACGGCTTCTACAGTGGTCTTGATTAATGTCCATTAGCAGACCAAGAGAAGACTATTTTTGAAAATTTACCACTGGAATGACTGGTTCGATAACTGAGCCAGTCATTCCAGTGGTAAATTTTCAAAAATAGTCTTCTCTTGGTCTGCAAATGGATCTTCTCTATGAGAGAATTGAAATTTTCTTGAAATAATTCAAGAGTTAAAGGGTTCAATCGTGTACCCAGATGATTTAATTGTGAAGTTGAACTAGTGGCATGTGTCTCTAATTCAATTTCACAAATTAAATAAATTATATTACTTTATACATAATGAGATCATAATATGTTAAGATTTATTTCGTTCCATTACATCTAGCCACCCAATCCAAGCCTCTAAATGTATACAATTTTAAGTTTTATTTTCAAGCATTCTGCTGTGAATATGCAACTAGTAGACAACTGTGCGTTCAGTTTCGCTGAATCTGTAACTAGTAACTGTTTGAGACTGGGGTGGCCAAGCTTAGGACCGGTCAGTTGCTGTAGATACTACTTTTTCGGGGTAGAGAGGAGGCATTACAATTGAGAAACATTTGTATTCATTAAAGGTGTATATTCACACCAAAATGCTTGAAATTAAAATTGTCGAAATTATATACTTTTAGAGGCTTAAATTGTGTACCTCAATGTAATGAAATGATATAAATCTTAGCACATGATGATTTCATTCCATATAAATAAATTTTGTAGGTTTAGATGTGAATTTGAATTAGGGACTCGTAATGAAATCATCTATAGGCACATAATTTAAGCCTCTAAAAGTTAATAATTTTAACCATTTTATTTTGGATCATTCTGCTGTGAATATGCACCTTTAACCATTTAATGACTAAATTTGTTCAAAATATTTAACTATTTACTTATTGACTGTCCATTTGCAGGCCAAGAGAAGACTATTTTTGAAAATTTACCACTGGAATGACTGGCGCAGTTATCGCGGCAGTCATTCCAGGGGTAAAATTTCAAAAATAGTCTTCTCTTGGCCTGCCAATGGATATTCCCCAATACCACTACAGAGGCCGGGTTAAGAGCCATCAATTTTCATCCAGTCCATTCGAGGTGTGTAATACAGTTTTCATTATCATTGTTAGTTATGGTCATATCATATACATGTGTCACTATTGTTGTTATTATTATGTATTGTATATATAAGCCATATTATAGTATGACAGATAGTTATAATTAATAAATTTAAATTAGATAGATTTTATAATAAAAATATTGAAAATTAATTGCTAATACATGTCCTTGTTTCGAATGTCCAGAATGTGTTCTCTGTCAAGCCAACAATTGCCATTGTGTAAGGTAATAATATATAGTTTTCCCTACATGTTTGAATAAAGCCAGATTTCCATTCATCTGCAAACACAATATGAATGCTTATTGATCATCCGTTTGTCTAGTTCCCATTCATGCCTTTATAGTCTGTCAATCGTATAATTTGCATTCGTTTTATCAGACATTTAAGAAGTTTAATATATTTTGTTTGGTAAGTTGCAATAAAACAAATAAAATTGAATTATTTGTAACAGGAAGCCAGCCCATAGTAATTTGGAGCACAGGCCCTATCGCTGTGACTTTTGTTTTTGACACGTTTGACAGACAGATGACTGACAAATTAACATGTGTAGGCCCTATGCTACATGTAACTTTTTAGCTATTTGATGCAACCAAATTATTTGAATAACGCAAACATGCATGAAAAACTGAATCTGTTTTGTCATCCGCAAATGCAAAATTAGCTGTCGGAAGCTTTCAATAATGGACATCAGATGCAGACTGTGAAAACAGATAGCGTATACGGATACTAATCAGGCATTTTGTATATGTATATGCGGATGAATGGAAGGCTGGCTTTATTGGGTGAAAGGCTATTATAAGTAGGATTAAATAGAACATGTCCATATCTCAATTTCCAGACTAATACAGGAAAGCTGTTGAATATTTTGAAATTAATATGACTGGAAGCCATTGCTTCCTCATCCATGCTAAAATTAGAGAGTACCACGGACTCAGAAGTATAGACTCAAAAAGATAGTCTCATGCTAGATTTTGTTGGTATTTTTGTGCCAAAACCTATAAAACTACTAAGTATTTAACAATCATACAATATTTTCAGCTACTTTCGGGGGTCCCAAGCGACATTTTGTCATATATACCCTCAAAAGGACCCGTATGAGAATCATTGGTCTTAAGGAAACACCAGCTTTTCTCTTAAGGAACCACAGTCCTATTTATTAAAAATAACTACTGTCTTTTGTTGTAAGGAACCAGTTTTCTTTCTTATAGAAGCACTGCATTTGAGTAAGAATCTTGCGATATTTAGATTTAAAGGTTAAGCCGACACCTGCAGTGCTCAGGAGAAATGTCCATTTGCAGGAGAAGAAAGGTTACCACTTCGTTAACGGAGCCAGTAATTCCTGTGGAAATCTTTTAAAAATTGTCTTAACTCCTTGGCCTGCAAATAGGCATTGACTAGGTAAAGAAGTTGATATTTTTTACCAATCTTGACCATTAAATGTGACAATTAGCGGGTTTATAACTACTCTTGCGGTCCTTGTATTTACTAGTTGCTATGGCGTTTAAAGGGCTTGTTTTGCGAAAAAGGTATGTAAATGTGTTTTAATTTGATAAATGATCATATTTCGCACCCGGTCAGGATCTTCAAGCTAAATTATTTGTAATTCTAATGACGGCAATTCTTGAAAATGTTTTTTAAAAAACTGACGGAAAAAACTTGCCAGTAGGAACTTTTTTTAAGGCGCTTTAGACCGCGTGCCTGTATTTGTTGCAGTTATGAAGCTGGAAATAAAGTCAAGAAAATTTAAATAGCTGCCTATTGAATGCCCATTTACAGACCAAGAGAATATAATTTTTTGAAAATTTATCACTGGAATGACTGGCTCGATTATCGAGCCAATCATTCCTGTGGTAAATTTTCAAAAATTCTAATCTCTTGGTCTGTAAATGGGCTTTTAACAAGACCATAACAGAGGCCGCCTTTGGCCGGTATGGCCATTAAAGGGTTAAGTTAGTGTAGCTTTAAATTTATGAGGCTCTTGTACCAGTGCTCAATACATTCACTATTTCAGTCAGTTTATTGACAAAATAACATACTTTACAATCATTTTGACGTGGAACCTGATTAACGTTACCCTCACTCAATAAACTGACTATGTAGAATTGTGTTAATGCAATAATTTCACATATTTTCACCTCAGTGGCTACTTGTACAATGGAGAGATCCGATCTGTCACTCAAGTATCTGACGCCACAATCAAACTATATCACAATTAAATAATGTAGGCCTAAACATAGCAGATGTCTAACAATAACAGGCTGAATTGTATGTGTTATGAATTAATAATTTAATAAACATTGTGTTCAATATTTTGTAACTAGTTTGACTGGTAGCTGTTTATGCTATCCTTAGCTGTATAGTTACCATACAATTAACCCTTTAAGCCTTAAATTTGTTCATAAATAATTCAATTTTCTCAAAGAAAATGTCAATTTGCAGACCAAGAGACCATTTTTGAGAATTTACCCTTGGAATGACTGACTAGCTCGCTTAACGAACCAGTCATTCCAGTTGTAAATTTTAAAAAATAGTCTTCTCTTGGTCTACTAATTGACATTTCTCAAGACCACCGCAGAAGCCGTTTTTGGCTGGTATGGGTGTTTAAAGGGCTAAAATTTCAAGAATTCAGGGTTATACGTTTTAAAATAAATACAAAGTGGTTGGATCTTTGCTAGGAATGTCTGGGTAATGGTAGACATCGATCACTCTATTGGATTACAATAGGTGCCTAAAAGAAAATCTCGATTTCAAAATCTAACAATGAGGTCTTTATATGGTGTTGACATTTATTGAGTCGTGATAACTTTAAGATATGGTGACTGATTTGAAACAACGGTATTAATGGATCTTTCCATTTTTAGCTATGCCCCGCCCATCTCTAGCTAAGCTCCACCTACACCTCGCTCGTGTTGGGACTGATCGATCCCCAAATGCCCTAGCTATCAATTTCCTGGAAACTATACAGGGAAGCTGTTGAATATTTTGTAACTAATTGGACTGGGTGCTGTTGCTGCCTATGGCAGCAACATCACCCAGTCAAATTAGTTTCAAAATATTCAACAGAATATTTATTAAATAAAAGTAAAAGCAAACAATTTGTACGACAATGCATAGACCATCATCAAATATGCGTTCGTGACGTACTTATCGACGTCATTCATTATGATATCATTGTACACAGCATGCAGTTCATTATGACGTCATATGATGGGTGGGTACTCTGGAAAGGTGAATTGCTGAGTGACAGATATTTAACCCGCAAACCATCAAAGTTGTTCAAGAAATTTGAAGTTTTCTCATAAAAATGTTCATTTGCAGTTCTAACAAAAGAAGACTATTTAAAAATTGTATCACTAATAACTAACTCCGTAAACTGAGCCAGTCATTCCAGTGATGAAATTTAAAAAAATAGTCTTCTGCGAATGAATATGCCTCACGACCACTGGTAGACGTGATTTACGACCGACTAGAGCGTTAAGGGGTTAATTACAGATTTAATCCTGTATGCGGGAGATTATATTTGTCACACGCATATATTTACAATTCATGTGGGATCATTTTACAAAATTAAAATTAAAACATAAACAAATTTAAATCAAATAATTATTAAGCTTTCACTTTCAGCTCATTTGAAATCAAGAACTTGAAATCTTGGTTTTTCAATTTGAAAACAAACATATTTCGAAACTAATTTAACTTAAGAGACATCAAAGAGATCCAGGAAAATAACTTTTAATATAGTCAATATCAGTTGAAAGACAAAAGAGGTTCCATCTTTACATGCTTCATCAAAGTGATTCAATATATCATTGATGCCATCTACGAGCTTCTTGAGATCACTCTTTTCACGCAAAATACGAGAATGTACAAGCTCGCGTGTTGTATCTTCCAACTTCCACAATCCGGCCATGTCAAACAAATGTCTAAGAATCTTACTTCGCATGACATAAGTGCCCAGATAGCATGTAGACCGTGGGCCAATGTTGGCAACAGGTTGGCAGATCGCAGTTGACATTACAACGTTGGCCCAACATTGGCTTTATAACTTGTTTGCCAACGTTGGGCCAACGGGTGCCAACGTTGGGCAAGCATTGGAAATTTCACAGTAAATCAAACAAAATCAACATAATATCACCTTTTCATTTTTAAATTGTTAAATTATGCTCTCTGGTGTGTTATTTTGAATATCTTCATTGATTTATGCACGTTGGGCTAACGTTGGGCCGATGAGCAAAACTATATTGGCCCAACGTAGTGGTAAACGGTCAAGGATTGAGGTCATGTGTTCAGCTGGTTGGTTTATTATACTATTTTCTTTGGCATAGTCCCATACAATAACAAAAGCTCTAGCATGAATGTCCTGTGATTTTCTATACTCTGCTCTCTCTGCTCCGATATGTCCAAGATTGCTTCTAGTAGGTAGAAATAAGCACTCCTAAAATATAGGCAAAGATGATTTGCTAAACACAGAAATTTAATGTTTATGCTGTTGTTGGAAAAGTGATACATATGTTTAGATTTCTGTTTCACAGGTAAGACAAAAGTAAGGTTTAAATGAGTAAATCACTTTGCTCACATTTGTGGACTGGTACAGCTTACATTCATTGGGGATAATAACGATGTACATTTGTACAATAACTCGTATAATACTAATCATTATCACACTGTATTAGTAGACAATGTGATTTTACACATTTATGCCATATTGATAACTATAACTTTACGTAGTGCAGTCCCTTTAGTGCCCAGGTTCATGGGGTGGGTTAAGGGGCAATGGGCGAGGCACTCATTAATACAGCCAACTGATATTTAAATATTTGTCACAACTGAATGTGTGCATGGCATGAAGATTCAGTTTCAAAACTGAGTAACTGTAACTTTCCAAGTGAATATAATGTAGCTGATATTACGGGGTATGGATAGCATAATTGCAATATCGCACATAAAATACAAACAAATATGTTAACTTTCAGAACAGAGTTCTTGAAAATATTTATTTTAAATTGCTGGCATGAAAAATGTATTATTTGTATAGACATCTAAACAAAAATTGACTTTCAAGGAAAATCTGTTTGAAATTAAAGAATTTAGTTACAGGTTTTTTATGGAAAATGTCTCTTTTACCGAATGAATCAGAGTCTCTATATCATAACTATAAATGCATGTGTTTGTCTCCTCATTACCTTTAATTTTATACCCCTACTTGTTTGAGTAAAGACGTGTTCAACGAATGTGTGAGATGAAAACCAAATTTTGCACTTTTTCTCAAAATTTTATGAAAACAAGCAAAAAACTGCATTTTTTTCACCAAAAATGCAGAGGCTGTGGCAATTAAGAAATAGATTTTCAGAATCATCATACAATTCTGGTTTAGAAAAAACCTTCAAACGTTTTGGCCTCAGATATGCCATTAAATGTCCCGTACTTTCCTCTCGCAAATCAATAATATTTGGCCGGCAGAGGAAGATATAGTTTATATTAAACCAGCTGAGTAGCCATGCTAGGACTCGCTCTCTCATAGGGATATCTTGAACGATACACCAAAAATATGTATAGATCGGCTAGGTACCTCTAGCGAGATACGGAACAATGACACCATTTTTGTTTTGTAGCTTGGGGGCGGGGTATGCGCTTGTCCGTTGTATTGCTCCGCTCCGTTGCACCACATGTACAGGATGCGCAGGAGGGCTGGTTAGCTACCATTCTCTGAGTTACAGATCCTATATCATGACTCTCCGGAAGGTACAAAGACTAGCTTCTAGAGCCGGTGGAACGATAACGTTCCAGTGGGGCCGTGCAACCATTGCCGCCGAGATTGAACCTCATGGTCTTATCCCAAATGTCGATAGCCTAATTTAAACGTCTGGACATAGTAATGATTCAAAGTAAATAACTACACAAACCATGGTACTCGTTTGTTAGTAGATGAGCAAAACTAATACAGTACATAGAACCAAACAGGTGTTCTTTCCACGTGGGCTTGCCGAAGGTACCTCACAGATTCGTAAATCCTGCGAGGTATCCCCACAAGGGAGCATCCTATCGAGGCTACTTAAATAGTTTAATATAACCCAATTATACCTCTAACACACACAAAGCATTATCGTTGCGAGAGGAAAGTGCCTCGCGCCGGTCTCCGTCACAGGAAAATACCGTCAACGCCGATGCGGAGGAAAAGAGCTGGCAAAAAGGGCCACTCTCTTGTTCAAACAGAAAGCTATGTGCAGTGGGTCAATCCAAGTGAAACTATAATTAATGTGATGCACACTGGTTTACGTGAAGGCGGGATGGATGATTTCTGAAGAATTCATAGGTCACCGTCTTATATAGGTCCAAAGATACTGCATTGGTAGTTGCCGCTTTATTTATGCCGGCCATCTGCTAAGTTCTAACCTAGCATTTAGTTATTAGAAATGCTTCCAAGCTTTGGCCGCAAGTGGTAGGGATTCCTACCTATCTTTTGACACCTAAGTCTTGCTAGCGAAGATGCCCAGCTTCCCGAAGGACATCCCGCATAGCATCTTCCTCAGAAGGACAGCGTGCATACATGTTATGGAGTGACACCCGAATCACATGATGATCTGGTCACCATCACACCATAACCACATATAGCATCACTAGGACCATTTACATAAGCAATTTAGAAAGCGGAATAGTATTTATGGCGGGGAGTAAGAGGCAGATATCCATCGCTAGTGACCTCGTGAGAGCGTGGTGGGCTCTAAGACCACACCCAATCACCATACCGAGTTGGATGGAGATCTGTGTCTCATCCGTCACCCGTGTGTTACGGAACTAACATTTCACCTGTCATTATGGTTATGTTCCAGATGCACTGCAAGTCGGGGTTACATAATAGAATTTCTTTTCGCAGTGCTTCCTACATTGGCGGGGGTATCTAAACTAACTGGTATCCGAAGATACAGGGTGAGTGTATGTGAAATCGACACTAGTTATCACCGCTCGGAAACCCCAATAGTTTCCCAGAGTCAGATCCTGCCAACATGTCGATTGGGAGTCCAAACAATTATTAAGCCTTGCGGCTGGAGGAGCGTAGAAAGATACAATCACTCGATATTAATAAGAGGCTCTAAGGTATTTGGCCAATTTATACAAATACGGTGTTACATATCTGCGACAGCCGGAAAAGAGGCGTACACAATGTGTCTCTTATGGAGAGATTGTCCCTAACTACTTAAAACCTATCCTATCGAGCTAGAATAGCCAGATTTAGTTGGTCACATGTCATGTTCGAGCAATGTGAGCATGATCAGTGACCTCAGTGTAAAATTGATGCTGGGGGGGAATAGTGATGCGGATATAATGTTGCTGTATAGCATAGCCTAAGTAACGTACTGCATCCTAGAGTTTTTATATAAACAAAACAAAATAACTAGGATGGCTACTTGCCATATACGTAACTAACTAGTACAGTGCTAACAGTATATCAAGTCATAGGACCTTATGGTGCTCGTTCGTTGTAAGCACACGGAAATAAAGATAATATATACAGTATGAAACAGAAAATATAAAAATGTGGTCTTAAGACCGGGAAGGTACCTATTAGCCATCAGTACCTATTGCGGAAATAATGAATAGCACAATAGTATGGTTACTTGAGTACCTATCTGTCATCGGTACAGTAAGAGTAAAAAAAATCACGGGAATTGATGTGCTACAGACGGGTACCACGAGGTGGCATGATTCCGAAGTTGCTGGGAAGATTTCCGCAGGCAGACTGTTGATGCGGCTCATTCTCAAGACGGTGAAGGAGAACGGCTGTAGAAAGATGTCCATTAGATAGTCAGAATAACTAATACATAAATTTACACAGTAAATTGTAAAGTGTCCATCCGGCGCCGGTAGTTTGAAAGTTGCCCGTAACATAGAGAGCTACAGTGGTAATTAAATATGCATGTACATAACTGGGTACACCATGCGGGATACATATCATAGCTCTTGCGACGCACCGGGCAGAGTCCCACCAGACTGTGGCCTAAAAGTTAATTAAAACACACGACATGCTGCGCGTAAGTTTGATACCACTTTTTAGCATAGTCCGGAAGATCTGGTGAGTTATCCACAAAGAATCACCTCAGCTCTACATCCTGTAGAATTTACATTGGGCCCACAAGGCCCATCCGCAGGGAAGCTCCTCTGTGAGTGTTCCGGAAAGGGAGTTCTTATTTAGTTAATTTGCCCTCGGATGGCCGTCCGAGAGCATACAAAAACTTGATGCAGATGTTCAAGGCTGCTCACCCGCGCAGGAGATCTGAATTCCGAAGGGCACTGCTGCGGTGTAGGTAGCACAGTCAGTAAGCAGTTAGCCCACGTCTAGCACTGCGCTGGTCCAGCAACCTTGCTGTCGTGTCGGCTTCCTCGCAGACGTGCTCTCGATTCTTGATTTTTGGCTCCTTTTATACTACTCGTGATGTCAGAGGCAGGACGTCCCAGCCAATCAGCGGGCGAGCAGTAGCCAATCAACGTGCAGCTAGAACGGGTGACGTGGCGATCACGTGATCAGCGCATTCCCCCCCCCCCCCCCATTCATTTAATACATACACGCGATTACGACGTCAAAGCAATATTTTGAAATTTTGAATATCGGTCATATGGCCGGGTGATAGCCCAAGAAGACTCGGACTAACTACACAAATATTTACTTATCATTTATCGACAGATTACGCCGCGCAGCTGTGCAAATTATGGGGGGAAAATTAACCATCCCGTCCCCTCGTTCGTACGTTCCCACACGGCTGGCGTATATATCAAAGTACCCCAACCACAATCGCGAGTACAGTAAAGCTCGTGAATAAGTTGCGACAAAACACGACAGTATAGGAAACAAAAAGTCCAGCAGTAGTGCTGTGTAACAGTATTGAGTGCTGTAAATATTGGTGATATGTATTTCTCGCTTTTGATCAAATAAAAACGATTATCATTCAATTAAATGCAGGGTCTATTAGAAAAATTACAATGGACCTTCCCAGTTTTAGCTATGCCCCGCCCATCTCTAGCTAAGATCCACCCACGTCTCGCTCTTATTGGGCTCGATCAATCCTTAACTGCCTGACTATCAATTTCCAGAAAACTATACAGGTAAGCTGTTGTATATTTTGAAACTAATTTGGCTGGGTGCTGTTGCTGCCTATGGCGTATGGCAGCAACAGCACCCAGTCAAATTAGTTTCAAAATATTCAATAATATGTTTATTAAAAATACAATTTGTACAACAACGCTTAGTGACCGTCATCAATTAAGCGTTCGCGGCATACTTATCTACGTCACTCATGACATAATTGATTTTGACGTCATCCTTTACGTCACGTAGGCGATTATGACATCATATATATATCTATGAATCTGTCCTGAAAATGTATTCTTTTCTAAACACTAATTTTCAACTTTAGGATAGACAACAATCTCTGACCAGCCAGCATATTTCACACAAAGTTTATATAGTGTGGTCCGCGCGGCCGCCTATTTATCATTCGTTTCACGGCAAATACTGATTATTTGCTTGTCATATACTTTCTTTAAGTAAACTTCAAACAAAATTTTGCCTAAAATACGTAGGCTTACACCTCTATTTCAGTTTGACTTTTATTTAGAGCAACCCTTCAGGGAAGCAAAGCAACCCTTCGAGGGGGGGGGGGGCAACGCAACCCTTCGGGGGAAGCAACGTAACCCTTTGGGGAAGCAACTCAACCCTTCGGGGAAGCAACGCAACCCTTCGGGGAAGCAACTCAACCCTTCGGGGAAGCAACGCAACCCTTCGGGGAAGCACCTCTCAGAGTGAGCCATGGCTAAAAAACATGTATATGTGTAAACGGCCAAATAAACCAAACCAACAACAACTAGCGTGTTGGGATTCATTTATATACTTAAACCCCTGAGCTCTCAGAATCACATTTTCAATAAGGTATATAAGCTGTTGAATATTTTGAAACTAATTTGGCTGGGTTCTGTTGCCACTTAAACAGAATGTTTATTAAATTGCGAGATGCAATTCGTAAATTTGACGGACTTTTCCAGCTTCATGGAAGACTGATTATTTCAGGTCAACTATGATTGTGACGTCATCTTATACGTGGCGTAGTTGATTATAACGCCATATACGTGAGTGTCACTTAACGTATGTAGGCACTCGTGGCTGTAAGTACAGCGACAATCTCAAGCAAGGGTGGTCTAGATGCGGAATTAGCTAAAGGAGTTGAGTCGCTCAGGAACTACCTCTTTGAGGAACACTGGTGGATAGCTACGGTCCAGGTATGACACCGACACCGAGTGTACACGGTCCCCTATTCGAGTAAACGATATTGGAAATCCGTGGGGGTATCCGCGTTTATCTCTCGGGGTGTACTCGTAGGTAAATGGAGGATCAATAGTAGTGAGGAAATCGTCATTAGAGTCATCGTTCGCAGGTAAAAGTTTACCACGCATATTGATACCGAATTTATAACGGAGCTGTGATCTCATACTGGGGTCTTTGAACACCGTGAATCTGCCAAAACCTAGGTGATCGTAGTTGCCGATATACTGGCTGGTGTCAATAGTTCTGTTTGATGGGGGAGACTGGACACCTGCTTCAGGGCGTGGTGGTTGCCATGGCTGCGGGTACGTACATGCTGTGGTTTCATTCAACCACGGTTCTAGACCTTTAATAAAAGAGAAATCTGAAACTAATCATTTGATGGCGAGGCCGGCGAAAATTGACCTCTACAGTCGTCAAATTATAGTGGTCGCCAGGAATGTCCATTTGCGGGCGAAGAGAAGATTATTTTTAAAATTTTACCACAAGAAATACTGTCTCAATAACAGAGCCAGTCATTCCAGTGGTAAAATTTCAAAAATAATCTTCTCTTGGCCTGCAAATGGTCATTCAATAATCAGACATTTGAGATTCTTTACCAAATTTCGCCATTAAATGTTTAACAGAAACACATGATACCTTAGAGCTTAGAATCTAATTCATGAATCTATCCCCCGCCCAACCCCACTCAATCATATGACGTCATAAATGATTCGATTAAGCCCGTCTTTAATGCGTAATAGTCCGACACTGTTGTACCAATTGTATGTTTTTTGCTATTTATGCCACAGGCAGCAACAGCACCCAGTCAAATTAGTTTCAGAATATTCAAGAATTTACCTGTATAGTTTCTGGAAATTGATAGTCAGGAATGTCAGAGATCGATCGATCCCAACACGAGCGAGGTGTGGGTGGAGCTTAGATAGAGATGGGCGGGGCATAGCTATAAATGCAAATGACCATTCCACTCCAATCATCAGCCTTTCCATCAAACACGCTGGTTACTGTGTATGTTTGATTTGATGTCACCAGGGTGTAATTTAGACAGCATATTCTGTCGTCATCGACGTTGTCATTGTCGCTATCATCGTTGTTCTGGAATGGTTGATAAAGGAGGGATGTCACAGGTGCATAACTGGTAGTGGTTCAACGCATGTAATAATTAGTACATTTGATATTAATAAGACATCTTGGTAAAACTAGCCAAAGCAGTGGTGTTGAGGAATGTCCATTTGCGGGCCAAGAGAAGACATTTTTTTGTAATCTATCACTGGAATGACTGGCGCGGTTACCAAAACAGTCATTCTAGTGACAAAAGTAGTCTCCTCTTGGCCTGTAAATGGATACTGATTATGCACAAGTTTGAATTTGCCTGACCATATAATGTTCAAACCAGCCTTCATTTGCAGGACAATTGAGACTTTTTTGGAAATTTTTTAAAAATTTTCTTTTCTTGGCCTGCAAATGGATTGCATTCAATGAGGAACACTTTCTTCTTTTTTACAAAACTTGACCGTTAAATGGTTAATTAATAGGCCTATATAAGTGTTATAGTGAACGCTTTGAGGCGCTGTGGACACAATAATGGATTATATGTAATTAAATGATAGTGATCATTATGTATTAACAAGAGGCCCAAGGGCCTGTGACGCTCACCCTAAACTATATTAGCATTATAAACATTCGCATTGCCCTGTAGGTGAGGCTCAGAATACACCTTCCGTATCCTCTGCGTGTTGTAAGAGGCGACTAAAGGAGGTAAGGGTGAGGTAACCCTGACAGAAACCTCGAGTGCTAAAGACGGAGGTTCCAGGCCGCACGGCGCACTCTAATAAACCATGGATCCACGCACTTAACGCATATGATCATGTCGATAGTCACTTACAGGACTGGCGGTATGATCAGCGAACGAAAAGAAGAAGAAGAACATTCGCATTTAAATAGACATGATGGATAATTTTCAAAAATCCAAGGTGGCCACCAAAATATCGACCAACCAAAATTCTGTATAGAAGTTCTAGAGCCTTCCACTATAAAATCCTCCCAGACAAATTTGGGTTAAAATCCACCATTCGGTTAATTAATCCTTTATTGACAAAATCTTGTCAAAAAATTAAAATATTTAATTATCGAATGCCTACTTGCAGGCCAAGTGAAGACACTTTTTGAAAATTGACCACTGGGATGATTGGCTCGGTTACCCAGCCAGTCATTCAAGTGGTCAATTCTCAAAAATATCTTCACTTGGCCTATTAATGGGCATTTCTCAAGACTACTGCAAAGGCCGGTTTCATCATAAAAGAGTTAAGGAGGGGAGACAATTGCCTACAATTATAGGGTCATTATAGCCAAATTGTGTTGAAATCTGTGAAGCAGCTACGGTGAAACGTTTTTGACAATTTCCAGTAAATTCTTCATAGAATATAAGATTTTGACCTAAAAATCGACTAGTCAAAATTCAGAATAGAAGTTCCAGAGCATAGGCCTACCCAACTAGGTTTGACATCCGTCAAGTGGTTAATTTCTGGTAAATTTTTCATAAAATCTAAGATTTTCACACAAAAAATTACCAATTAAAATTATGTATAGAGATTCTTAAGCCTACACCTTCTAGCCCAATTAAGTTGAAATCCACCAAGCTGTTAATGAGGAGTAACATTTTGACAATTTTCTGTAAATTTATGAATCCAAATTTGGTATAGAAATTCTGAAGCCTACACCCATAGGGTCCTTGCAGTTGGGTTAACGAGGAGTGTCGTTTTGACAATATTCAGTAATGTTTAAAAAAACAAAAACTTAGATTTTCACCCAAAAAATTGACCGATCAAAATTCTCTATACAATTTCTTCCGGCCAAATTAGGTTGTAACCCGCCAAGGGTTTAATTAGGAGTAGCGTTTCGAAACAAAACTTGATGGACAGACGGACGGACGACGGATAGTCGCCATAACATAATCCCACTTGGGCATTGTGGCCAGGTGGGCTAACGCTATAACAATAACAACAATCAGTATTGTGAACAAATTTCACCGCGAAAACTTTGTAACCTTCCCATTTATCACTGTACAGTGATCTGGGTGTAAAATAAAACACGGAATACTGTTCAATGCTAAAACGAAACTAGAACGTATTCTACCATGATAACGCAGCTTACTGGGCCGATGCCGGGCCGATCCTGAAAGTATCGGCACAGTATCGGCCCCGTAATCTGTGTTATCTGGGTTCTGACTGTAGCGCGTTTAATGCTGCATTTTGTGGCTATCTCTTTAGTTATTCCATGTTCGTTATACCATACATAGTAACAATAACACATTTAATGCTGAAATCTATGTTGACTTATTCAGCCATAGGTGCCTACCCCGCGATCTGCATCACCGTACAAACCAGTAACTGTAACAGATTGTATGCTGAATTTCCAGTTTATATATTCTAGTATACCAGACATGGTAACTGCTGAATTCTCAATGTTAAATTCGGCTATACCATGTAACTTGGGTTCATTTTTAATAAACACATCAGTTTTTCGGCATTATAATTTTTCAAAATAACGTTCTTTTCATGGTTTCTCCAATAGCATGATATTAACTCTTGAACCCTTAAATTTGTCCAAGAAAATGTATATTTTCTAAAAGTATTTCCTCATTAAATGTCCATTTACAGACGACAGATTATTTTTGAAAATCTACCACTAGATGGTAAATTTTCAAAGAAAAAACGTAATTTGTATAGCTTTGCTACATACCGAGTAACAGATCCAAAGAATAGGTTACGGCCAATTTCACCATGTTTTGTGACGTACTTCTGGATCCGTCACTATTTACGCACGCCCATGCACCGACATCCACTTCCGGTATTAACGTCATAATGCACATGCATGCGTTAATTAAACCGTTATGGTAGATCTTTTTGTAACCTGCAAAACCATAAAATCTGAGGCTTACAGTAGAGATCTGAAATAATTTATGTATACTTAATGACCTGTGCTGTATGTAGGCCTACATAAACATGGGGGTGAGGTGGGGTGGTGCGAGGGGATGTATTTCGACTAGGCTGTTAGTTTATCATACTGTTTGTCTGTCTGTGTCTTTCCACCCTGAAACTGTTCATATGATTTCCCTCAAATTTCATACCACAAAATGAAGTTCCAATAAACCAGCCTTCCTCATCTCCGATCACGACACGGATATCGATTCGGATCAGAGTGATATTTTTGCATCTGCAGATTTTTCGAAAAATATTGATCTGATTTAACCTCCTTCTTCCCATAAGCTTGTTTCCCATTTTTGCTTTGATCTGGGTACAAATCTGGATCCGGACTAAGTTATGGATTTATGTAGAGTGATGCCTCGGAAGGTCAGATTGCCGGTATTCGTTATTTATTTGTGTGCTTGTTTGATAACCAGTCAACATCAGTAGTAGTAGTAGTAGTAGTAGTAGTAGTAGTAGTAGTAGTAGTAGTAGTAGTAGTAGTAGTAGAAGTAGTAGTAGTAGTAGTAGTAGTAGTAGTAGTAGTAGTAGTAGTAGTAGTAGTAGTAGTAGTAGTAGTAGTAGTAGTAGTAGTAGTAGTAGTAGTAGTAGTAGTAGTAGTAGCGGCGGCGGCGGCGGCAGGACCAGCACCAGTAACGCTGCCTAACATACGATAATTAATCTCACCTCTGTATGTTCCGATTAACCATCCCATGCCATAAGCTGACACCGTATCAGCGATAGGAAATCTAGGCCGGAGGTCACCCACCAGGTTGGGGAAAGCCACGGATGAACGATGTGTTTCACTTATGCTAGTTCCTTTCATCAGGACAGTACCGTTGTCAGTCTGAGTGAATAATAATAATAATAATAATAATAATAATAATAATAATAATAATAATAATAATAATAATAATAATGGTGGTGGCGGCGGCAACGACGACGACGACGACGACGACGACGACGACGACGACGACGATGATAACATGATAACGACACTCAGACAAGCGTGTAGTTCCAGTAAATACGGGTATATACATTCTTATTTATGTATTTGCCTCGATATGATAAATATGCCTCACAGTGATTTTACGGATGCCACTCATAAAAATCTTATGATATTAATTGCCACTGCGCAAGCTTCTCTGCTCATTCCCAGGAGGGGTGGCCACCCTAGATATGTTTGATAGGGTCCAAACTTATGGAAAAGTGACGCTACCCTTTTACATCAGACGGTGCCCACATAATCCTCCTTAGCCCAGATTAGATTGCCTGTAGTTCTCTTTATATTTGTCCAAGCAGAAATAAAAGAAGATATTTCGGACTCATATTATGATGCGACTAAGATGGATATCATCGGCATCGCGTGATTGAATGCCATCATTAAGATGTCAATTAAGGGATCCGATTTGTCACTCAGGTATTTGACAACATAATCAAATACGGCACATGTTAGATCGTGTCACGATCAAGATGGCGTTGCTCGGATAAGAAATCCGAAAAATATCTTTCCCAAAGTTGTACGAATTTTTCTTTGATGCTTTTACAATTTAATAAACATTCTGTTAAATATTTAAAAATTATTAGGACTAAGAGTTGTTGCTGTCATTAATAGGGGAGGGGGACATCCACCACGCTCCTTTGTGAACGTGTCAACTGCATGGGTTAGCTATGTGGAAGCAAGCCTCCGAGTTAGAACAAAGATGCTGGCAGATGCTACAGCCAAGCCTCTCCCCACCCCTTTTCTTCCTTCCCATCCTTCCATCCCTCCCACCATCCCTCCTTCCCTTCATGCGTCCGTCCGTGCGCTCTTCCATCCATCCATCCGTCCATTCGTCTGTCTAGCCATCCGTCAATCTGCCCGCCCTCCTGCCCGACCGCCCGTCCGACCCTCACCTCTCACTCCATACGTCCGTCCCTCCCTCCCTCCCCATCCCTCCCTCCATCCAGCTCTCCCTCTCTCCCCATCTTTTTCACGAGGGGAGGTCCATGTAAAGTAACAGTACAATCATCTGACTCGGCAACAATATATATGCTATGGTTGCTCATGAAATGATAAATCTGGTCAAGTGGCAAGATACGTAAATATCAACGACATAGATTCTCCTAGCATTTTGAAACTCTAGCAATAAATGGCTAGCAGCTCTGTGTTGGGTGGCAGATATTGTGCTGTCTCAGAATACTGGGTTTAGATACATTTACTATTTGAACCCAGTGTTCTCAGAATCTCAATGGACATTTCCAGTTTTAGCTATGCCTGTCAATCTCTAGCTAAGATCAACACACACCTCGCTCGTGTAGGGATCGATCGATTCCTGAACTCCCTACCTATCAATATCCAGAAAACTATACGGTAATCTGTTGAATATTTTGAAAGTAATTTGACTGGGCGCTGTTGCTGCCAATGGCAGCAACAACGCCCAGTCAAATTAGGTTCGAAATATTCGACAGCATGTTTATTAAATAGTAAAGACATACAATTCGTACAACCTGTCAGACCATTAAGCGTTTAAGACGGGCTATTTCTAGTCATTCATGTTGTAATTGATTATTATGACGTCGTCCTACACGTCACGTACTTGATTATGACGTCATATGATGGATGGATAAACTGGAAACGTCCATTTCAAGACAACCATATTGGTAAGCTGTTGGATACTTTGAAGCTACTTTAACAACAACCTGCCATAGGCAACAATAACTCCCAGGCAAATTAGCTTCAAAATATTCAACGGAAAGGTTAATACATTGTCAATGATTTTTCCTAGTTTGCCTTTTGGTTTTTGTAAACCACTGGAGAATTCCTATAATGTAGGCAAGGAGCGTAACAAGATTCACCATGTTTCTCTTTACTCTAGACAACTTTGTTTGCTCATCTGCATTATAAGGGGCTATATCAATCTGAGGGGCACCTACCTGTATATGACATGTCGACTATCTGCTCAGATCATTTAAACCGAAGTGCAAATCAGATAGATATCAAAGCTAAAGTAGCTCACCATTCCGTCAGCTCTAAGATGAAAGCGCATCCATCTTGCTATGTCATCTGCGGTAGAAATCACTGCCATTGGAGGAGGCAATTCGTTACTTTTTCTACAAGGAAGATATCATCTTGAATATTATTTGTGGCTTTTAGTGGTGATGGTGGCGGTGGTGGTTATGTTGTAGTAGTAGTAGTAGTAGTAGTAGTAGTAGTAGTAGTAGTAGTAGTAGTAGTAGTAGTAGTAGTAGTAGTAGTAGTAGTAGTAGTAGTAGTAGTACAGATTGTGTATGATAATATCAGCAGCAGATATTTGGTTAATGATTTTATAAGTTAGCCCATCGTTTTGGAGCGGGTGTGCGCCAAGGTTGCTCATTATCACCATTGCTATTTATAATTGCAATGGAATCATTAGGAGCAGCCATAAGAGAAGATAGGCTCTTTCAGGGCATACATATCCATGGTGTTGTAAAGCCAATAAAGGTATCACAGTGTTGTGATGATACAACTGTTTTTGCTCGTAGTAATAATGATTTTAATCAACTTGATAATATCCTAGTTGATTTTCAAAAAGCCTCTGGTCTAAAAATCAATAAAAGCAAGTCAGTTGGTCTATTTTTGAGACAGTGGCGAGAGAGGCGTGACAAACCATCTGATATTCAGTGGTCTGCAGAAACAATTAAGATATTAGGCATACATTTCAGTGCAAGTGATCAAGTAATTAACTGGGAAGAAAGAATATCCAAAATGAAGAAAACTGTTAATGCTTGGAAGCACCGACATTTAACAATTTTTGGCAGGACTTTAGTCATAAATACCTTAATTCAACCACAATTGTGGTATGCAGTTTCTGTCATTTATTCGCCTCAGCATGTTGACAATGAGATTAATAAAATCGTTTTGGATTCTTTTTTATGGACTGGTAAAACCTGTGTGGTGTCAAGAGATATTGGCTATAACAGAACTCTGAGGGAGGTCTCAATCTTGTCGATATTAGACCTAAATGTATATCATTATGCTTCAAATATTTTAATGATTTGCTTTATTCTGATATCCAGTGGGCAAATGTTTCGAGAGCTCTAGCAGAAAGATTTATAAGTCCATTTTCTGCTCGAAGTTTCTTTTGCGCAAGTGACCCACCTACACGCTATAAGCAAGTTCCACCACTGTTTCTGGAGTTGAAGAAATCTCTTGATAAGTTTATTAAAGTAGAAGACCCTCCTTCGTGCTGGGAGTCCGCATTGAATTTTAATCTGTGGGGCAACAACCAGATCGTTTACCAAGATAAAGTTTTACATTATCCATCTATGGCACGGAAAGGAATTAAAAGCGTCTCTGATTTAATTGACCCCATTAGCCGGAAATGGAGGTCTTTTGATGAGATTAATAACGTCACTAATCTCCGACCAATTGATGCTAAGCGTCTGCTAGTTCGGATTCAAAGAGCTATACCTAAGGAATGGTTCTCACTATGTAGCGCACCTATTAAACACGAACCTCCTGAGTTGAAAATTAGGTATGACGATACAGAACCTTCATGCAAAATGTCAGCCAAAACTTAGTTTACGTTACTATTATCAAGGAAGATCAAGCCTCCCAAGTGTATTGCTGCTTGGGAGTAACATGGATACACTAATCTAGACTGGGAGATGATATGGCAAAATATACACTTACCAAATATTCCAAATTAGGCAAGAGATGTTGTGTGGAGATTAGTGCATAGGAGGCTGTGGATAAAACATTTCATGCTAAAAGCCAAATTGCCTTGTGACCCTGATAATAAATATGTATTTTGCTTTGCCTTTGAGGAAACGCCGGCCCATCTTTTTACTGAATGCCATGTAGTGTCGCGATTCTGGGATTATGTAGAGAATACCTTAGTCCATCTTAAGATACCTAGAACCAAGGTAACAGCTAAGAAGATTTTATTTCACGACCTTGATGATGTCCACATACTAAAGACGGATAAAGTTGTTATTTTGTTTTGCATAAGCATTGGCATTTGGACTATTTGGTGGTATAGATGTTCATTAGATCAGAATAATAACAGTAGCATCACATCCGATCACATGAAGGCATTGAAAGCTATGTTTCATGCTACGTGGTCACGTAGTATTAATGAAGAATACGAGAAATTCGTTAAGACCCGAAAACTCCAGATATTCGAGGACGTGTGGTGCAGAGGGGAACAGATCTATGTTGAAAACCAAAATCTTGTTATTAAGCCACTGTCATTATGAAAGCTGTGTGTCCTTTATAGATTATGATAGATGTAATGGTTTGTCTCTGTTATGTTGTTTTTGTAACTTAATGTTGATGAAAAAGGACATTTTTAAGAATTATTTTTTAATGTAGGTTGACAATATACATGAAGTATCTGACTTGGAGGATGTTGCTGCCTTTTGGGTATCTGTTGCTTCTAGTCAATTAGGTTTGATAATGATCAGTCTTCTTATTTTTAATAAAAAGACTGAACAGTTCTATCAAAAGACAGGTCTAAGATTACAATTTATGACATATTACTAACGATCCAGGATAATTTTGGAATTACCATGGATCCAGGATAATTTTCGAATAGCTTCTCAAAGTTGAGTAACTTCATTTAGAAACAGTAAAGCTATTTGTTATTTATTTACCAAAATTATAAACAACCCGGGATGATTTTGGAAGTGAGTCAGGTTTTTGACAGCAGAGATGTTTGATTTTATTTCTTAAATTAATGACAACGTGTGTCGATAATTCCTACGTTTTGGTAACCAGACAAAAATTAATAAATTATCCTGGGCGATTTGGAAAATAACATTTTAGGTGTTTAAATTGGTCATAAAATCTAGGGCTGCAGTTATATTTTTAATTAATATATATTTTTATGGAGCGCCTGTGTTGACTTATATTAAATTATTTTATATGTATATATCTACACATATGACTGATGTGATAGTCTGTTTTCTTGATTTCTCTTAAGTTTTCATATGTTTACTGTTCTTTTCAGTCGATATATTTTTTGGGTAGAACGTATTTCCAGTTTTCCACACGATCTATTGATCGTGTTACCAAAAAAAAGTAGTAGTAGTAGTAGTAGCAGCAGCAGCAGCAGCAGAAGCAGCAGCAGCAGCAGCAGTAGTAGTAGTAGTAGTAGCAGCAACAGTAGTAGTAGCAGCAGCAGCAGCAGCAGCAGCAGCAGCAGTAGTAGTAGTAGCAGCAGCAGCAGCAGCAGCAGTAGTAGCAGCAGCAGCAGCAGCAGCAGCAGCAGTAGTAGTAGTAGTAGTGATAGTTATGCCATGGGTGTGGTATATGGTAATAGAGTATTTTAGCTTGTATTGTTTTGATATGTTAAGTTTGTATTGTTATTCATATACTATTAATAAAGCCTGCTATTTCACCCGATTTTTAGGGAGGTGTTGCAAGCCTTTTTTAAAGGAGTTCCTCCGTGAAGTGTGCCCGACTGCGTCAGCGTCAGATTTTCAACAACAAAAAGTAGTAGTAGTAGTAGTAGTAGTAGTAGTAGTAGTTGTAGTAGTAGTAGTAGTTGTGGTGATGGTGGTGATGGTGGTGGTGGTTGTTGTTGTTGTTGTTGTTGTTGTTGTTGTTGTTGTTTGGGTTTGTTTGTTTGTTTGTTTGTTGTTGTTGTTGTTGTTGTTGTTGTTGTTGTTGTTGTTACCCGATTACATCTCTATCACGGTTAGGGACGAATTCTCCTGAATCTTGATTAGTGGTATATGAATACGCGAAGTTTTCCCAGTCAACCTCTGTCATCCGGGCACTTACACGACTCTGCGTCATTTCTGGAAGGAAGATGACAGTCTGAAGGTGCTACGGCCTGAGAACTATATACTAGTCTCTGCAATGGATCTTTCCATTTTTAGCTATGCCACGCCCATCACTAGCTAAGCTCCACCTACACCTCGCCGTGTTGGGATTGATCGATCCCCAAATGCCCTAGCTATCAATTTCCTGAAAACTATACAGGGAAGCTGTTGAATATTTTGTAACTAATTTGACTGGGTGCTGTTGCTGCCTAGGCAGCAACAGCGCCCTGTCAAATTAGTCTCAAAATATTCAACAGAATATTTATTAAGAAGTAAAGGCAGACAATTTGTACAACAACGCATAGACCATCCTCAAATATGCGTTCGTGACGTACTTATTGACATCATTCATGACGTCATTCATTATGATTTCATTCTACACATTACGTAGTTGATTATGACGTCATACGACGGGTGGACACTCTGGAAAGGTGAATTCTCTACGATTTAAGCACTATGCTGGTTGTTATTTTCGGAGCTTTAAGCAGTAAGATCGTCCAGTAGGAATACATTCTAAAATTCTATATCCTCCTGTATGACCTCCTGGTAAATGAGTTACAAGGGCTACCAGTCTCGCCCAGCGGCACGTCCAATGACCCTCTCGTTTGCCCTCGCGACTCTTGATCTTTTCCCCCCAACATCAAAATATTGAACAGCTTACTTGAGATTCCAAGTCTGGAAATGTAAGTTTCAAAGAGTTAAAATCGATTTTATCACGTGTGAACAGTTTCAATTTTTGGGGGTGGGCTGAGCGAAATTGGGGGATGGTTTGGCAGGGGGTTCGCCCTCACCTGGGTAGGGTGTCCGAGGGTCTGCCCCATGAAAAAAAAATCTTTTTTTCTTGGTGTGTGTTGGGTGGGGTGGTGTGGTGCCGTTCTATTGGAGCATAATGTATGGTGTCACCCCAACATTATGTGAGTGAGTGTGTGTGTGTGGGGGGGGGGGTGTTCTGACACTTCGCCCCAATCTGTTCTGCCGCCCTTAGCGGAGTATAGCTATAAACAGATGCATCCATTGCTTACCGAGTGGCTGGAATATTCGCTGATATACGGCGTCCTCCCATTTCTCCTCGGTAACCTGTTCCACCGCGTATGCGCCGAGGGCTGTATTATAGTTGCTATAGGAAAACCGCTGCCGCATGTCGTAACGCGTTGGAAAGTAACGAAATCGCGTCCACCGCATCACCCCACTCCTATAACATGAATGCACCCCAACCCCTCTAAAATTCAGCCCACTCATCTGAAGAAGGTGCTTAAATGGGGTGTGGGAGGGGACAATTTTTTAAAAACTACACGCCTGGAGAGAGCATTTGGGTAGAATTGGGAAAGTTTGGTGCTCTGGAAATGTAGTGGTTCCGAGAGTTTTTCCTGAGCTAAATTTTGAAAATTAGACTATCCGAGAAGCCATTTCAGACAACATTCCTATTAAATTGGCCAAATAATGTGTGTGAATGCAGAGGGATGCTTGCTTCTGGCGCCATTGTTTGAAGGAGCCGGTGATGTGGGGCGAGGGGTGGGCTGGGTAGGGTTGAGATTGAGAAAAGATGCTCGTGTGTAATGGGTAGCCATTGTCATATGCCATATGTCCCTGTCATATCTTAAAGCATATATTTCTTCCGAGAATCAAAAGAGTAATGATCAGACCAGGACGAGTTCCCTTTTACAGGCTGGTGCCAATCAGTACAATGACACGCCCAATAATGCTAAGCAGCCATGGCTAGACATTAGTAGCTTCTCTAATCGGTTGGATATGTTAGCGAAACGTGTGGATCTAGTACTGGAGTATAAAGAAGTAATCCTATCACATCAAGAATCGAACGCAATGAGTATCAGGGCATGTGAAATTGAAAGTAAAGTTAATCTGTTGGCGGATAAGTCCAACCTACAGATACCTCACACACCGCGTAGTAGTCCACCTACCGCTAATGCTGCAACTGCTAACAGTCTTCAAGTACGACCATCATCTTTTCCACTACAACCACCTCCACTGATGGCAACCCCTGTATCATTTAATCACCCTAATTATCAGCCTTCACCTACTACATGTATCTATAACAAACAAATCCACAGAAAATCGGGTAACAGAATGTCTGTGCAACCACAAGGTTGTGTTTGGGCTCCAAAATTAATCTCGCACAACAACTATTTCCGACCTAGTCCAACTACCCTCAGAACAGCCATTTTGTAAGACGCCATACTACTATGTCACTGAGCAATGCTTATATAGAGAATCTGGAACGAGACCACTTTTCATACCACTATTATGGACCGAGTTGAAAATTATCAATTTGCACGAGCTTTAGCGAGTGCGAAATTGATAATTTTCAACGAGGTTCATAATAGTGATATGAAAAGTTACCAGGTTTGAGATTTTATTTATCACATAAACTGTAATTTTGAAATATTTGCCAGTAGTTGCTGACGTGACTTTTATCTGATTTCTCATTGTTGATTTTCGTGAAATCGATACCGCCACTGTGACGCACCACTACTTGATAACAGATACTGAATGCGCAGCAAAATATAGTGACAAACACAGAATCTGGCGATGTCAGCCGTAAACTAGACTTTTCTTCTAAGACTATCGCAGAGACACGGCTATCAATCGTTGCTTCGCTGCCGACTGATAAACTGACAAACGATGACATTTTGCGATGACGTTACATGAATGACAAATCGTAGTAAACAAATCGTAGTAAAACAGTACCGCGTAGTAATTCCTACGCGTCATGCTCACATCAATCGATATTTTAATTGGTCGATTTAAACGGGTTGCGCACCCAACAGCCAATGAAAATACTCCGGTGAATATGGCACGTGTGCTCATATCGAAAATTATGGAACGGGCTAGAAGGCTTGTTTATATGATAAATGAAAGTAAGCTCTAGGCAAATAAATTAACTACCCTCTTGTATAGCGCAACACTGATGCTCTAACGACGCTGTACCCAAAATACATATATAACTGTAAATCCATAACTGTTGCCTCTGGGCTGTTTCGTGATGACGGACGTACACTTTGGACATTTTAATTTGATATTTTGAAATATAGTAAGGCTAAGGAAAGATGTCAGATACAGAATTTTCTGACGCTTGTCCTGAGTAATAATTCATATAAATATATATGGATCATATGTTCGCTCTAAGATTGTATGGGGTTCTTAAGCACTAAGACGGATGGATGCAGAGAAATTGGTATTACCTCACACCTTCAGTTCACCAGTAACTTTCTGTGATTTTGGGAAAATTTTTAATGTTATAATTCATACTAATCTCTTCATCAGACACCTGAGTGCAACACAAGATACACGGTGAAAGTTTAATCTGGTTTCTTGAAGTGATAATCTTTACAGCATGACGGACGGTCACAATTTGCGTGACGGACGTACAAGTCCAGATTGGGGGGGGGGGGGGTATGCATATCAAATATCCATATTATATGTGCATTAATTTAACAACAGTATTCAGATATATTGGTATATATTTAATTAAGGACTGCTTGTTCCTGAAAACCAAGCACATTATGCATGTAGATCGAGGAACTAGTTGTCTAAACTATGTTAAGAATGTTCTGAACCGACAATTCCGTGAAAATTCCAATTATGGACACGATACCTTTCGTATTTCCAGTTCCTTATGTGCTAGAAACATCAGAATGGTATTACCCCTCTAGAAGCAAACACAGAATCCATAACCGGTCACATGAACCCACACCCATTGGAAGATTGGATTTCCTCACTAGGAGAGTGTCTTGTAAAAATGTTGTCCACTGTAGCCTGCCATTTCCGTTACCGGTTCCTGTATATAGAATTAACTCCATAATGGACACCCTGTCTGCAATCTCACCTGTATATATAGCCGGTCAGCATGTACATGTATGTGGTAATATATCATTGGCCAAGAAGGAATTCCAATGTTGTGGTCACTGATTCATCCTCCAACGTGTCCAATGTCTTGAATCAAACTCTTTTACTTCGTTTGATTGGCACTAAATAGTGAAATCTATTTAATCAGATATTTCTCCGATTATCACAAGTTTGGTCTCTGCTTTTTGGAACGATATGCAATGCGTAAGTGGCATTTTATGGACCTTCCCATTCCACATCTGACCTTTGAATTCCTTTAACACTTGAATTTTTACACTGTGATCTTGTTCCCACAATAGCCACTCGTACAAATTTGAGAATAAGCATTGCTTGAATTGTTAGGTTGAACATTCACTAATGCTGTGTGTAAGGATATTCTGATATAGTATTCTGATGGATGGAAGCATTGCTTTTACCTGTTTCAAGACGAATTCCATAAAATCTGATGTAGACATTGTGTTTCCTGTTTTAAAAAGTCAACCCCTACTACAAAACTGTTCTTTGTACATGATTTAATCCAAAATTTAAGTTGTAAAATAATGACTTGCCCATTTCTTTAGTGGACTTACTGTATCGTATTGATTTGCTATGATACATTTTCTGAATACTTTATAGATATGATGAGTTAGTAGGTTATAACTATAAGTAGTTGCTTGAGTGTCGGTAATCCATATTTTCATGATCATTCTTTACATTGCATTTTGTTTAAGTAATTGCCTTTGACTACACTGCACAATCCTAGATGTCTCTCTAGATTTCTAAGTTAATTTCAGCGAAGGCTAATTCTAGGTTTAGTCTTATCGCTGTTAATATATCTACCATGATGTTAATTGTATGTATGATACACGTAGCTGTCTCTTGTCTCTGAACCATTTCATAGACACATTTAATGACAGATTTATAAATTTATTAGAAGCAAGATGGTTAAACACTGTTAATTACACAAAATAGTCATCTTGCCACATTATATTGTATGAACTAGGCCCTATATAATTTCTCCGCTGAGAACTGAAAATACTTTTCTGAATACTACTATGTAAACCTATATAAACTCATCAAGTGTTATGTCCGGAACAGTTCAGGACATTTGTGCTAGTAATCGTGTTGGAGCTGGGTGGCACTCCACTGTGATTAGAAATTAGGTGGTGTAGTTAAACTAATATCTTGAACTTGTAGACAAGTTCGATAACCGAGCCAGTCTTTCTATCGGTAAATTAAAAAAATAGTCTTCTCTTGGTCTGCAAATTGACATTTTCTATGGGAAAATAGAAATTTTCTTGAACAAATTTAAGGGATAAAAGGATAATAATCGTCATGACTTTACCTGTTAGTATATATATATATATATATATATATATATATATATATATATATATATATATATATATATATATATATATATATATATATATATATATATATATATATAAAGTTTAAATCCAGTAAGTAAACTTTACCGCATTGCCAATTCCTCAAGAGATATGTTCATTTGTGCAACTGTGACTCCCCAGAAATTACGAATGCCCAATCTATGGGCGAAGCAGCCCCGAATAGACGCCGTCTCTGTTCTGAATTCGTCCTGCAGTTCGAAGTCTTCTCCGAGGATGCCTTTCAAGGGACCATCCCATGAAGCTAAACCTCTAGACACAGCATCTGCCGCTAAGGTTGCGCTGAAAGCTTTGCTCAGTGAACCTATGGAAAACAATGTCGAAGTCGTGACGTTAAGATTCCTTTCTCGATCCCTGGTTCCAAATCCACCTTTGTAAACTGTCTGATTCCCACGTACCAGTGCAATAGAGAATCCCAACGCGTTCCTGCATTTCATCAATGGCGGGATGAAGTCTTCAAGCCTTTGTCTTATGGTCTCGTCCGTGTTAACGTGTTCCGCGCATTTAGCGAAAAGTGTCAGTACCGTTATTAAGATGAGAACAGATACTATCGTCTGAAGAAACATGACCTTTATCGAATTAAGAAACGCTACTAGAATGTTGGTCTATAGAAAGCAGCTTGTTTAAAAGCTTGAATAGTTTGCTGACTAACCTAAAATGACCACATTAATTGCACATGGACATGTTCTAGTTTCGAAACTATATAATTGACTAGGACGTTTTCTTGTTTGACTTTGACCTTATTTGTGTAATTTCGTTGATCCAACGTTATATGTTCGTAGTAAAGACTACTTGACACGTTGGAAAAACGTAAACCTAACGATCTGGATAAACTGAATATTACTTGCCAAAACAACCTATTTTCAATAACCGGATTATCTACAAATTGATCATATATCTGCATTGTAAATTGAAGCAACAGAGGGATCCGATCTGTTATACAAATATATGACGTTATTGTCAGTTACGTCACTATAGTGAGCTGACGTCACAATCACTAAAAGGTATCTGGCTCCGTGATGAGCGTTGAAGTTCCCGTGACCTGTACGGATCCATTTTAGCTATGCTCCGCCCATCTCTAGCTAAGCTCCACCCACACCGCGCTCGTGTTGGGATCGATCGATCTTTGAACTCCCTGACTATCCATTTCCAGGGATGGGAAACAGCTAAGCTATTGAATATTTTGAAACAAATTTGACTGGGCGGTGTTGCTGCCTATGGCAGCAGCAGCGTCCAGTCAAATTAATTAGTTTCAAAATATTCAACAGCATTTTTATTAAATAGTAAAGACATACAATTCGTACAACGTGTCGAACTATTAAGAGTTAAAGACGGGCATTTATGACGTAATGGTGATGACGTCATCCTACACGCCGCTTAGCTGATTATGACGTCATATGACGTCAAATAGATAGATGGATACTCTGGGAAGGTGAATTATACAGGTCTGTTGTTGAATAATTTTGAAACTAATTTGACAGAGCGCTCTTGCTGCCATAGGCAGCAACATCCCAGAGTAAAAGTGCTTTAAAACCATTCAACCGCTGGCCTTTAAATTGGTAATTATGGGTTCAAAGTATATACATTGTTCCAATAACACATGCCTATGAAGTGGGTGGAGCTTAATGAAAATGGGCGGAGCCAAGCTACAAGCGGATTCTTGTATTGTAAGAATGAATATGTACTGTGCGAGTTTTATGGTTAATGACAAGTGTTTTTTAAAGCTTTGATAAACTGACCAAATTATTCTTATGTTCTACGACGAAAGGTGAAGATGTTGAGTGCACCTAAACCTTTCTTGGGAAAATCAATGGCGGATTCATGGGTGTCCTCAAGGCATTCTGCAAGGGGGTGGGGGGATGTAACCACGTATGGTCGGTCTGGGAGGAGGTGTCTACCTACCAAAGCGGGATAGGGGTGTAGGTGTTCTCCCCTGGAAATTTTGAAATCTAAACACGGTCTAAGGCGATTTCCTGCATTTTGTGGAATTAAATATCTCAAATCTGGACCATTCTTGGCTGTGAAATTGGCTCCGCATCCACGTATTTAATGAGTGTAATCATTTATTTTCCTGTTTCAGAGGGGACAAGTCCCCTTGACAACCCCCGCCCCACGCGACGCGCATGGATGGATTTCAGAAGTGTGATGGTTTATTTCTTCAAAATAATTTACAAAATAAACTAGTACAAATTTACTGAAGAAACTATAAATCAACGTGCTCTGTAGTAAAGATGTCATATGTTATATGATGTCATTATTAAAATCCGATTGACATATACATATAGTATATTATACAAACGGAGTCGGTTTATACCACGCCAGAATGCATTTGTGCTGATTTTAAAAACAAATATCTTTCACCAAAAATAAATGAGAATATCTCAAGAACGAGTGAGCTGATTTTAATTTTGTAAATAGATCATTAATAGTTATGAAGGAAGATATTCTGTTTCTGATACATCATATTGACTCTCCTATAATCCATGACTCCATATCCTCAGTCAATCATATGACGTCATAATCAACTAAGTGACGTGTATGATGACGTCATAATCATTACGTCATGAATGACTTGATTTACTCCGTCTTAAACGCTCAACAGTCCGTCAGGTTGTATGAATTGTATGTCTTTACTATTTAATAAACATGCTGTTGAATATTTTGAAACTAATTTAACTGGTGTAGCTCGGGGGGGGGGGGGGGGTGTACGCGCTGGTCTGCCATATCTCTCCATTCCACCGCACCGTATGTACAGGATGCGCGGGAGGGCTGGTTAGCTCGGTTCTCGAGGTTGCGGATCACGTATCGTGTCTCTCTGGAAAGTACAAAGACCGGCTTTTAGAGCCGGCGGAACATTCATGTTCCAGTGAAGCCGTGCGACCATTACCGCCGAGATTAAACCTCACGGTCTCATCCCAACTGTTGGTGTCACTGATATGACGGTCCATTACCAATTTGAAAGTCTGGACAAGATGGTATATTTAAACAGTCACAAATAATTCACTATACAAACAATATCACTCGTTTGACAGTAATGAGGAAATAATACAGTGCATAGAGCTATCCGGTGTTCTTTCTACATGGTCTCGCCGAAGGTACCACACAGATCCTTAAATCTGCAAAGGTATCCCCGCAAGGGAGCATCGCAACGAAGCTACTTGGTAGTTTAATATAAACTAAATACACCCCTAACAGACAAAACATTGTTGTTGCGAGATAAGAGGAAAGTGCCTCGCGTGGGCCTCCATCACAGGAAAATGCCTTCAACGCCGAAGCGGAGGAAAAGATCTGGCAAAAAGGGCTACTCTTTTGTTCAAACAGAAAATGCTAAGTGCTGAACAATCCTAGTGAAGCCATAATTAATGTGATGCGCATTGGTTTACGTGAAGACGGGACGAATGATTTCCGAAGAATTCACAGGTCACCGTCTTCTGTAGGTCCAACGTTACTGTATTTGTAGTTGCCGCTTTATTTATGCGGGCCTTCTGCTACATTCTAACATACCATTTGTTTATTAGATACGAGTACAAGCCTTGGCCGCAAGTGGCAGGGATTCCTACCTAACTTTAGACACGTTCATCTAACATTCGAAGATGGTCAGCTTCCCGTAGGTCGCTCTGCATAGCATCTACCGCCGAAAGATAGCGTCTGCACACATTATGGAGCAATAGCTCCCGAATCAAATAACAATCCGGTCACCATTGTCCTACAACAAAATATAACATCACTAGGACAAGTTTACAGTTCATTTATGGTGGGGATAAAGAGACGGATGATATCCACCGCTAGTGTCCTTCCTGTGAGGGCGTGGTGAGTTCTAAGACCTCACCCAGACACTACAACGAATTGGATGGAGATCCGTGTCTCATCCGTCACCACGTGTGTTAATAGAGCTAACATTTCACCTGTCCTTAGGGTTAAGTTTCCAGAATGCCCAGAGATGCACTGCAGGCCAGTGTCACAATATTATTAATTTCTTTTCGCAGTGCTTCCTACATTGGCAGGGGAATCTAACTAACTAGTATCCAAAGATACAGGGAGAGATACATGTAAATTGGAACTTTAGTTATCACCGCTCGGAAACCTCCGATAGTTTCCCAGAGTCGGATCCTGCTAACGCGTCGATAGGGGATCCAAACAATTATTAAGGCTTGCGGCTGGTGGATCATAGAAAGAGACAATAACTCGATATTAATAAGAGGCCCTAAGGTAATTGGCCAGTTTTACACAACCTAGCCAGTGCGTGGTGTTACATATCCACTACATCCGGAAAGGAGACGTACACTATGCGTCTCTGGCTGAGAAATTGTCCCTAACCACTTTAAACCTATGCTATTGAGCTAAAATAGCCAGGTTTAGTCGGTAAAATGTCAGGCTCAAGCAATTAGAGCATGATCAGCGACCTCGGTGTAAAATTGATGCTGACGGAAACATAGTGATGCGGATATAATGGTGCTGTATAGTATTTCCTAGCGTACTGCGTCCTAGATTTTGTATTATAAATAAACAAAACATATTAACTAAAACGGCTACTTGCCATATACACAACTAACTAATACAGTGCTAACGATATATCACAGGTCATAGGACCTTGCGGTGCTATTAGTTGAGAGCACCCACAGAAAATAAAGATAATATTCAGAGTATAAACAGAAAGTATAAAATTGCAGTCGGTTGGACCGGGAAGGTACCTATTAGGCATCAGTACCATTTACGGAAATAATGAAATGTACAATTGGATAGCTACTTGAGTACCTATTGGTCATCGGTTCTGTAAAAGTTCATAAGTCACTGAAATTGAAGCGGTAACATTAAATTGTGCGAAATGGCACAATCTCGATTGCAGGGAATATTTCCTCAGGCAGATTTCCGCAGGCAGAATCCCGCGGCAGACTGTTGATGCAGCACACTCTCAATACGGTGACGAAGAACGGGTAATGAGATGTCCATTAGATTGTCATTTTAACTGATACATGATTTAAACAGTTTGTTGCAAAGTTTCCGTCCGGCGACGGTAGTTGAAAAGTTGTAAGTTGCCCATTAACAAAGAGGGCTATTGTTATGATACATTATGCCAGTACAATAACTGGGTACACGGTGTGGGATACGTTGCATAGCTCTTGCGGCGCACCGAGCAAAGTCCCACCAGACTGTGGTCTAAAAGTTAATTAACGCACCCGACATGCAGCGAGGAAATTTGAATCCACTTTTCAGCATGGTCAGAAGATCCGATGAGTTATCCATCAAGAATCACCATCAGCTCTACATCCCATAGAATCACATCGGGTCACAAGGCCCTTTCCACAGGAAAGCTCCTTTAGGAAAGTTCGGATGCGGGAGTTCTTACTTTAATTTATTTTGGCTCCCAGTTGGCCGTCCGAGAGCATCCAAAATTCTTGTATCGCAGAAAGTCGAAGACTGCCCACCGTCACAGGAGAACTCAATTCCGAGAGGCACCGCAGTGATGACGGAATCACCGTCGGTTAGCAGTTGTCCCGTGTCTGGCACTGCGCTGGTCCAGCAGTCTTACTGACGGGTCGGCTCCTACAACCATGATGCTCCTGACTCTCGGTTTTTCGTCCCTGTTATACTACTCGTGACGTCAGAGGAAGGCGATTCAGCCAATCAGTGGGTGAACAGTAGCCAATCAGCGTGCAGCTAGAAGTGGTGACACGCTTTCACGTGAACAGCACATTCCCCATTCAGTTAATGCATACACGCGATTACGACATCGAAGCAATATTTTGAAGATAATTTAACCGGGAGTTTTAAAGATAACTTGGCCATTTCTGGTCCGATTTTAACAAAGTAAAAAGTTCTGATATCCTCGTTTCATGTTGGTTCTGATCGGTACCAAGAACGATCAGAACGGAGCGATTTGAGAAAATCACGAGTACCAACTCGGTACGCTATAAGCATGCACAGCATGCACTCTCTCCCATTTCTGACACAGATAGCTGGGACGGTCAGTACCCGTCCGGTCGATCCGTGCTACACTGGGCGCTGTTTCTGCCATAGGATTATTATTCTAGTTTATTACTATAGCTGTAATTTAGGCATATTCGACAATGCATTATACAAGACTCGTAATTGAGTTGAGATGATGGTTGCACCCAATATCCCAAAGTTAGCCTACTATTATTAAATACTGAGTGAAATATCGTCTCACGGGGTGGGGGTGTCGGGGGGGGGGGGGGGGGGGGGGGGGGTGATGGTGTAGTCTGTCAGCTTGTGTACCTTATATGCATTTTTGGGTATAGTAGCTGAAACTTTCAGGAAGTATTTTCATGATATCAAGATACATGAAACCACTTGATACCAATTTTTCCTATCTATCGATAAGCCGCCATCTTGGATTTCAAAATGGCCGCCATATTCAAGTTAGTTTTCTACTTATATCGCCGGCTGTTTATTGGCATACATGATATCATACTCTATAGCATGTGTTTGCACTAGGGATACATGTAAAATGATAGAAAATAAGATAACAAACAACTGTGTCCCCTAGAACGGCCATATTGGATTTCAAAATGGCCGCCGATATGGAAAAAACCCTATTAAATTACACAAAAATTATCCAACTGGTCCTTGCCTTAAAATGAGTAAGACTTTACATTAATTGGTATATGTTTAGAGAAAAAAAGAACATATATACATATATACATTGTATACACCAGTGGTGTAGCAATAGCAGGTTCAAGGAACATGGGCCCCTGACCATTAGGGGCCCCACCAGCCTGCAATATTATTTTATGTAGAAGTTTTGAACCTTCTTTCTTTAATAATAATGCGACCAGAAATACCCCCTCCATCTCCTGCATTCTGATAAAACCTTTTTATCAGAATGCAGCCTTGCAGTAGATGACTTCTCAGATCATCTACTTTCCCAACTTTAATGGTGAGTAGCACTCAGAACCACTCCATACTGCAATGGCGTAGAAAAATGTGGCTTGTGTAAGGGCTTAAGCCCTAAAGATTTTGGCAAATATTTTTCAATTCTGCACAACAACCAAATGAGAGTCCATATATATATATATATATGGGAAGGACATCCAGAATTGGGGCCCACACACGTTCTCACCAGGGGCCCCCAAACGACATCGCTACGCCACTGGAATACACATTACTCACTTGTAATATATCCAAAATAGATACCTTTTTTTTTTACCATTTTTAACATTTAAAAAAGAATCTTTTGATCTTTTGGTCACGACGGCCGTTTGCCACCTCGTCCCAAACTGCATATTTGCTACTATTTCTTTGACCAAAACTGATGATTAAACAAAAATTCTAATTCGCTTATTGTAAATATAATACACTGAAGTCCTAATTTTGAGATCAGTTTGCATCATCTGGGTCAACACAACTACTTAAGTTCTGGCAATGGTCATCCTCTCCTTCACACCGGCACAGTTCTGTACACACTAAACCTTTTAATCGACATGAACATCTACCTGAAGCGCACTTATTTGTTGAGCTTGGGTTAGTGGTACCACACGTACACCTCACTAACTCAACCACCGCTGCAGGGGCTGGTGCAACCTTGGATAACAGAGGTACAAGCCTGTGCTCTTCCTTCACCTAGCCATGCTGTAAGGGATCTGGTGATAGTGGACTGACAACAAGGTCTTGTTCCCACACCGAAGCTTGGCAGTGAGCACGCTGGATATGCTCAACCCATGTTCCACGTGTCGGTGGTAGCATGTCGACACTTTTGTTCATGCCTTGTTGTTTGAATAGGTGCCATCTGAGGTGATGCGGCTCAGTAATGTGAACATTCTTCTTACAGAATAAACCACATAAAAAGGAAATGCACCTATTTAATGTATCATTAGAAAGCTGGGTGTCACAGCCGAGGCCGGATATTAAAGTTACAATCTTGGTATCTGATTTTAGGAAGGCTTCTAAGCACGCTTTCTTAGACTTTCCTCTTATGTAACCTGTGGTATCACAACCAGTGAGAGCACGCCATTTGCAGAGAGCATTTGCTCTCTCCGGTCCAAGAGCATCATAAATAGGTTGAAGTAGAAATAGTCGTCGTCGATCACCCGTGCCCATCACCAGGGCAGATTTCTTGCCAAGAAGAGCTGTACGTCTCAGCGCAAGAATCAAAATAGCTGCATCCTGACTGTAAATGTGAACAGTATATCCAGCTTTATTTGCTTCCACTGCATGCAAGATCATTAAGGTATCGGCTTCTTCTTGTGTACTGACACCAGGAGTGGCATTATTGGTGTAGTTGGACATCACTTCTTTGCGTGGGGCTGTTATCATACACATTTTAGAATGGTCTATTAATCTCTGTGCAAGATAAAGTGTCAACGAATCTTTTGTAGCTACACTTCCAAGGAATACTTTTAATTCAGGAATTTTGGTATTGTCTTCTACATTATAATCTTTTGGCTGTGCCTTTCCACCCCTGCGTCGTTCACGTGTTGATTCCTTTAATGAGCTGAGCCAACGACAGCGTAATTGTCAAAAATTACCCGTACAGAATTGTAATTACGTGATTTGATATCAATGAGCTCAACATAAGCTTTGCCAAGAGCTTTACCATTCTCAAATGACTTCACAGCCATGAGTTCTTGTGCTACGGCCATACTGTCTACAATGAGATAGAGCTGTGGAAGCGTATGCACCATCTGAAATGAGATTGTCTTGGCAATCCTCCATCAGTGACACTGGAAGATTCTCTAAGACAGTTATCAATGAGCCTTTATTTAATGTTGGGTGCACAGAACCATCTGGTCCCATTAATGTCCGATTAACAGTTGTAAATTCATAATTACCAATCACCTCTTCCATATCCATTTCACGAGATGAGCGCGCTACAACAAGTAGTCGAGACATTAGACCAGACATTGCATGGAGGGTTAAAACATCAGACTTTGCCTGTACTTTAACCTCCTTGGTTGTAGAAGCCCATGTAAACGACTTACATTTTGTCATCTTGTTCCAAAGATTTGTATTTCCACATATTCTTTCATCAACAAATTTCCGCACTGCAGATTTTCCCACGAGCTCACAGGACAGGATGCTTTCCTCAACAGCCTTAGGAACTATCTCATTAGTGACAAGCTTAACCATTGCTGTATTGCCACTCTTGAATATTCCACAAGGCGCTAGGACATCAAATAGCTTTTTAATAGCTTGTTCTTGGCTGAGTGTTGTTGACTTATTGAGTTCAAGGTGATCCATTTTACTCTGTTTCTTTAAGTCATCCATGGCCTCTGTTTCATTGGCAATTCGTGCTAATTCTGGTGCGCACATACAAAACTTCAGAAGAGTAGCAGGAGACTGAGTGATGCCACCAATAGCACCCTGACCTTTGAGATTTTGTTTACATGTTCTTGAGCATGATCAATACCGATGCGGGTGAATGGTATCTGGTTGGAAGTGTTCACAGTGAATTCATGTGCCATAAAGTCCTGCCAGATTTCTGGATCAGTAGTTTGAAGCCGTCACATTCGTGCAATATATTCTGGAATATTTTGTGCATAATCATGCCTCCCATAAGCAAAGAAATATACACATAGTTTTTCAAGTGACGACAGGTGAAGGAACCAGTCACCTAGCCGGGTAGCACGCTGGAATTGCAGTAAGGTCAATACCTGTTTCATGTACATTCGTGCTCATTTGAAAATGGGCTTTGTGTTGTGCTCAGCATCAAAGTCGGCAATCTGTTTCTCTATATTAAGTGACTCAAGTGTGATTAATAATCCCTTATGTGACTCACGAATGCTCTGTTTCGATGTGTATGCATCAGACAGTATTTTAATACTCTCTTCAAGAGCTACGCGGACAGCAGGCCTTTCAGCAAAAAACTCTCCTATCCAAAGATCGAACAATACCTGCAGGGTGACTTCGTGAGCTTCCATAGCTCTGTTGTAATGATTCCCATTTATAATTTGATTAACAGTCACATAACTGGACGAACCTGCTTCGACCCAAGCCTCGTCAATCCCGCTTCCTTCTATGGCCTTTCCCAAACATCTGAGAGCACATAATGAAGTGTGGAATGCACCTGGACACACAACAAACTGATCCTTGAACCATGAATCCAAATATTCCAACTTCAACACCCGTTTGTATAGATCCATTGCAAATGTGACAACAAGCTTCCGCCCATTACCAGACACCAGTCTGTTCAATCTACAAAGTTGGTCTAAAACCAGGGTTGACCATTCGTGTGCTGGGGAATTTATGATAGGTAGAGTAAATGCCTTATCAACAATCAAAGAGGAATGATTCGTGGATTCAAGTTTGTTTGAAAGACTGTTGTATGCAGCCCACACTGGTATCATTTGCGTTGTTCTCTCATCATCTACTACTTGTGGAGACATTTGTACAGATATTTCACCTGAACTCAATAAACACTCGTGCTCCTCTCGCACTGCTGGCATATTTGATATGTCAGTTACTGAAAGCATATCTTGTACATTATCTGACAAAATATTGGCAACATCAAAAGCAGGAATCGTAACTTCATCAGAGGCAACTGTTTTAGGTTCTACATCAGACGAATTTAAATCAACTGTTTGAGATCTGTTGAAATATCTTGCCATCATCCAACACATAACATGCTTTATCGTTCTATCAAAATGTTCATCGTAGGAACCCACTTTATACGATGCATAATGGGCACTGAATTGAGGTTTGGGACTGCCTTCTAAGTCACATTTAAGAATCTTGATGCATGTGCTCGGAACACCTAAAAGGCCACCAGCAGAAACTTCATATAGATCAAGTGGTTCTACCAAGGTCTCTCCAGCACATATTGGCTGATATACACAAGTTGCCATTGCATGGAAACTTGACTTTCAATCAAAAGTATCAACTTTTTTGTCAACATTATCAGCGGAAGCCTGAATAGCTCTACCTTTCACAATACCAACTGGGACAAAAATACCATTTTTATTGATGTTTTCTTGCACAGCATTGGCTATCTGACAACAAACCCTGGTCACCCGACTATATGATATTCCACAACATAAATGGCTGAGCAGATTTATAGCGGTCTGGCTGCGTAAATTGTGATATATCTACAAAGATAATCCGACTGCATATGGACTTTCACATTGGCGACGAAAAGTAGACAATTCAGACTGGGATTGTGTTGTGTATGCTACTTGCTTTGAAGTTTTAAATTCCTGCATCATCATTTGAGAAATTGTGACACATGATTTTCTTAGAGACTGATCTCGCGACTCAGAAGTCGCAGCCTTAGAACCTTGCAAGATCCATCTGTTTAACATTAATACCTCTACTGGCAATCCAGATTCCCCAACACCATCTAGAGATCCTGTAAATACCCACGGTTTCTCTTTTCTGGCTTTAGTTATCTCTTTTCTGATGATTTTGGCACATTTAAATATTATATTAAGGTCGCCTTTTATGTCTTGTCCAGAAATAGAAATATCGACTGATTCACGTCCAGATTTTTTTAATGGAAGACGCCAGGTAATTTACCTCTATGTTGGGATAGTTCAATGTCTGGTAAATTGTGTGTGATGTTTGTTATTAGTGTTCGTCTGGATATTGCATGACCAGTGACTCTGTGGTCACACATCATATTATAATACAATTCTTCAGCCTGAACAGTCGTTATGGTCTCCAGATTCTATTCTTTCATGTAGCTCACCGTAAAATTCCATCTTTGCTGCTATAAAGAAAATCGTCTCCTAACTATTCTGATTAGTTTCAGTGCATCTTTCAGGGCCTTGAACATAAATTCTCCAGTATGTGGTTTTGCAGGATTTGTGATAGACAATGTCCCTAGCCAGAAAGTCCCCTTCTGATATTATGTCGGCCAATTGTACTTTCCAGGATGCATTGTCACTTTTATCTACTATCTCTTTAACAGATATCCCGCTATTCTCGCTACGACAGGCATATAAAATTTCATTATCTTTTTCCGTATTTTGACCTTGACAGAAAAAGCACTTTTCATGATCAAAACGCTCTGTGGCAGATCTCAGTAGTACGCTACTAGATTCTACAGATAAGGTTGGGCGCCCCTTACCCTTACGTTTTTCAGGATTATTGAGATACTTAATCTCGTCTCTTTTAGCTTTGTTCTTGTCTGTGGTTTCACTATAACAGCTGCGATGCCACTTAGCACCCTTTTGCAAAAGGATTAATCGGTTCCCTACATTAATAAAATCATGACTGCCCCATTCAGATCTTTTATTGACATTCGCTAAAAATGTATCATATGATTCTACATCTCGGGGGTGGTCAATCTTTCTTTCTTATTATATTCTTGGCATTTAATACATAAACTGTAATCAGTTGGTTTATTTTTTGCCAGCAATTCTAATTCACTCTCCATCATTGACTACATGTGTTACCAAATGGCAAAGATATGCAGTTTGTCTGTTTGTTAGCAGACGACAGCGCTTTTTATAAATAAAATTTGAGGATAAGCGCAAGATCGGCTTTTCAATTTACTTTGATCCAGAGATTCTAAAATTATCCCGGGCCATGTATTATTATAAAAATACGTTTTTAACCTTTAAAACAAGAAGGTTTGGAATATAACACTCATTTACGATTTAATAATTATTATGATCAATATTTTGAGGTTAATTTGACTAGGTTATGTTGCTGTCTATGGCAGCAACATGTTCCAGTTAAATTAATTATGAAATATTCAATAACATTCCCTTTATAGTAGCCTTGAAATTAAGATTCTTGGTATTCAGGGTTCAAATGGTTAAACATATTACTATGATATTGCCTATCAACCATCATACATGATCTGACATGCATCAAAACATATACCTAGACTCTAAAATCAAGACACTAGGCGATTAATGAGTCAAAATATTGAAAAACTGTTTTTCAGATA
Organism: Chaetoderma sp. LZ-2023a; assembly: GCA_034401795.1. Taxonomy (NCBI): domain Eukaryota; kingdom Metazoa; phylum Mollusca; class Caudofoveata; order Chaetodermatida; family Chaetodermatidae; genus Chaetoderma; species Chaetoderma sp. LZ-2023a. The sequence goes on from CM067366.1 coordinate 46,936,373, forward strand.
GCGGCCATTTTGAAATCCAATATGGCCACCATAACGACAAATGAAAATTTGGTATCAAGTGATTTTGGATTCCCAGATGATTGAAGAATATTCCCTGAAAGTTACATGCATTAAAACATATACCTAGACACCAAAATCAAGACACTAGGCGATTAATGAGTCAAAATGTTGAAAAACTGTTTTTCAGATAGCGGCCATTTTGAAATCCAATATGGCCACCATAACGACAAATGAAAATTTGGTATCAAGTGATTTTGGATTCCCAGATGATTGAAGAATATTCCCTGAAAGTTACAGCTACTGGACCCGAAAATGCATATAAGTCTCAATTTTCCTACTCAATGCGGCAGACTAGTGGTGGTGAAGGAGTTAGGGACAGAATTCAATGCACCTTACTTTTACTGGCATGTGTTATTTCAAATAATGTTCGCTAATTTCTAAATAATCAGCTTTAAACGAAGCACTATTTTAAAAGTATTGATCGGCATCTTACACCAAGTAATATGGGTGGAGTCTAGAATTGCAGTCAGATTCTGTAGGGAACTATGCAAAAAATACCACTGGTTTTGGTAGCGTCTGCAAACACATAGGCACCTTCAGCGTGACGTCGTACTCGTATGCTACGCTCTATGTATATATATAGAAAGGTGCGAAAGGACGATTAGTATAGGGTGTAATCATCGGCCTATCAAGAAAAAGTAGGGATATGTATCAACTAAATAATATACTGAACCTCAAGTGGATACATGCATCTTCCGAACGGTGCATAAATTTAGGTCAACAGCACACCTATAATTACACAATATATCAAATACTTGACAGAAATGCGATATCATTTCACGTAGAACATATACATTTTACCGACTCTACGGGTTTGATAAACAACAGCGAATCTTGGAGTCGGGTAATTGAGGAATAGCATATTTGGTACCCGTTTAAACGCGATCGTTTGCATCTTGCAATAGAAATGAATGATTACAAATCTATATCCAGTAACTTGTGTTTCAACGGGAGTTTTTCAAAACAGAACTTATATTAGCTATATTTGTGGGAGGTTTTTGGTTGTCACTTTCCGGATTTTCTTTCTCGTTCAGGCTTCTCTGATAATTTTAGTATTTAGAACGAGTTGTATATAGGACGAATTGACTGGATATGATATTTGTAACTAGGACTCGATTCCACCAAATGGAACCGGATAACTGCTCTAACGAACTTGACCATTTTGAAATTTGTAAACATTGCGCAACGGAATGGATGGGTTCTGTTGAATTGACGCGAAGGTAGTCTTACTAACATTTATATCAACCAAAAGTGGCGAATTGTCGGTTTATTGAAATAATTCACAACCTATTTAAACAAATTGATGTGCATCTCATATGAAATTAAGGTAGTATTGAATACTTTATAAATGTCACATTTTGTTACGTATATTAGTTTGACGCAACGTATTATTTAGTAAATAAACTCCCTTGGTTTTATGTCAGTCCAGAGGAATCGTAGTAGCTCAAAACATCAATCGCAACTGATGCAAACCTAGTCTTATATATATATATATATATATATATATATATATATATATATATATATAGGTACGACGTCACGCTAAAGTGCCTATGCGTTGACATAAGAGGAGCACGTAAATATTACACAGCAATTGACCTTTCTAGTTTATCCATTCACCATACACTACGTGACGTGTAGGATGACGTCATAATCATAACGTCATAAATGGCTCGACTTAGTCCGTCTTGAACGCTTAATAATGGTCCGTCAGGTTGCATGAATTGTATGCTGTTATTATTTAATAAATAGTCAGAAACAGCGACCAGTTAGATGTTTCAAAATATTCAACAGCTTCCCTGCATATTTTTCAGGAAATTGATAGTCGGGGGTCGATAGATTACAACACGGACGCAGTTTATCTACAGATGAGCGACTAAGACAAAAAAATGGAAACTTTCCTCGAACACATTATTAATATTTACACAATTTTGAAATAAATAATCTCTTTATACAAAGAGATGCCAAAGAATACTTTTAAGATCATGGAAAATCTTGAAAAGTCATGGAATTAAATCTCAATTATCAACTAATACCTCTCATTGCATTAGATTCCATCTTCAGATAGGGAATTTCTTCTTCAGTTATATAAGTTTTAATGGAATTTTAAAGGATCCCCTAATTTCAAATGCTTACCTCAAGGCAATGTAATCTGCTAGCAGACATTGACGATATAATCTAAATGTCTAAATAAATACATTGGAAAATCAGCTATCTGTTAAATGAAAATGACAAAAATAACTATAGAAGAGTTACCTCCCTTAGAATAATATTCTTGTCTTTTTTACAAATTGGGCACGCATGCAGATCTGTCTTCAATGGCTATAAGCCTATAATTTCTTCTTTCTTTATGTGTGGTACCTACACGGTGGCGTAGCTAAGGGGTGAATTGGGTGTTAGAACAACCCACGAGCTATTACTATGGAAAAAGTAAATATGCAACTATTGAATCGTGCTAATGGAGACTGGCTCCATAGCCTCTACTGTAGCGCAGTGTTGGCACGGTTGTTAGTATGTCTATTCTGATTTAAATGGTACAATTCTGTCGTGCCGTGCCAATCTATCACAGGCGCCTGGATATCGTGATTCCCAGATTGAAATGAGAAATGTGTGAATAATGGTGATCTTAAGCTGGTACCCGACTCCAATTGCTCATAATCACAATAGTGGAGCCGGTGACGGCTACAGAGTCCACGGCGCTGATTGGCAAACACTAACAAGACGCATACGCGAAACACCGAATATTTTGGTTGTCAATTTTTAGCACGGGGAAACCCAAAACAAGGGCATGGAATGTAAAATACATCTTTTTTCATCATCATCATCATCATCGTTTTACGAGGCATAAGCCCTTGGCTTGTTATTGCCTCTGGAGTTGTGTTAGTATTGTATTACTAGTGCTTGTACTTTGTTTAGTTACAGTTGTTTATTTGTTTGGTTGGCATTATTCATTGACAGTAATCAGGACCCTGGTTGACTTTGGGAGGTGCTGTGGGGTAGATGGGTTATCCCCGCGTCAGCTGCTGTGCGCCACCTACGCTCATGGTTACACCCTTCTGCGCCTAGTATTTGGGTATATTTCTAGATTGTCTTATTATTATTATTATTATATATCTATTAGTTGGTTATGTCATGATCGTATATTATGTCATTTAGGTGCATATCTAGTTTTGATTTAAACACGCTGAGCGTTGGTGCTTCTACCACAAATGAAGGGAGTGAGTTCCATGTGCTAATAATTCGGTTCGGGGAAAAATGCCCGCGAATTTATTTTCTGCTGCGTTTAGTGTTGAGCTTGAATGTGTGACCTCTAGTGCGTGTCTTACTTGATCTGTCAAAGAATGTGTTTTTGTCAATGTTGTAATCATCATGGATAAATTTGTATGTTTCGATTAAATCTCCTCTAAGCCTTCTGTATTTTAGTGACATAAGGTTCAAAGCCTTTAACCTGTCTGTGTAGCAGTAGTTTCTCAAATGGGGAACAAGTTTAGTGGCTCTGCGCTGGACCCTTTCGATTATACAAGATTGTCTTTTAAAACGAGGATGCCATACGCAGTTACAGTATTCAAAAATTGGTCGGACTAGTGATTTGAATAACAGGGTAAGGGTGTTCTCATCTATGTAATTGAAGGTTCTGTTAATTAGACCAACTATGCTGTTAGCCTTTGATGCAATTGCATTCATATGGGTATCGAAGGAGAGATTTTCATCTATGTGTATGCCAAGATCTTTATCACTTGTGGACGGTATGATTTCAGTGGTTTGTGACTGGCATGTAGTGTCTGTCATATAATACTGGGTCCTAGGATTATTTGAACCAAAGTGTATTACATGTGTTTTGTCTGTATTAAAGTGTAGCTGCCAAATCTGAGACCAATTACAGACATTATCTATATTGTCTTGAAGGTTCATGGTGTTAGGGTTACCAAACAGTTTTGTATCATCCGCAAAGATCTTACAAGAGCAGGTTACGGAATCGAGTAGATCGTTTATATACAGAAGGAAACGTGTAGGTCCCAAAACACTGCCTTGTGGCTCTGTTTACATTTTATTCAGCTGATTACGAATACGACAATATATCTCGTAAAACGGCAATTACTCAGTAATTTCCATCTTATGAAATGCAAATAAACATTCTTTGGCATGATTTGTTACAATTTTATAGTTATTCGTCAAATTCAAGCTGGTGAAATATATGTCTGTAAACGTGTTCTAAGTTTCCGGGAAATATCAATCTTCGGCGGTTGGAGGTAGAGTACAGCTCAGAAATAACTTAAAATTCTTCCAAGGAAAAAAAAACATACTGCAGAATATTTTGGACGTAATGTGATTGGAAGCTATTATATTGCTTCCGTAGGTCCAACATATTCAACAAACCGTTTCTTACATCGTGTTCGAAATTGCGGTAACTAACATATTTCTTTTTTTTGCTTTGGAAATAAGTTAACTTAGTTATGAACCGGACTGTGTGTAGTCCTACCGTATTGGTGGCTGTTGTTACTCTGGGTGTGTGTGTGTGGGGTGTGGGGGGGGGGGTGTGTGGTATCTTACACTATTGTAGGTTGTTGAGTCTTTCATCTGTGTATATACTCAGTACCTTGTCAAAACAGAATAAGAGTTAAGCCTGTAGCCCTCATAGCTTAGAAATGACAAAATCTTTATTTAGTGCACAGTAATAAATAGTATATTACATATTTTGAAACTTATTTGACTGCACTGCAGATTCGAAATATTCAATAGGTTTCCTGTATAATTGCCTTGAAATTGAGACAATGACATTGTAAAGGTTAAACTGGTATCACTATGTATCAGCCTAAAATGTCCATGTACCTTGTGCCCACAGAACGTGATATTACCATGAGGAATATGTTTTCTGGTCTTTGGGCTTTGAATGAGTTAATGCCTTGAAAATAACCTGTTAATCACTGAACCAGCCAAAATAATGTCTACAGTTGTCTTGAGAAATATCTCTTTGTAGGCCACAAGACAATTTTTTGAAAATTTAATACTGGAATAGCTGGCTCTGTAACAGAACCAGTCATCAGTCTGGTAAAATTTGAAAAATAATCTCCTTAGCCTGTAAATGGACAGACAGGTGCGATTTCAATATCCCAACGGTTTTTTCAAAAAATATCTGGCGATAAGAAATCTGCTGTCAAAGAAGTAAATCACAAGTAAATTCACTGGAATGAAAGTTAAAATTTTCTAGTTCTACAATCAGCTGGTATGTCAGGAAATCTGAGCAATATATTTCATGCTGGACCCCTGTCCTCAATGAGAAAATGCTGTCACAGCAAACCGCAAGCGCTCCATGGGCCTGTGATGCTCACCTGGACCATAGCATTTAAACAATTTACATTTAACCCTTTAATGGCCATGCCGGCAAAAAAACGGCCTCTGTCATGGTCTTGTGGAATGTCCATTTACAGGTCAAGAAAATACAATTTTTGAAAATTTACCACTGGAATGACTGGCTCGATAACCGAGCCAGTCATTCCAGTGGTAAATTTTCAAAAATTGTATTCTCTTAGCCTGTAAATTGACATTCAATAGGCAGATATTTAAATTTTCTTGACCAAATTTTACCATTAAAGGGTTTAAATAGACATGATGAATAGTTTTCGAAAAATACAAAATGTCCACCAATGAAATTGACCAATCAAAATTCTTGTTTGGTACGTTGAAGCCTACCGCCATAGGATCATTCCTCTCATGTTTCATTGAAATCGGACCATTAATTAATCAGTAGCGTTTTAAATGGTTTTGGAAAATATTTAACAATCCAAGACGTCCGCCAAAAAATTGACCAACCATAATTGTGAATACAAGTTCTAGAGCATACCGTGATAGAATCCTCCCCAGCAGTAGCAGCAGGAGCAGCAGCAGCAACAACAACAACAACAACAACAACAACAACAACAACAACAACAACAACAACAACAACAACAACAACCACCACCATCACCACCACCACAACAACAACAACAACAACGACGACATCAGCCACAACAACAACAGAAATATCGAAACATCTATATATGTATATTATATTCGACAAGAAAATTGTAGATATAATGTGTACTGGCTACTACTCCATGTAACTACTATGTATATATCCCCGATATACCATGGAACGTGGTCTGGGTGTAAATAAATAATTTCAATTCATTTCAAAATTAACTTTAAATGCGAGAAGCGGTTAATGAGTAGTGTTTTGACAATTCCCATTAAACTTCTCATAAAATCTAAGATTTTCACCCAAAAAATTGACAAATTAAAATTCTGAACATATGTTCTGGAGCATAACCAGATAGGGTCCTCCAGCCCACTAGGGTTGACATCCGTCAGGCGGTTAGTGATGAGTAGTGTCGCGACAACTTCCAGTACATTCTTCATAAAATCTAAGCTTTTCACCAAAAAACTTGACCAATCAGAATTCTGTTTACAACATCTGAAGCCTATAGCCATAAGGTCCTTCCAGCCAAATTGGGCTGAACTCCACCAAGCGGTTAATGAGGAGTCGCATTTTGACAATTTCCGGTAAATATTTCATAAAATCTAAGATTTTCACCCACAAAAATTCTGGGAAAACCCCTGGATGGTACCAGTATATGATCATTCCAGCCAAATCTAGTTGGAATCAATCAAACCGTTAAGTGGAAGGAATTTGACGGATGGGCGGATGACCGCCATGGCATAAGGTGAGCTAATAATGACATTTTGGTGACATGGTCATGTTTGGCATTTAGTAAAGCATCCCTCTGAAGTGAGTACTCTCATCTGGAAAAAAATATATCAAATTAATAAAACCAGTGGAAACAATATTCTGTTATGACAAAACCATTTCATTCTGTATAACAATGTACGACATAGACGATATTTCAATAGGCAAACTATCTTTAAAACAATTTAACTGAAAGCCGCTGTTCCATAGAGAGGGGCAAACAGCTGTCAATGAAGTTATTTTCAAGATATTTAACAATCTTCATATCATTTCAGATTTTTTTTGTAATCAGAATGAGCAAGACAAAAACACTCCTTGTTTCTTTATTAATTCAGTAAGACTATTTGATTTAAGATCTAAATGACTTCCAAACAAATAATTTTCAAAATATTAAATTTTCTCCAGATCTCAGTTTTAGCCCACCTGGTCTGAAAAGTCTAACAGGCCAAGTGAGCGTAATGCCATGGCAATATATCTGGTCTCGATAGCTCAAAATAAATAAAACACTAGTTTGCATGTCGTAAATTTTGTGAAAGACATTAACCGTTAGATAATTCTGAGGTTGGAGGGCAGGCATCTGACCATTTGGATCACAAAGTCACACCGTCCTCCACTTCATGCAGAGCTTATTGGATGAATGTGCGATTAATAGTGATCATTCAAATTTAACTACCGGTAAGATAATTTACCGTTGACATATACTCTTAAGAAACTAGGCCAGATTGATCTAGGTGATTTTCTCACATATACGGGTGTAAAAAATCAGCTGATCTAAAGCAAACTGACCGTCATTGACCAAAATACCAAAGATTTAAAGCTTTGAGCTTTTACTACATGTAGTTGATGGTCTTGACAGTGAAAACAGTGATACCGGTAAATAGATTTTGATCCTTGAGCCAATGGCCATCATCAATTCTTCTATTTTGCATGGAAATTGTCATTTTGGATACAAATCCTTTCATTTCTGACCTAAATGGTCATGTGTTTTATCAGAATTGTCACATTTGGGACTTAGATAGCCATCCTTTGTACAGAAATGTTTGTATTTTCAGCCAAAATGGTAATATTTCTGCATGTGTACCACGGTTTTCATGTTTTTTTAATAACACTGATGCACTCCCATCCAAAATCTTCATGTTTCCAGTCAAAATGGTTGCCTTTAAAACAATATGTCCTTATTTCAGCTGAACTGTTCATATTTCTGACTTAAATTTTCATAATACTAGCCTGGATTTTGTAAAATGGTCATATTCCTATTTAAATCTTTGGTATTTATTTTTATATTTCGAGATAAAATGTGTGTTTGAAACCTATTTTAAACTTTCTAATTCAAATATTGATGTTCCAGGTGAGTGATACATGCTCCTTGCCCCTCTTTTGTCATTTCAATCCCATGAGATTAGGATGGCATTTTAGTGATTCTGGGCACATCTTCTTCTTTGCACTGTAAGGGAGGTACACATGTATAATATTCTAAGACAGATTCATAGGATTTTTATAACTCAAGCCTCATCACAAATTATAGGAATAATCAGGGCTAGAAATGAGCATATTAAATCAATGCTGATCCAATCAGATCATTTTGTACTGATCCATGCTGCACAGCATATAAAAGTTATCACTCAGCCCAGTTGTACCTTTTCAAAGACTGTTCTCTTGTCCTGAAAATTTTATATTTATCAAGACCATTCTAGAAGTTGGTTTCTGTCAGATTCATAAATAATTCAAAGGGTTACAAGTTACAACAACCTTACAATAACTTTGCCACAGCTACATGGGTTTGATAAAGAAGCAGTAAATAAAAACTGTTTTTTAGATTGGCTACTTGTGAGACACAAGTGATCCAGATGGATCAGTCTGGATCAATTACCATTATTAAATGAATTATCTGTTACTTATCCAAAGGCCCACATGATCACAGGATCAGTAGTGTAGCCCTGATCATATATAGTTATTTACCTGGAGAGAGTTTACATCAATAATGGTTTTGATGGTTGGTCAATGGTGAAAATCAGATATATCACTAATGTATTATGGAAATGAAGTTTGGGTTTCTTTGGGATTTTTAATTACCATCCATTATTCCACGGTGCCTATTTTAGTGGGTGGGTGGGTAGGGTAGCTGGGATGGCCCTCATTGTACAAATTATGTTATATTAACCTTGTAGCGCAAAATGTGACCAGTTGAGCCAGCAGATATGTTGATACAAATAATAGTTTAAGATGCTGTGCCAGCTTCTACAGTTCCAGTAATTTTAATTTCAAAATATTCATCATATTTATGGGTTGGAATCATGATACAAAGTACAGAAAGTAATCAATGAATACAATTTTCAAAACTTCACGGGAAACACCCCGGCTGAAACTATTTTCATTTGCCTCTACCAATCACCTAGACAGAGTATCCATCTCTGCCAGCAAGCAATATAGACTAGGAAGGTAGGCTATGTATAGGCTACCAATCACCCCACCCCACCCCTCATCCTTACCACAATACCACCCAACCCCACCCACCCCCACCAGCACCCTCAACTTGATTTTCAAGGAAGTACTGGTATACGTTGTTCAATTTATACCAGTATTTCCATGAAATAAACACTATTCTAAGCAGATAATAAGTAACTATGTGGTCAAAGCATGTACTAAGCAGTGAACGAAAAATTGTAACAAAATTTGGAAATCAGTCAACTTATGTCCTTCAACAAAAGAATCTAGATTAATAGCACAACTTTCTAATTTAGGACAATAATATTTAGTGAAAAATAACATTTTAGTTTTAGTGTAACGAAATGTCTAAGATAAGACCATACTAATACCCGAAGCGGTGTCATTGTACACGGGTTAAATAGCTGTCATTTCGCTTTGAAGCGTCTGCTGTCGTATGGATTACCCCTCTCTGTGTGATGACGTCATGTACGTAAATTGTGTACAAAGATGGCAGCCGTTACAGGCCCCCATATCCTGAGCCAGAGAATCGTCAGCGAGGGTATGAGGAGTCGGGTACCAGCCTATGGTGATCTCACCACACGAAGCTGAGGAAGCTTTACATGAATTTGTTACCCCTCAGACGTCAGCGAGAGATTAAGAAAGAGAGAGGCGGAGAGCGAGAGAGAGAGAGAGAGAGAGAGAATTTTATTTTAAATATTGCCAAATTTCAACTCTTTATGACATCAGGTTCAGAATGCATCAACACTTATGACGTCATGAGCTTCGTCATTGGCTATTGTTACGTCATAATTAATCCTTAAGACTAAAACGCTATGTTCGCGCGGGGTGGGTGGGGGGTGGGGGGGGATACCGTGTAGTATTGCCCTTCACGTGAGGGGAATACCAGATCATACATCACTGATTTTACCCAATCAAATAACAGCATATGGCCATGTGCCATTGCTGTGGGGGGGGGGGGGGGGGGTAATAAAGCATTTTGTACCGGTGGGAATCAGACTATTATAAAGACAAAACAATATCGGAATGCTTTTAATGTGCATTGATCATTATTGATATATACAATGTATGCATTAATAGTAAAGAGCGTTCATAAACATGCAAGTAATGCACATATTATATACAATACTTAACAGATTTATGCATGCAGTCTTTTGGTGATGATAAACCTATTTTTACATGTTTGTTGTAAAGAAGCACCTCATAACACCCAACATGTTTCTATTCAAGTCATAGCCTTGGTATCATGCTAATTCACCTTTCCAGAGTATCCATCTATCATCTGACATCAAATGACGTCTTAATCAGCTAAGCGGCGTGTAGCCGGATGACGTAATAATCATTACGTCAGAAATTATTCTATTTGGCCCGTCTTTAACTCTTAAAAGCCAGACACGTTGTACGAATTGTATGTCTCTACTATTTATTAAACATGCTATTGAAGATTTTGAAACTAATTTCACTGGACAGCAACAGCGCCCAGTCGAATTAGTTCCAAAAGTAGGCAATAGTTTGACCGGTATAGTTGTCTGGAAATTGATAGTCAGGGAGTTCAAAGATCGATCGATCCCAACACGAGCGAGGTGTGGGTGAAGCTTAGCTAGAAATGGGCGGGGCATGGCTAAAATGGAAAGATCTATTAGACTATCCAGTGGTAAATGAGAGCAGCTCCAGCACAAAGATTTCATTGTCAATTGATAAATTAAACAAGAGCAAGCATAGATTCGCAAACCTCCACCCTCTCGATTCTGTCACATATATTTTTTCCGATTTTCTGGACTTTCAGAATTTTTAAGGATCTTTCGGATGAAGACCAATGTTGTTGAATCCGAGTGTACTGTTATTGTTCCCGTGATATCAATAGATTCAGAATTTAAGCTCTGGACATACGCACGCACTCACGCACAGACGTGCACGCACAAACACAATACTCTTATCCGTAAAGGAAATGGTAATAAGTAATGCATTATAAACATAGAAACTTATGAAAATACTGTGAATAACGTTATATTCATTTCGAGTGTTTTGCAAGCGAGGAGTTAGTACTCGAAACGAAGAAACAAGTTAACTATTTCCAGCAGGAATACAACAGTGATCTGCATTACGCCATGCTGGCGTGCAGATTTGCTGCACATTGTTGCATTTACAGGCAGTAGATTTGCTTTTCATTTGACACCCACAGCGTACCAACGCAATTCAAGTAGCTGAAAGAGCAAGTAGAGGTGTTCAGACTACTTGACGCCCATGTTTGGGAGACCTCCACCCTCCGGATGTCTCCGGTAATCCAGCATGTACTCGCATGGACTCTTGGAAGGTTATTGGTTTACATGCTATGACAATTTCTGAAGTATTTGATGCACAGGGTCGCAGTGCCTACCGCACTAAGTTTCCCCTATCATCCAGCTAAGGAATTCCATCTCTCGAAAAGGTATTGAAGAAGAATCAAAACGTCCGTGTCTTTACATAACACTGTAATATTTTGATATGTTTCATGAACGGCATGGTGCCATTTGACAGCTTACAGAGCTTGTTGGCCAATGGACCTTTCCAGTATTAGCTATGCCCCGCCCACCCCTAGCTAAGCTCCACCCACCCTTCGCGGTGTTGGGATTGATGGATCCCCGAATGCCATAACTATCAATTTCCTGAAAACTACACAGGTAAGCTGTTGAATATTTTTCAACTAATTTGACTGGGTGCTGTTGCTGCCTCTGGTAAATTAGTTGCAGAATGTTCAACAGAATAATTATTAAATAGTAGAGACATACAATTCGTATAACGTGTCGGACCATTAATAGTTAATAACGGGCCTAATAGAATAATCTATGACGTAATGATTATGAGGTTATCCTACGCGCCGCTTAGCTGAGTATGACATCGTATGACGTCAAATCATCGATGGATACTCTGGAAAGGTGAATTGGTACCAGATTGAATCTTCCATTTGCTTTCTTCACAACAAAGTTGCCTGACATAAAGGCATCATGCACGTCAGAAGCAGTCATCCAATGCCAACATCTCTGCATAACACACTTGTTGTAAATATGTGGTATGATGGGACTCGAGGATTAGCTACTCTCGACGATCATCGTAACCCGACAATTATTTACATTAACCTTTTGACCTCGGTGAACCTGTATTTGACCATAACCTTTGTGATGTCATTTCGGATATGAATATTCATTAGTGTCATCGTTATGATGTCGTCATTATAAGTTGTTCTAATTTTAAATAGGACTGATGATATATAATGATATATACTGAGCCAAGCAGTATGGCCGCATTACAAAGGGGATGCTAAATGTCACTGACTGAGCCATTTTGCAATGATGGTGTGATAGCGCCATTTAATGTAGTATGATTACTATGCAAACATTATTGTAGAATAGCTTTTTCTGAGAACGAAAAACAAAATAGGATGGTTTTAAGGACATGAGCTACGAGGAGAGATTAAAGAAACACGTGTTGTGTGCCCATACATGTCCAGTGCCACCAAACGATACAACCTTAAGACCTTCAAACAGAGAACATAGGCCAGACTCAGGCAGGACGGATTTTGCATCTGGGTGGCCTTAAACCCCGGGATAAATTAAACGCCGGGATCAATACAGTGGCCCTTCTCTGTACACGTTCAATGCTGACTACGTCTTTTTTCCTTATCGAGTGTTATGCTGCATTCGCATACTCGAGCTGTGGTCTTACAAGTGCCTTGCACAGCTTGCTGAAGCTCTCTGGGTCTAGGTATGCAAACGTTCATCGGATCATCCCCATAATTTGTATCATCTCTTTAATCTTTTCATTAGCTTGCTGTTCAAAGTTTAGTTTGCTGTAGATGTTAATGCTCAGGTCCTTCTCATTGATAACTCTTCCGAGTTTGTGTTCTGGCGTCTCACAAGGGCCGCCTCTCATAGCATATTCTCTCTCTCTCTCTCTCTCTCTCTCTCTCTCTCTCTCTCTCTCTCTCTCTCTCTCTCTCTCTCTCTCTCTCTCTCCGTTTAAAACGGCCTTCCATTCTGAAGTTGTGCTGTTTACTATAACGCTTTGTTTGGGGTCACACAGGAAAGATGTGATCCATTCATGAACCTTTCCAGTTATGCTGAAACACTCATGCTTTTGCAGCAGTATTTTGTGAGACACCGCATCAAAAAGGCCTTCATGAAATCTAGGTACGGTACACAACATCAGGAAGGAAGTCCTCATCAAAATACTAAAATGTATGGAATCATCAGCTACCAACAATTAGCACCATAGGAATTCTAAAAAACAACCGATCTAGGTTTACTGTTGATCCTGTAGTAGTAAAACTATCAGCAGAGCAGAAAGTGTTATGGCTGCGTATCTATCAAAGTGCCAACGTCAAGACCGCACCAAACTACACAGGGAATGCAATAACATGTTGCGCTATAGCTACATCAGCAAGCACTTGAAAGATCTTGCTATTCAACAAGCAGACTCCCGGATGACTCTCACAAAATATTTCACACAGCCCGACCCCTGCGAGTGACTGACTATACACCGCCGCTCACTGTACACAACTCTGAAGGACACTATCGTGACTTACCAGGGCAAGGCCGACACAAATGAACCGTTCACTGACCACGAAGATGAACCCTTGCACCCGTTCTCAGGAGACCCCAGGCGATTACTAACACCCCACAAAACTCCCAGCCAATCTGCGGCCCATTGTGCTCCTCCAGACCTCAACAGCATACAGAAAATTATATCCAATGTTACTCTATGCCACATCCGACACAAGATCGATGACTTTACTGGATCATGTCAAAGTATCTTTAAACGTGGACGCAGCTGCGCAGATATCGCATGGGCTCAATGCATGCTTGTGTCAGTAGTCATGTCTAAGCACTGGGATTTCCACAAAATGGGCATTGACATATCAGTAGCCTCCGAAACAATTAATCGTTCAAAGATCCTAGACATACTACGTCAGGCCAGTTGCAATGAAGATGAGCTACGAGTGGTGAGACTACTGCTTGCAGACACCAAGCTGGGAGTACATGTAAAATCAGCGAAGTCTGCAGAGTTTGAGACATCAATCGGCTCCCCAGAGGGAGATGTTCTATCCCCTGTGCTTGTCACCCGTTACCTTGTTGCTGCATTGAAACCTGTGCTGTAAAGTTCCACAAGACCAACCACCCAGTGTCCATACTGGATGTGACGCTAGAGATGGAAGATGCCGACGACGTGAACTTCATAAACGAGGAAAGATAGCCCTTGACACACCTCCGCCAATAGCTGCAAGCCAACTAAAAATGAGAATCTGTTTATGAATGAATCCAAAACAGAGTTCACCCACACATACCAATCCACAGAGCATGAAACTAACGAAATCACGATCCACTTCATGGTGACGAACCATGGAGGAAAGGTAAAATCCTGGGCTCACTGCTTTGTAGTACTGCTGACCAGGGGCGTAGCTAATGGGGTGTTTTGGGTGTTAGAACACCCCCATGGGCCTGGCAAAAAATTTTAAAATCTAAGTCTAAGTCACAATAAAATCAGCCTATGTGCGCAAGTGAGATCACTGCATATAGAAACAGTGAGAAACACGGCCAGTCAGGCTAGACAATTGACCTCATGGTCTACCAGCGGCCACGCGCATATCGCCGTAGTCACGTGCCTTGTAGCATTGATGCTGTCTCCGCATTGGCTGACCTACAAGCGCTGTCAGAAAGCAATGCGTGTTTCGTATTATCGTTTGTATCAGTGTAACTGTTTAAAATGGGTGATAAAAAACGGCAGAAGACAACAATTTATTCGTTTTTTAAACCTTCTCGTGACGCTGGTTGTACCTCCGTAATAAACAATGATATCAGAGCCAGTACGTCTAACAATGTACTGCCACAGCATATGAATACGGAAACTGTATTAGAGACTCCAGTCACTGTACAATGTGCTGCTGAAGTGCCAACGGAACAACCTGCTAACGACATTGGCCTCTTCTGTGGAGATGACTCAGATGAATCTAGGAAAGTAAGTTTCTAAGAGTATTTGTACAATAATGACAGTGACATAAATGCATGAATTTTAATTAGCCGCGATCATGAATTTTAATTAGCCGCGATCGTCGAGCGGCTCCATAGGGCCTACAACTATAGGAGCCTTTAATTGTTAGTCCGTTACCTAATTCCACCCTCAAAATGTATTGTTTTTTAAATTGGAATATAAAGGATCAATGAGTTATCCTGATCACAATGACACAGGATGCTTCTATGCCATCATTGCATCCATCCTACACCATGCGAACCTTTGTTAGCCCGTCTGTCTGTCCCTCATTCCATTACTCCATGAGGCTCACACATTCAACGTTAAGGTTTTCGTTCAAAATTGGTTTTTTCAAACGATACAGTATTTAATTCATCAATGGGTTATCCGATCACAATGAGACTTAACAGGATGCTTCTCTACCATCATTACATCCATCCTATAGCAAAGGACCCTTTGTTCGTCCGTCCGTCCACCCGTCTGTCTGTCCATTATGCTAACTCCTCTCCAACTGTTTAGTGGAATTGAACCAACTTTGGTATGTGGGATACCCAGAGGATGCACTTTGCAAGGCGACATTTTGATTAGGCTCCGCCCTCAAGGCAGCGTGACTGGAGTCAAAAGGTCAAATTAATTGTCTAACTGTCCGTCACGCTAACTCCTCACAAACTGATGGGTGAAATTCAACCAAATTAGCTATGTGGCTAACAGTGGGTTACCCCTAAGAATGTGCTTTGCAAGACGAGATTTAGTTTAGACCCCTTCCCCAATTTTCAATTGGTATTTAATTCATCAATCCTAAAAGGTCGCTGCTTCAACGGCATATGCTGCCTAGTTTTGGTATTACGTTCGCAATACCCCCAACAACCCCGATAGACAAGATTAACAAATAATACGAGAGATCCGCTATAATTAAGCAAGCAACTATGGCTACTAGCACTAGTAGAGTCTTACAGTTACCAAATTAAAAATTAAATAACGCAATTTCGAAATATATTTGTATTACACCTCAATGAGTCTTGAATAGGCCTATAACGAGTTGTGGGAGTTTCCAGTTAAATTAATTTCAAATTAACATAGCTCGTCTAATTGTATATAACGATTTTAAAATTGAGAATCTGTGACGTAATGGATTAAACAGTTTAACCCTTTAGTGACTACATTTTTTCCTGAAAATCAAAATATTTGCTTTTTGAATGTCTATTTGCAGGCCAAGAGAAGACTATCTTTTTAAGATTTACCACTGGAATGACTGGCGTGGATATCGGACCAGCTATGACTGACGTATATATCGGAGCAGTTATTCCAATTGTAAATCTCCAAAATGAGTCTTTTCTCTGTCTGCGAATGGACATTCCTCTAGACCACTAAGGAGGCTGGTTTTTATTATTAAATGCTTAATAAAATATGCTGGAAATTAGTTCAGGTCGCTGGGCTGTTGACCTCTATACAGATCAATTATTAGGAGGTAATCGTGTGTGGCGGATGTACGCAATCTCTGAATGCCTTCTAATATTAGAATATCTTGCTAATTTGGTCATTCATCTGATTCTGGCCCCAGCTTTGAGTGAGAGGTTCTAATTTATTACTGTATTCCATATTGTTTGCTCATCTGGCCAGAATGTCCAATGAAGCGTATGGCATGGCGACTGGCGGGTGTCCGTCCATCCTCCGGCGTCTGTACAGCTAGTCACAGTGTCCCTTTAAAATGCTACTCATTAATTCAATGTAAATGACAATGGTCCAGGTGAGCATCACATGCCATTGTGCTTTCAAAAAACCCACACATCCAGTATTCGATCCTAATCTTAATCATACATTTTATTCAGAATTCAGATGTCTAGTAACAATTTAAAATCCTTGGTTTGAATGACAGCCTCGTCATTATAGAACAAGAGGCAGATCACCTAATACATTTATCTCGTACAGTTCAAGACCAACCCACCAACCAACCAACCAACCAACCAACCAACCAACCAAACAAACAAACAAACAAACAGACGCATCGGTTATATACGCCCTTTACTTTGGTCTATAAATGATAATAATGCACATGTAATGGTTATTGACTAGTCGGAAGTAAATAGAATAGATTTTTATTTTCTTAACAGTTAACCATGGAGAAGCGCTTGGACCTCCTTTGTAATGCGTGGGTTCCTGACGCAGACTATATATTTTCTTCCCGAGGCAAGCATAATCTACGATTCCAGCACCAGGGGCTGCATCGGTGGAAGTGGCTCTTATACAGTCAGGTTCGGAGTGGTGCATTTTGTAAGTACTGTGCACTATTCGCGCCAGAAGGAGCGGGTATTGGAAGTCAGTCTTTGGGAAAGCTTGTGAGGATATTTTTTTCTAACTGGACAAAGGCTGTTGAGGTGTTTAACGATCACGAGAAGACCACTTATCACAAGGAGTGCATTGCGAGTGCTGGAAACCTTCAGTCTCTTGCTGGTCGTAAAGTTGATTCAATTGACATCCAAATAGATAGTGCGTCCAAAACCATAATTCGTGAAAATCGTCTCAAAGTTATACCAGTTATTGATACTATTATTCTTTGTGGCAGGCAGGGATTGTCACTTCGTGGCCACGGGGATTCCGGACCTCTGAGCCTGAATTGTGCAGAAACATCCGCTAATGAGGGAAACTTTAGAGCTCTGCTACGGTATCGTGCAAACGGCGGTGATCAGGTCCTTAGCAAACACCTACAATCATGCTCATCATTTTCAGCATGTGCCTCCTACATTAGTCCTCAAATTCAAAATGAACTAGTAGATTGTTGCAATCTCTTGATCCGTGACAAGCTAGTAAATAACATCAATGCTGCAAAATGCTTTTCAATACTCGCTGATGAAACAGCTGACATTTCCGGAATTGAGCAGTTTTCACTATGCGCACGCTACATAGATGAATCGGGACATCAGATTCTAGAAGACTTCATTCAGTGTGTACCTGTTTATGATGTCACTGGCCAGAACCTCGCTCAAGTGATCATAGATAGTCTGCGAAACTTCGGTGTAAATTTAGATTATATGCGTGGACAAGGTTATGATGGCGCAGCTTCCATGAGTGGACGATTCAACGGTGTACAAGCACACATTGTGAGACAGTTTCCACTTGCCCCGTATGTTCATTGCGGAGCACATAGTTTAAACCTTGCTGTGTCAGATGCGTGTACTGAGGTATCAGTACGGAACAGTATGGGCACTATCAGTAGTATATATAACTTTCTCAACACACCAAAACGACAAGCTGTCCTTGCTAACGCTGTTGAGGACAATTTACCAGATGCCAGGCGAAAACACCTAAAGCAAATGTGTCCAACGCGATGGATTGAGAGGCACGATGCTGTCATAGTTTTTTTGGAGTTGTTTCCCGCTGTAATTGAGTCACTGAATACTATTAGTGAATGGCAAGACAGAGACTCTGCCACAAATGCTAATCAACTATTGTGTGCCATTAAACAGCCTGAATTCATTATCACTACGAATGTTGTTGCAAAGGTGTTCTCTATTAGCCTTCCGCTTTGCAGATTCATGCAGAAGGAGAACTCGGACTTGGCTGCAGCAGTTAACGTTGCAACAGATGTTGAGGACTCCATCAAGGCTATGAGAGCCGACTCAACAAAAGTGTTTAATGATCTTTATGTTAAAGCTGAGAAGACATGTGAAGAGCTTGGCATTACTATACTTGTCCCACGTACTGCTAAAAGACAAACTAAGCGATGTAATGTTCAAACAGCTGATCCTGAAGAATACTTCCGCATCGATGTATTTGTGCCATTCCTAGATCATTATCTAAGCCAACTCCAGGACAGACTACTAGCTCACAAACAGCTTCTTAGTGGGTTTATGTGTCTTATCCCAGATGGAGGCGCGTCGAAACCTTCGATGGCTCAGCAAGCACAGATTAAGGAACTCCTTGAGAAATATGCCTTCGACTTGAATTGTAATGACCTAACACTGCTGGGCGAAATGGACCTATGGTATCGATGTGTAGCTACAATGGACAATCATCCAGAGAACGCCCTAGATGCTCTAGCTAAGTGTAACGTTGACATGTTCCCAGCTGTACGGAAACTAATTAAGATCATGGCAACGTTGCCTGTGTCAACCAGTTCAAGTGAAAGGTATGAATTGTGTTGCGTTATACGAATGGATATTATAACAGTAGTAGTAGTAGTAGTGGTAGTAGTAGTAGTAGTAGTAGTAGTAGTAGTAGTAGCAGTAGTAGTAGTAGTAGTAGTAGTAGTAGTAGTAGTAGTAGTAGTAGTAGTAGTAGTAGTAGTAGTAGTAGTAGTAGTAGTAGCAGTAAGAGCAGCAGCAGCAGCAGCAGCAGCAGCAGCAGCAGCAGCAGCAGCAGCAGTAGTAATAGTAGTAGTAGTAGTAGTAGTAGTAGTAGTAGTGGTGGTAGTAGTAGTAGTAGTAGTAGTAGTAGTAGTAGTAGTAGTAGTAGTAGTAGTAGTAGTAGTAGTAGTAGTAGTAGTAGTAGTAGTAGTAGTAGTAGTAGTAGCAGTAGTAGCAGCAGCAGTAGCAATAGTAGTAGTAGCAGCAGCAGCAGTAGCAGTAGTGGTTATACCAGCAGCATAAGCAGCAGCAGCAGCTATTTTGGTGAATGTAACTATTACGTTGAGTTATATTAATGGTATATAGCACTAAATCCATCGCTCAAGCAGCAGCAAAAAGGAACGTTGTCAGCGAGGTCGGGGCAGTAGCAGCAGCAGCGGTGGTGGTTGTGGTGGTGGCCATGCTGCTGTGCTGCTGGTGGGGCTCGTGGAGGTGTTGTTGTTGTTGGTGGTGGTGGTGGATTGTGGGTGGTGATGGTGGGTGCTCGTAGCTGTTGTTTGAACTAATTAAATATCTTGCAGTTTGCAGGTCTTTCTCTACACTTCGCCGACTTAAAACCTATCTTCGGAATACCATTGGTCAAGATCGCCTCAATGGCTTGGCGCTGATGAACATACATCGAACCATTGAGGTCAATGCTGAAGACGTCTGGTCACACCTCGCAAGAAAACCACGACGCCGTAACTTTATCCTATGACAAAGATTACCAAATTATGAATAGCCCAATAGAGCATATATACGCGTGGGTAATGCGCCCATTATTAAACTGTATAAGGTTTTGCTTGAATAAATGACTTTTCGCTCGAGTCAGGTGGATTAACGTTCAACTTTGCTTTATGTGTTATATTTATGCCGAAGTTTTGAAACCTTTAAGCATTTGACTTTTGAATTGCATACCAGTATTGCAGTTTAGCTAGGCCTGTATAGCATTGGCAAGCATTCTTTTGTCTATGGCGCCTTACATATACACTTTACAAATTATCAAATACAAACTGAAACGTTTAACGTGTTGAGCGCACGGAATTAGTAGATCTTTTCAGGGTATGATGCATCGCAATGGTGCAGTGTATTTTGGTGCCATTGTCGGTGTCTATGTATATTCAAGGAGCTTAAGACGCATACTGCAATATGCAAACGTTCTGCAATTATTATATAAGTGATGTAGCTGTTAGGTTAGTGGGGGGGGGGGGGTGATGGCAACGGGCAAGACTTTCAAAACCAGGGAATGTTTTGTAGAAAGATATATTTGACCAGATTGATAGTCCAAGATTCTATCAACCTGAATGCAAGAAATTACTCCCAATACATCAAATTTATGAAAAGAATTCTGGAAATACTCATCTCAATACACTTGTATAGCAAATTACCAAAACTGGGGTACATTTTCTCCAAAAAGTATGTAATATCTCGGTAGAATCCAAGTTTGTTTTATCATTAAAATTGCTGGAAATGACGTCTCAGAGCATCTACTTTTCATAATTTTCTGGGGGAGGACCCCCCCCCAGACACCCCGCTTTAGGGTCGTAACACCCCCCCCCCATGAATAGCCTGTAGCTACGCGCCTGCTGCTGACATTGATGCATAGCTGCGTCATGGGGAACATAGCTTTCGAGTCCTTGTGGAAGCTATGAATTCGTAGATCAGAGATGCCCTTGACAAAAAGACTACGTTTAGACGACGCAACCTGCACATCATTGGCTCCAAAGGCAGCTCTAGACAAACTTGATGCCTGCCACCGCAAACATCTACTGGACACCGATGGCCAGATAGCATAGTTTTCAATAATGCACTATACAAGACATCCGCGCTGTCCGGAATACTACTAATAATAATAAAATGGCCCATGTTTGGCCATCATCTGCTAAGGATGCCAGAAGACACACGAGCACAAAGAACCTTATAATTCTCCCTAAGTGCAGACTTACATGGTATGGTGTTTTATCCATTTGTCGCATATATTTGGATGCGTTTATTCAACATTTTTGTGTTTATATGACAAAGTAATATGATATGATATTATTTCATTTGTAGCTAATCATATTTCATTTTATTTTTTATTTGTCATTGAGCCGTAAATTATTTATCTTGATATGGCCAGTTCACTGAAGGCGCATCCGCGTTATAAAAACCTATATATTTGACACCAGTACCACAAATAACCTCATCATGGTATGTATTATATGACTAGAGTTAATGTTCTTTATTCTTCTTCATGCTTCTGACTATCTCCATAGATGAGAACCAGAAATTGCCATACAGAATCAAGATTGAAGGTGTGGTCCAGCCATAGCTCGACAAACCGCAATATCAAAATCTGTAGTCTCCGTAGTACCATGCTCATCTACTAAGTAGATAGATACAAATCCTTTCTAGTCATACATTTGAACACTCTGTCTGGTCTGAAAATACAACCAAAATTCATTCCACCTATTATTACAATGACATGATGGTCCATCACAATGGAAAATGTAGTCTCAGTAGTAGCATCTAGTCTCCATAGTAGCTGTCATGGTGCCTACCATATCAAAACACATTCTGTTTAAATTTGCAGAATATTGGATCAGAGAATCTTACAAATATACTCTAAGAACTAATAAATGACAAATTACAAAAATTCTTCACATTTCATAAAAACTATCAGCCCACCCATGACTGCTGCACAGTTTTCATATATACACACATTTGATTAATTATTTTGTTCTAACTTACGAATTCCAGTTTTTTGTGTGTTCTACAATGATAATGGGCTCAATCTATCTGTCATTTTATATAATGTATGGCATATTGACAGTAAAATTCATGCCACAATATATTTAAATTAACTACTACGAAGAGTGCATGTATCTAGACACGTTTGCCCTCGGCACTTTTTCACTGAAAGATCCATGTTAGTAAAACGTCAATGTCATGCATGTAGTATTTCATAACATATTCAAGAATTTCTCTTGTTTAGTATATTAATATCTTCAAATAAATAAATTTTTGCCAAAACATGTATTTTCTTTAGCCTCATTTTGCACATTAAAACACTATAAAACTAATCATAAACTCCGTCAAATATCTTTGTTTATTTACTTTGTATTTGAAGATATGTTCCATGACTTTATTCATCAACGCACACAACTTTTCACATGTATTTACTTTTTTAATTTGTATTATATATATATAATATAATTTTTATTTTTTTTTGGCAGTGAATGCAAACATATTGCAAAACTGCACTGCATTACTTAAGAACTGGGCCTCAGCTGTACAGCATTTGATTCCTAGAAGCAACCTCGTGAAGACATTATCTGTGGCATGCAGTCATGTGACGACAAACGAGCGGGAACAGATCCAGGTTAAACAAAATGACATTAATAAGATAGAGGCAATTTAAAACATTTAAGTAAAGATATCATAATGACGGTTTGAAACTAGAGGCATCAGTCTGCACCTGTATGATGTGGCTGTTACCCATGGGTACCATGTCTACTTTTATTACGTAGTTACATAGTCCTCTGCTGCTGTACCGGTGTAGGTTAAAAAGCATGTAGCAGATCTTAACTGTATTCGTCAAGAGAATTTTGAACCTGCTGAACTAAATGTTGGGTGCTGATGGATTTGATCGGAAACTGAGTCCATATGTACGGCTGCAGTAGTACTTGTCGAGTCTTGCTTTGAAAGCATTAAGTCAGATCACATACGATGTCCTCTAGTAGGTTGTTCCAGTCGCTGACTACTCATATGCTGAAGAAGCGAACCGCTGTTTGTGAAACTCTCAGCTAGTGTCTCTTATTCGATCACCCTCATCTAATAGTAGTAAGTGTGAAGTGTCCGTGGTTCAAGCTGTACAAATCATGGGTATACTTGTATGCTTCGGTGAGCACAAACGTCTGTAGACTAGACTTGGCCGTTTTAGTGCTCTGAACCGGTCTTCATATAGAATTGTGGAAGGCCTTTGACGCCTGGTTCTCAAATATGTTTGCGTCTTTTTATACAGTGGTGACCCTACCACTTTTCTGTTTCTAATTATGATCTAACCAAGCTTTTGAACAGTAGGAAACATCACAAAGGTAAAGCTATTGATGTTGGCATCATTTTATGACTCATGGAGTCGAAAGATCGTATCATGTCGACTAGTTTGTTAGCTTTGTTGGCTGCAATCCCAGAGTGTTTGTCTGTAACTGTAACTAAAGCGTGCTGTTGGATCCAGGGTTGGATTTCCCGAGGCGCAAGACTTTAGATTTGGACGCGTTGAAGCGTAGCTACCATACATCTGCCCAGTGATTCTGGTTTACGTCTTTCTGCGATAGCCAGTGGTGTAAACATCATATATTCAGCCTTATCCATGGATCTGATAAACATAACAAAGGTAAAGCTATTGTTGTTGGCATCATTTTATGTATAATTCAAGAGCATAATACAGAGTTCTGGTTATGGGCAAGCTAGTGTTGAAAATGTAGGTGTACTCAGTTTAGCTAAGAAGTTGAAATTACAGTACTGCTGAAAATATATTTTTTCAAAGAAACACGTACCTGCATAGGATATGTGTTATTGTTTGATGTCACTTACTGAATAAAACCAAATCAATATTAGTAGGGTAGGGTATTATACAACCGTGGTATCTTTCAAACCGTGGTATCTATGTTTAAGCATGTCCTATTGGAAAAGTACTTGTTGGATTTAAAAACCTTTAGTAGACAATTAACGTATATTCATTCCTTACTTCCACGTAAAATTGTTAATAAATAGCTCAAATAGTTATGCCACATCGTGTAAATTTGTCTTTAGATCATGTGATTTAAGTTTCAAAATGGCTGCCATCTTTAATTTTTTATCAGGCATATCTTCAAATCCATATTTAAACAGAGAAAACTAAGCGAAAAGCAATGAAACGTAAACTGTGTCTCGGCTAAACAAATTTATTTTACCATTGGTTTTATTTATAGCGAGATTAATGCTCTACAGAAAGTGTTATTGATTACTCTGTCCTGTTACCACGGTTTGATAAACCCCTCCTCAACTTGAAAGTAGACACATTTGATCATGACATGGCAATTTAAAATTGATATTGTAGGATACTTGTTAGGACTTTCAGAATATGAATTGTATGTATAAAAAGAACACTGTTAAAGCTATCTGACACTGCCAATTGCTTATAGTGTTGTAGAGTATTTCAGTTAAAAATTTCGCTTTGATAGTACCCTAAAATGTACACTAAATGTTAAAAAATTTTAAATAATACATATGTACTGTGGGTGCAAGGGGAAAAAATCCACATCTTATATTATTATAATTAACTACTAGTAACTTAATTATGTTTTTGTGTGCGTTACGTGAAGTGTTGTAATGTTGTTATTTGTGATATGTACAGTAATCTAATGTTGTAATGTCTCTTTGTCTAATATATGCTAGGGGTCCATCTTTGCGTTGCCTTTGATGGACTACCTGTCCTTTGTAATATAAATGTGAAATACAACTATAAAATAAAAAATATTTGAATTGAATTGAATTGAACCTTATCCTATGTTTTATATATTGATTTTTTAACAGTGATATGGTCAAACGTATTTTTTACACACTGGTCGTCGAAAATTTTGATAACGCAAAAAAACGATAAAGGGATCAAATCAAAAAATTGCATCTACATCCCTCACATACTGCGTCATTTTCATGTTATTTTACACACTCATTTTCAAAACATAACTTTCTTTATTTATATATAACCATTATTGGTCACAAATATTGGGCAAAATAAGCTAAATATAAAATAAAGAGCTTATGCCATGGGAACCGTCCGTCTAATGCTTAAAAACATTTCCACAATACTTCAGAGGCGAATTTAGTTCGTGGAGATGGTACATATTTATATGAAATAAAATTCCACTAAAAATCTTAAATTTTGAGACATAAAGTAGCAGGCTCGTTAGAATATGTCTAATAGAAAATTACGTCTATAGATGAACAAGTAAATCAATATCTCATGTATATGGAATTGAAATGCAAAATATCTATAAATTCTACAACTTTGAAACTTTTATTATGGATTTACCTCCCTTGCATTATATACTTTGTCCCGTAGACTTTCGAGGATCATGTGATTTTAAGGTTATAGGGTTAGGGTTGTGACATAACCCATGCGAAGCGTGCGAAGTGTACGTGAGAACGTCAGCTGGGGCCGTATTCACGAAGAGGGTGTAATTTACGCATGGCGTAACCTACACCCTAGACTTACGCTCATAGTTACGCCTTTTCTAGGGCGCAAGCCCTCTTCCAGAAGACTTCGTCACGTGCGCCTCGCATAGATCACGTCAATTAATCGCATATGTCTTTAAATACATACAGTATGTTACACTATTTTACGAAAATGCGGCTAGAACAAGTGATATGCCGATTCAAACAGGCGCTAATTACCACAGATACCTTATTGCTTTTGTGTGTCATTACGGCTAATCAGCACAATGTGACAATACAGTTTACAGAACTTTATGAAAAAAACATATTAAAAAACCCAAACAAACAACATAGCAAAATAATAGACCCTATAAGATCATATACCATGTCTTAATGCTGTGAAAATAACGACGTGAATATTTTCAACCAACTTGCCTGGAAGGGAAGCCGTAGCTGTAAAGAAGCAACAAGGTGCAATCAAACCATAAGGACCCCCATCTAAAAATGGAAAGGTCCGTGCACCGCCTCACAATAGCACACAATGCTGAGTGGCACCCTGCAGGGCAGTGTGATGGGACCAGTCCTGTTTGTCCTCTACATAATTTACCTTCCTGAGCCACTGGCGTCTGAATTGCATGCATGTAGGCGGATGATAGGAAGATTTATCGCCAGATGAGCAGTGACATGGATCACCGGGAACTTCAAACAGACCTGTGTTCAGGCTCCAAGAGTGGTCAGATTAAAAAAAAAATGTTTACGGAGGTTCCTTTTGTATTGTATTTATTTTACACCCAGATCGCTATACAGCGATAGATGGGGAGGTTATAGCGTTTTCCCTTTTTGACAGAGTGCATACATGTTAATATCAATAGTAGGCTACTAGTCAGTATACATTATTGTTAACATAATTAACTAATTTGTATAAAATCGCCATTTCCATCATTCTTATTATCATTATTGTATGGTGGTGTTATCATCATCGTTGTTGATTGTTGATTGCTGTTGCTGTTGTTGTCGTCGTCGTCGTCGTCGTTGTTGTTGTTGCTTCTGTTGATGTTGTTGCTGCTGTTGTTGTAATAGTCAGTAGTCAGTACACATTATTGTTCACATAATTAATTAATCTATATATATAATCACCATTTTCATCATTCGTATTATCATTATTGTATCGTGCTTTTGTTGTTATCCTTGTTATAGTTGTTATCATTGTTGTTGTTATCATTGTTGTTGTTGGTGTTGTTGTTGTTGTTGTTGTTGTTGTCGTCGTTCCGCGTACCCTGACAAATGCCAGCTTTTTCATGACAGTTGGATGAAAAGCTGATAGGGGCCTACTGAGCGGAAATAATTTATGAGAGACGAGAGCAATGCAGATCCACAACACACGCTGGCAACGATCAACAAAGAAAAAGACCTTGGTGTTACTGCAGCATAGATAGGTAAGATAGCAGGCTGTTCTTTGAGTTACGAAGCAAATAGGGCAACACAGGTAATGGCGATGATTCGGCAAACTTTCATACGTCTAGACATACAGAATTTCAAGTGGTCATGCAAGGCGTTGATCAAACAACATCTAGAGTATGCTAATGGACATTTCCGGTTTTAGCTATGCCACGCCCATCTCTAGCTATGCTCCACCCACACTTCGCTCGTGTTGGGATCGATCGATCTCTGAACACCCTGACTGTCAATTTCCAAAAAACTACACAGGCAGCACCAGCGCCCAGTCAAATTAGTTTCAAAATATTCAACAGCATGTTTATTAAATACAACGTGTCGGACTGTTTGAGATTTTATGACGGCCTATATGGAACCCTTTGTGACGTAATAATTGTGACGTCATCATAGACGACGTCATACGAGGTCATATGATGGATGGATACTCTGGAAAGGTGAATTCTGCGTGGCACCCACTATGGAAAAAGATGTAGTAACCATTAAAAATGTGCAAAGAAGATCCACAAAGCGGGTACCAGAGCTGAAGAACTTTCGTTATGAAGGGCGGCTAAAGAAGCTTAAGATGCCAACTCTCACATATCGATGATTGTGTGGGGAAATGATAGAGACGTATAAGATGATGAGCAGGGTATTTGATAGTGAAGTTTGTCCTCACATACCAATTAGAGAAGACACAACAACGCGAGACCACAATTTGAAAATCTGTATGATTATAGATTTTCAAATGGTGGTCTCGCGTCGTTGTGTCTTCTCTAATTGATAGGCCTATGCGAGGGCAAACTTCACCATCATATATTCCAGTAGTCATGGGCTTAACAGCTTTTGCATACAAGTAGCTGAGGTATGGAACAGCCTTCCAGAAGAAGTGATCAGTGCTACGACAGCAAAGGCATTTGAAGCACAAGTAGACAAGTAGGGACCTACTGGCTACAGCAGGAAATGAAGTACCAGTTCGACACAGCTTTTAAGATTTTTGCACTGAGACACACGACAGCAGCAGTCTTAGAAAAGGCTGAGTATACAGTTGACGATCTGGACATATAGGGAAAACTGCGTCCAGAACATACCTGAGGTTGTCTGAGGATACAAATTACGGGATTACGTCACCCTCTAAAACACATAACGCAGTATTCAGAATTCGTCTGTCGAGCAGGTAGTTGATATTTATAAGCAGTAAGTTTATTTTAGGGTTTATTTTATTTACGTGTTTTCTTTCAATGAATGTTTGCTAGTTACGAAATTGACAGCATTTGTTGATTACAAAATTCCCCCTCTTATATTAATTCCGCGAAAAGTTCCTTACGCCCTCGATGCTATTGAATGAGAAAAGGGAAATAACAAATATCATGTTTTATTCTTTAAATCAATTTTAACATCCGCTTACCTCCCGTTAACATACTTCTATACCAGCTCCCTAATACAGTTATGTGTTTTAAATATTATGATTTGATGTGTATTAAAGTGTTTCAGGGGATGATGGACCCCCATCCACCCCATCCCACACCACTACGCCGCCCATCCCTAAAACCCCAGCTTTGTGGGTCTGCAGAGACCACAAATATCGGTAAAGGAAGGGAGTTTCTCACCCCACTAACTCGTATATTTTTTGAGACAATGATAGAAAATGATGTAAAAAGAAATGGCATTGGTCAAGCTGTCACTCAAGCTGTGAGACCATCTTCTGTAATGTCGCCTATTTTGTTTGGTACTGCGGTGGAGATGGACCATGTATTTGGTTCAAGGTGGCTGATAGAGGAGCTGTTCAGATTGGGATTTTCCATCTCATATGATGAATTAACTTTGTTTAAGCAATCTATTTTACAAGAGGAAAATCTCGGCACATTGTCACCAAATAGCGATGCAGAAATCACACAGTGGGCCTCGGATAATGCTCACCATGATGTCCGAACACTTGCTGGTGGTAACCAGTTTCATGGTATGGGTATAATATCAATGTCGGCTGTAAAAGGATACCAAAGAAACTGTGATCAGCATGTTAGATGCATGGCAAAATGGGAAGTGTCTGAACTAGTGGGTGACAAGCGGATACCAATCGTTCAATATGTGGGGCCAATGTTAACATCACTTTCCTCCCTAAAGTTCAAACCAATACTGGAATCCCAACGACCCTATATCGTGCCACTAGCATCATATTATGCCAACCTGCTGTGGCAATCAGCACGTGTGTTTAATAAATTGAGTAGACCAATGCCAAATTATTCTGGATTCATGCAGCACTTATACAAGCCCCTTGATGATGGCACTGAGAAATGGCAAGTACTTATTCTTCCATTCATAGACCTCAACCCAAATGACGAGACTTGTCTGTATTCTACGCTTTTATACATTCACGATCAGTCAAGCAAACTGATGCAACCCAGTGCATCAATCACATTTTACCAGCCACTCTGGCAGAAAGCAGTTGAAATTTTTAAAACAGAAGATCTCAACCGGTTGGTTTGTCAACTTGGTGGATTCCATCTTCTAATGAGTGCATGTGGTAGTATTGGCAATGTGATGAAAGGGTCGGGTCTTGAAGAAGCCATGGGGCAGGTGTATGGACCAAACACCATTAATCAGATTTTGGCGGGAAAGGCAATTTCCAGAGCTTTATGTGCACATTTTCTTGTTGAAAAAGCGCTTATGACAAAGCTGATTTCTGATCTATTACCTGTAGATGCTGAACTATCCAATTCTGTATGCACACAACAGCCAACATGAGGAATAAAACACAGTTCACACAGCTTCTTGTTAGATTCTTACAATCTAAGGATTATATCGTTAAGTGTAGTGATGGCGATGCAGACACCTTGATTGTATCAACTGCTCTGGACTTTTCGAAAAGCGGTCAATCAGTAATGGTTGTAGCGGAAGACACGGACATTTTTATTATGCTAATTCACCACTGGAAAACATACATGGTTGATATATTTCTAGTAAACGAGGAAAAAAACAAATGGACCGAATAAAACTGTGCAGATGTACAGCCTTTGCGAAGCACATGAAGTGATGAATCCAGCATTGCACGACAACATACTGTTCATCCATGCATGGAGTGGTTGCGATACAACTTCATCTACCTTTGGACAAGGAAAAACTCATGTAATGAAAGTCTTGTCTAAACAGAGCAAACTACAGTCACTAGCTCATGAAATGGCTGATACTGAGACGACACCCCAAGACGTCGGTAATGCCAGTATATTTGTTTTCTGTATCCTTTATGGAGGGAAAGATTTTGAATCACTGACATCCTTGAGACACATGTGTTACCAAGCAATGAGTGTACGGTGTAATAAAATTGAGCCTGAGAGACGTCCAACAATTGACTGAGCGGCTCATTACCACAGTCTCCGTGTCCATCTGCAAATTGTCCAATGGCCTGAACTCGATAACAAGTGCCTTAATCCGTACGAATGGGGCTGGAAGTTGGAAAACAAGGTTATGCGCCCAGTCAAGACAGATATCGATGCTGCACCTGCAGATGTTCTGAAATTTATTCGTTGTAATTGTAAAATTACTAATAAAACCCAATGTGGAACAAGACAATGTTCATGCTACAAATCAGGATTACACTGTGTCGCTGCATGTGGCGGTTGCCATGGAGAAACGTGTAGCAACAAGGTTGCTCCTTCCGGATGTGAAGACGTTGGCGATGATGATGAACAAGATTTCGATTAGTGTACGGGCAAAGATAGCAGACAAGATGTGGATTTTTACATCTGTCAGAATCCTCAGTTCTCGTTGTTTAAAATATACCGTATTCACCTAAAGAAACATATGTTAGAAATTATTTACTCGGTATTTATTTATCCATTTCATTCATTTTAGTAGGGTTTCTGATCGCAAGTATGCGACAAATGAATGGCTGCTGACAAAAGTAATATTTATCCATAATACGCGCAGCCATCTTGTTTTTACAACTAAAGGAATCATTGACAGACTAAGAGGATATGGTACACCTGATAAATATACGGTTTCAGTGATGTACTCCTAGACACACTGTAAAAAAACCGACTTGCCTTTGACTACCCCCAAAAATCAGGGTTTCTAAGAACGCCAAAAGCGGCAAAATTTCAGTGTGCCGTACAAAATCCGCTAGCATACCATTCTAGTAACTTACCTGATTGACAAATTGTTATTATTTAGCTAAAGCTTAGTGGACATATTTTTGGTTTAAAATGTACACTGTCGTGTTTGTGTATTTGTAGCAGGGTAAGTGGATGTTAATCTGTTGGAAAGAAAAGATTTTCCGGGCCTTTAATATTTTCCGGATTGTTTTCAGATTTTCCAGATATTTTAGGATCACCCCAAAAGTTTTGGAATGCTAATGTATTGTCACACCCTTTCCTGTGATAAAATTGGAGCTAGATGGGACCAGTAGTTTCCGAGATATCCACAGATCCAGAATTTGGCGACGACCGTGGTGGCGGCCGCAGCGGCGATGATGACGACTGTGTCTTGTCTACTGCGATCCTCCCAAGCTCCTCTAGGTTTTTTCTCGTCTTTAGTGGTCCTAGATTAAGTTCTTTGAGGTCTGATCGCAAAACACTTAGAAAGTTGATGTTGTGGTTTTCTTTGCGTGCAAAATACATGTACGACTGCACAAAATTATAATGCTTTCTGGGCAGGCATGCACATGTTCTGGCATTCGAAGAACATATCCAAACATAGACCATCGCTGTTGCGCTACTCTCACAGATACAGGCCCTGGGTTGCGCTCCGTAGAGTGCTGCAGCTGCCTGTGTGGACAGCGATGATTTGCAATGATTCGCAGATGTTTGCGGTGACATGCATCGTGTTTATTCAAGAGCTCATTTGGAGCTGCCCAGCTGTTGCAATTGGCCTTTTCCAGAGTATCCATCTATCAATCTGACATCATAATCAGCTAAGCGGCGTGTAGGATGACGTCATAATGACTACATCATAAATGATTCTATATGGCCCGTCTTTAACTCTTAATAGTCCGACACGTTGTACGAATTATATGTCTACTGTTTAATAAACATACGGCAGCAACAGCGCCCAGTCAAATTAGCTTCAAAATATTCAACAGCTTACCTGTCCATTTTTCTGGAAATTGATAGTCAGGAAGCTGAGAAATCGGTAGATCCTATCACGAGCGAGGTGTCGGTGGAGCTTAGATAGAGGTGGGCGGGGAATATAGGTAAAAATAGAAAGGTCCATTGCATAGCATTATGGAAATACATGTAGCATCATATAGTTGGGTCGTGACTTTCATGGGAATTTTGGAGTCACGAATCCACAACTTCCAAAAGGACTGGAAGGCGATATGTCCGGTTACACGGCGAGTTTCAATGTCGGTACAGGTGCAAAGGATGGAAGCTAATATTCCGCTCTTCCTCCACTTCTCAGTGTCCGGAAAGGGGTGGGGGCGATACATTCAGTGTTTCTCATGGCATCTAAATTTTGGAGGTCTCATGGACCCCACACCTAGAAATCTAGGGGTCCCAACCTGAACCGGGGTCGCAAACTGATATTTAGGATTCTCATGCAGTTTTTCTCATCCATGCTAAAATTAGACAGTATCATGAGCAATAATTGTTGCGCAGCTATGAATTATGTGGGCCCAATGCTAGATTTTGTTGGTGTCTTTGTGCAAAAACCTATAAATCTAATTCATATTTAACAATCATGCACGATTTGCAGGGGTCCAATGGGACCCACTACCACAATTTTTGGGGGTCTCCAGTTACATTTTGGGGGTCTATACCCTCAAAAGGTCCCTTATGAGAAACCCTGGATACATTCACGAATACCTTTGCACCCTTGAACTGTTCAACAGCTATTGGAAGTAATGTATCTAGAGGACCTCTTTCGTCGTTGATAAGGTCAACATCTGCATTCTCCATCTCTAATGGACCTTTTCATTTTTAGCTAAAACTATACAGGGAAGCTGTTAAATATTTTGTAACTAATTTGACTAGGTGCTGTTGCTGCCTATGGCAGCAACAGCGCCCAGTCAAATTAGTTTCAAAATATTCAACAGAATATTTATTAAATAGTAAAAGCAAAAAATGTGTACAACAACGCATAGACCGTCTTCAAATATGCGCTCGTGACGTACTTATCGACGTCATTCATTATGATGTCATTGTATACATCACGCAGTTCATTATGACGGCATATGATGGGTGGGTGGGTACTCTGGAAAGGTGAATTGCACGTCTATCATTGAGATTGGAGGGTTTGATCGTGTAGTGTGTTCTCGAATAGATGATAGTTCTGATTTGTTATGCCTTGCTTGCGCTGAACATGTTTCGACAATCATCGGTGGACGTGATCTGGTTTATCAGGTCATCTGCTCTTTAGAGTGTGAGTTCTTTCAATCGCGCACTGATTTGGCGCATGATCTTATTGCGGTTCTGTCTTAGTTCATACTTCTGTATTCCTACTCAGAACATTCCTATTTAAGTCGCATAGCATACAACAAAAATTATAAGGATAATTAATACCTCTATCGCCAAAACATGTGACATAAATGTTGCCCTCACTTTTAATGGCCTGAGCGAAATAAAGAAAACTGAAACTGAACGGCGGCACGTGAAGTGCGCGTGATAGCATAGGGCGTGGTCGTATGGGCGTCCCGCCCATAACGGTAACGGTTAAAGATAATTCATTGACAAATCAGCGTGCATTGTTTTCTGACTTTTCTTCGTCGCCTTATATTATGAATTTATCTTGTTGTCATTCGATAAGATCGCTGTGCAAACAGAATGGAATATTAGGCAATTTGTCACAATGGCGACGAATATGCCATAAAACTAAACACGACGATCGGTTGATCTCAGTTAATTAAATAGACAAAGGGACTTACAATGTATCCGCCAAATAAGTTCCTACTTACTAGGCCTACTTTCATTCCGATTTGTCCAAAATTCAAATTGAATCTAAAGGTTTTTAATTTAACCGTGTTAAGACCGAGTAGGGTAGTTAAAGAATCAGAATGAAATTGGTCAACACTGCATCATTGGCTGGCGGGTTTACAGCGTTTTTACAAACGCTATCGCTTTAGAACGCTTGGCTGATTTCACGGAAGTTGTAAAAATGCGCTCAAGGTGGGCTAGCCATATGAACCTCTGCCACGACGGATATAAAATGGCCGATATATCCGTCTATATACCCGTATACTAATTTAACAGTTGCTCATAAATAGCTCTAATGGTGAGATCAGATCAGTCACTCAAGTATATGACGTCATAATCAATTGCGACATATGTATAGGTTGACGTCACAATCAAACTACCTAACGAATGACGAATTTAACTCAACCATAATCATTTAAAAGTCCGTCAAGTTTACAGATCCTTTGAATGGTTAATTACTATCTAATGAACATTCTGTTGGCATTTTGAGACTAGTTCGGCTGGGTGTTGGTGCACTCGTAGACTGCAATGGCGCCCGGTCTGGTTAGTTTCAAAATATTCAGCAACCTATCTGTATAGTCACCTTGAAAAGGGGGGATCCTGTGACCTCAGGGTTCAAAGTACATAACTCGATCCAAACACGCTCAGAACGTGGGCGGGGCTGCAAATGCCCGGCGCATAACTTGATATGGATCAATCTTTTGCGGTAGTTAATCCGGTTGTGGACGCGATTTGCCTATTGCTTTGTATAGTATGTATATATTTAATTTAAGTAGTGTTTATTTATTTATATAGGGCGTTTAGTTGTTTCATATAGGCCTATCTTGTTTATTTATACGATTGTACTTGTATTGGCGTATCCTTATGTTGGATTTTTGCAATGAACTATCATCATCGTCTATGTGCTCATTTAAATTTTAAAACACACACACGAATGTACGTGTTAACTCGAACTTCTGGCAACACCACACAAAAATCTTTAAAAGACTAGCTTGGTTATATAGCTAATTGAGGAGCCCAGTTTTAGCTATGCCACGCCCATCTGTATCTAAGCTCCAACCACCCATTTCCCGTGTTGGGATTGATCGATCCCTGTACTCTCGGCGTCTCAAATTCCTGAAAATTATACAGGTAAGCTGTTGAATATTTTGAAACTAATTTGACCGGGTGCTGTTGCTGAACACGGCATGTTTATTAAATAGTAAAGAATACAACTCCTACAACAACCCTTAGTCCGTCATCAATTAAGCTTTCAAGACAAACAAACAAACAAACAAATTGATTGGTTGATCGACCGACCGACCGACTGACCGACTGACCGACCGACCGACCGACCGATAGCCATCGATTGATCTATCGATCGGGCGAGCGAGAGATTGGTCGGGTTCGGTCGGTCGTTCAGTCGGTCGGTCGGTCGGTCGGTCAATTGGTCGATCAGTCGGTCGGTCGGTTGCGTGCGTGCGAGAGTCGGGCGGACGAGCATGCGTGTGTGTGTGCATGTCAACCAGTGAGCCGGTCGGTTAGCGGGCCGGCTGGTGCGAAGGCTGGCCTGATTGCTGCTAAATATTTACGCATCAACTCATTTCGATATGTTATCATGTTTTGCTTAAATGCACGTGCATAAGGAGATTAGTTCCTCCATTCATTCGCTTAGAGTGAGTCTATCTTGTTGCGACAGTTATTAGGGCCTTCGCGTTCGTGCGCGCACTCCAGCAATGCCATGACAGTCTCTAATATAATCGACATCTATGAAGTAATTGATTTCCATTCTCACCTGGGCAGGTAATTAACTGCTGATTGGATTAATTTTTATTGATCTGTGGCTGGCTTCATAAGGTAATTAGCGCCTTTCTAACGGCGCCAACATCTGTTCTAAAGAACGATTTTACTTTCTTGAGTCAGTCACATGATAACGACCAAACCAACAGAGTGAGAGAGTGAGAGAGAGAGAGAGAGAGAGAGAGAGAGAGAGAGAGAGGAGGGAGGGAGGGAGGGAGGGAGAGAGAGAGCGCGCGAGAGAGAAAGAGAGAGAGAGAGAGAGAGAGAGAGAGAGAGAGAGAGAGAGAGAGAGAGAGCGACAGTGGCAGCAACATCATAATTAATAACAAAACAAAACAAAACAAAAACAAAAACAAAAACAAACAACAACAACAACAACAACAACAACAACAACAACAACAACAACAATGACAACTTCAGTAAACCCCTTTAGCACTTAAGGATTAAACATGACAAGTTCGCTATGACGTACGGATATTCGGTTAAACATTTTAAAGTAATTTGACTGGGCGATATTGATGGCTTTGACAGCGACAAATTCCAGTTAAATTAATATCAAAATATTCAATAGCTGTCCTGTATCTTTGCCCTGAAATCGAGACACGTATGCATTCCCCTCGTGTCAACTTAGCCCTATAATGGGCAAGCCATTGTTTGAGACAACGGCGGCGATGGCTACGACGCCGGTGGTAGCGACAGTGACGGCAACAGTGGCAGTGACGATGGAGGCAGCGATGACAACGACGGTGAAGACGACAACGACGTCGACCACGACGATCACCACCACGACGACGACGAGCCTAGCGCATGTTATCAGCTCATTTATTTTGAGATTTTATGCGTCAATGAATCGGTCATTGATTAACAACAATATGACTTATTTATAAGGTGCATGTTTGCCAATGGAAGTTTCGCGTGTTAAAGGTCCGGCCATCTGCGAGGATAGGCAAAGAAAGACTTCCATAAAACACTACTAGGAACATGATTGAAGACATTACACCCAAACGTACCGCAGAGTTATACATCCGGGCTTTGGCGGGGTGGGTCCTGGTACTGGTGGTGGGTTGGTGGCGGTGGGATGGATCACTAGTTAGTGGTTCTTAACCCTTATCACTCTGTTGTCCAATTTTTTAATTTTCAAATTATATTTAAAGATGAACTGGTGTTCATCTTTCAACAAATTTTGTGGGAGATGGTGCTGTCGTAGACAGCAACAACTTCCACCAAAATTGTTGAAAAATGTACACCAGTTTCTTTGATACTGACACAATAAACGATAGAATATTGATACCGGAGTGCTAAGGATTAAAGCACTGGACCCAGCTGATAAAATAAGTGTATGGTAAGGAAGCTAAAGTTCTGGCGGTTGTAAGCTGGAGATACGCTCTCCTACTGCGAAACGGGCGTGACTACACCGGTCGGTCTTACGTCGGACGCTGGCTACTGTCCGTCGTCATTTAGC
Source organism: Chaetoderma sp. LZ-2023a (assembly GCA_034401795.1). NCBI lineage: Eukaryota > Metazoa > Mollusca > Caudofoveata > Chaetodermatida > Chaetodermatidae > Chaetoderma > Chaetoderma sp. LZ-2023a. Next base: position 46,973,684 of record CM067366.1, read on the forward strand.
GTCTCAACGGTGTTATAGACCCCGGTGCACCGGTGTGCCGTGAAGCAGGCGTGACATAGTCTGTGACATTAACCTATGTCTATGGCATAGGCTGTGACGTCGAACGCCATGGGTTGCCTGTTTTGCGCTACAGCGGTGCATTTGGGCCCCAGGGCCTTAACGCACTTGGTCACCTGTGGGGCGGCGGTGGCTACGGTACGTGTAGGTCGCTCAGATATCCATCCCAATATCTCACTAAAATAATAACAGTGATAAAAATGTTAATAATGATATTGAAAATAATACGAAAAATGATTAAAATGACGACGACGACGACGACGACGACGACGACGACGACGTCTTGGTGTAAATAAAATTGAATTGAATTGAATAAATGAAAAGAACAAGTACACATATTGGTGCGAGGCATCAATGGTAAATAGCGTGGCCGGAGATTATTATAATTCACGTTGAGCTTTAAATTCATTTTTATATATACGATACAATCTGCAGTAGCACAACAGGTTCTCCACCAGTGACTATATCTAGACCTTGGACCGCTACATAGAACAAAAATAAATTATACACGGAGAACTGGTACAGGCACTATATACTATAGGAAGGCATGGGCTTCGAGTTAAAGTCAATGGACTATAAAGACATAGCCATTAGACAATGTGAGAAATTGACAAAATATTTCAGGACAAGTGTGTTTATCTTGTTATATTAAAATTCAATGTTACATTGGTTCTTGCTATCATTTACAGTTTCTTACTTGTGCTATGTAGTGCTGATGGTGGTTGCGATTGTAATAATGATAGTTTCTTAATAGTGGCATATGTTTAAGATGGCCGTAATGGCATCCGCCTAGTATAGGATTAGCATTTGGCTATAGGAAGAAGCAGATTATATTTTGGGGCCGTCCATTCATCTTTCCACCCATCTTGTTGACCATATGCGTAGGTTCTTGGGGATTTGTTTGATAATTCAGAGTTTATCTGGAGCTTAATTATAGGATATATAGAAAGATTTTCACATTATTACAAGAAATATTTGATAATAGGAATCGTGCAATATCTAGTGGGTTCTAGATGGTATTATGTTCGAAAGCATGGTTATAAAACGAGTATAGAGATTCTGATAGCGATTATATAGTAAATTATTAGCATTTGAAAACTATAAGTTGCGACTAAATTGCATGTTTCAAAATTACTCCATTGTAGAAATTGCTAAAACTCTATACTTTATTCGTGCATTCATATATATCTATCCAAATATATGGGGAAATTCTGGAGCCGAAACTATTACAAGCGATATGCCAGGACATATTGGCATCTATTCGATTGTGGCTAATGTGAACCAACTATCTTTCAATGGGTACATATTGCGAATAAGTAACTACATGGGCATACGTTGTAATTATGATATTATTTGATGTTAGAATCGTGCAATATTTCGTACAGCATATATATATATATATATATATATATATATATATATATATATATATATATATATATATATATATATATATATATCTTTCCGCACATCTATTTGTAGGGCAATATATACATATGTTAATATTTTGGGTACAGCACAGATCAGCGTGATTTCACACACAATCTGTTATATATGATTACTATATTCTGCGGATGTAGTAATAGAAACAACCTACAGCTGCAATCAGTCCTTCACTTTTGCCCACTGTGTCTTGTCCTCAGCCGAAGTTTTTAGATTCCTCAGGTCAATTCTCGACTTGAGTGTATCGAGTCCTGCTTTCTTGAGGTCACCTCGTAGCATGCTTAGCAGATTTATGCAATGACGTCCTCTCCTGGCATTGTATTTGCTGGCTTCGACTAGGGTGAATTCCAAGGCTCTCTGTGCTGGTGTGTCTTCTGGCATCCTTAGCACATGGACATGGACCATCTTTGCTGGGCGACTTTTACAAACAATGGTGACGTATCCCACATCTTGTATAGTGCATCATTGGAAATTATGCTGTCTGGCCATCGGTGTCCAGCGATGGTGCGCAGGTGTTTGCGGTGGCATACATCGAGTTTGTCCAGAGCTGCATTTGGAGCTACCCAGCTGTTACAGTTAGCCTATACAGTACCAAGGATACGCAGGTTGTATTTTATAAACGTAGCCTTTTAATCAAGGGCATCTTTGATCTATTTGAATTTTCGAGAAGGCTATACCTTTTCACCACACCACACAAATGGGTATCGAGTCCGCCATTCTTTGTCAAGTTTTGCTTTGAATATATGTGTTGAGATTTTGGGACTGACCATATTAAAGAGAGTTGGGCATGTGGAACTGTTAATCAGCCAAGATTTGAGCAGATTTTTAGATTAAATTTTGTACTACGAAATTACTTCATGGTATAAATCTTTTAAACTCAATACTTCATTAAATATGTAAACATATGGCTGAAATTCTGGGGTCGAAGCTATTACATGCAATATGTCAGGACATATCAACACATATCGGAATGTGGTGAATGTGATGAATGTGAACCAACTATCTCACAATGGTGGCATATGTCGATTATATAACTACATACTATGAAATTACTTGATGATAGAATCAGGCAATATTCCATACACTGCTATATAGGGCTAGATGTTCGAAAGTGGAGTGCAAACAGATTATGCAGATATCGGTACTTAAAATAGTATTTTATTGGCATCTGATAACTGTTGGACGCAACTAAATTGCATATTGCGAGATTACTTTATGGTAGACTATTTTTAAACTCGACATTTTAAAAGCGCATTCATATACCTATCTAACCACATCAGTGGAATTCTGGGACAGAATCTATTGCAGACAGTAGAATACTGAAAACCATAGATCTGACAAAATTTGAGCCAGTTTTCAGTATGGAATTGCGTACTAATTACTTCATAACAGATTCTTTTTTAATTCACAATATAGGCCAAGCTAGCGTATTCAAATCCCTCTAAGTCTGTGATGATTAAATTCTGGCACCGAATATATTACATACATCAGGGTACCAAAAACCGTTAAACATCCGAAATTTAAGCCAATTTTCGATACAGAAATGTGTACCATGAAATTGCTTCTTGGTAGAAAATTTTAATCTCAGGACTTCAAATTAGTGCTAACTAACAATACGGGTAAAACTCTGGGGCCGGACCTATTGCAGACAGTAGGGTATTAATAACTGCGGATCTGCTAACATTCTAGTCAATTTTCAACATGGAATTGCATACTGCAAAATTACTTCACTGTAGAATTTCTTTTGAATTGGAAATATAACCAGCGTATCCAGTGCCTTATACATCTATGTGTCTGACATACTGGGGCCGAATATATTACAGACAGTAGGGCACTGAAAAGCATGAATAAGATACAATTTTCACCAATTTTCAGTATGAATTTGCAGACTATGAAATTACTTCATTTAGAAATCTTTTTAATTCGGAATATAGCTAGGGTAATCAAACTCAAATCTATGTGGATGAAAATCTGGGACCGAGCATAACCTACAGACAGTAGGGCAGTGAAGAATGTGAATTGGCTAAAATTTCAGCAAATTTTCAGTATGAAATTGTGTACAACGAATTAGATTATTTCATAGAAAACATTTTTAAATCAATACTTCATTACCATATTCAGATACCTATCTAATCATATGGGCGGAATTCTAGGGCCGAACACAGTGCAGGAATTACTAACTTAGCACATATATACCCTTTCTGTTGATTTCTGTGTCTAAAGCACACACTACAATATTATTGACAGCCGTTTTGACTGGAAATTCAAAACATCAGCTGTGTATCCATAGTGCTAAATAACTGCATGCATGACTCTTTTCCCAATGAAGGATTAAGGACAATAAATTACTAATGAAAATCACACATACATTATTTTTAGCGAGGTTTGTTTACTTTTTCATGCTCTACAATATTATTATACATGGTTTACTGTTAAAATTTACCACACATATAGTGTCTAGTAAAATGTGTCCACGATATTAAAATCTGTGCCCCGACACCGTACAAGACATAACAATGGAAATGTATGCACTATCTCGAATGTTCAGCCGCGAGGTTTATGCTATAACACATACAGAAAAACTGAAACAGACACAGTACTTGGTATTGTCGTCATAATATATTAAACCCTTACTGTCTAAATTTGGTGAAGATTGTTAAAATATTTAGATATTGACTGTCAATTTGCAGGCCTAGAGAAGACTGTTTATGCAGATTTGCCACTGAAATCTGGAATGATTTTATCGAGAGTCATTCCAGTGGTAAATCATCAAAAACTGTCCCCTCATAGCATGCAATTTGACATTGGTCAAGATCACTGTAGAGGCTGGTTTGACCAGCTATGCCATGAGGCGGTTAAAATACAAGAGATGATGATAGGGCTATATTCATTGCCATCATCATTGTGATTTATATACTTTCAACTGTGACTTCCAAGAATCCCGTTTCCAAGGTAACTATAGAGGTGAGCTGTTGTATATTTTAAAACTAAATTGACTAGCATAGATTGTCGCTGCTTATAGCAGCAGAACGGTTAAATTAGTTTCAAATTATTCAACAGAATGTTTATTAAATAGTAAAGACATACAATTCACACAGCTAAGAACGTGTCAATGTTCCTGATGGCCATAGCTACGTCATCCATTACATATAGTGACTGTGATGTCAGCCTACCTGTGACATAATTGATTATGACGTCAACACTTGAGTGACAGGTTGGAAAACTTATACCCTCGTTCCATAAGAGAATCAGTGCATTGCGATTGGGTCTACATGCGTCCAGCATGGCAAAGCTAACTATCTGAATGCTCTTGCTAAAATATGTGGTCACTTATTGCAAGTGGTCCATGTTGGGTGGACCACACATTCTTAAGTGGTATTGGTCATTTAATGATCAAATTTGTGCATGACAATTTCAAATGTGGTATCCATTTCTAGCTAAGCTCTGTCCATTCTTTCGGCATGTTGGAATCAATTTATATACATTGATGCACGACTTCCCAGAATCCCAATTTCAAGGTAACTATATAGATAAGGTGGTGAATGTCGTGAAACTAATTTGACTGGGTGCTTTTGCTTGCTATAGCCATAACAGTGCCCGGTAAAATTAACTTCAAATTATTCAACAGAATGTTGCTTAAAAAGTAAAAACATAAAGTTTGTATACTTGACCGACTATTCAATATTCACGACCGTGCTAGAGATGTCATTTACTAAGCATTTTGACTATGATGCATGTGTAGCTTTTATAGGACGCAATTGAATATGGTAAAGACATTTAAAATAGTTTCATCAAATTTTCAACAGAATGTTGATCAAATATATTGTAAGGCCATACAATTCATACAACGCCCAGTGAAATTAGTATCAAAATATTCAACAGAATGTTGAATATTGTCTTATGGCCACAGGTTGGATTTGTCAATAAAGATTGCTTGCTTGCTTGCTTGCTTGCTTGGTAGGTAGGTAGGTAGGTATGTATGTAGGTAGGTAGGTAGGTAGGTAGTAATATGGTTAAGGCGCTGGCTCAGAATTTTCAAAAAATTTTTTTTATTTATTTTATTGCCTGAGATTTGTTATTTTTGTTTTCTAGAGGCGAGATGGCCTTATAAATATTGGACAACTTTAAGATGATGATGTTTGTCCAGTTAATTTCGATTTTACCAATATGTCACGTAGATTCGGATTTTTCCTAAATGCTATTACTGGGCGCAAATTGAGAGGCTGTCTTAGATTATTCTGTAATTTATGATATTCATCTTTCAAAATTTCGGCAATTTCTACATTTTTTCGATTATATGTCAGAGTGAATGGAATTATTTCACGCTGATCAGCAAGACCGGGGTCCACATTTATGCCCCTCGGCCATTCTGTTTCTAATTGCTTAATCCAAAATGATTCTCTAAGTTTCCTTTGTTTATCAGTTTTGTCAGTGGTATTTGAGAGAGGTGGTTGTTCAATGGGTATAATTTCGAAGTCCCGAGCGACTGAATGGCCAGGAAGGTTAAAGTGTTCAGCGACATGCGTGTCTTTTTCATGTCTAATATCGCAAAGGTGTCTAGTAGCTCGCCATCTTAATGGGCATTTGGTTTCACCGACATATTGCTTTTGGCACAATTTACAAGATATTACATAAATGACGTTTTCGGAATCGCAATCTAAATTAGACTGAATTTGAAATTTGTTTTTGTTCTGAAAGCTCATAAACGTTTTTTGATTTGGAAGAAGTAGGTCTAATTTACACCTTTTCTTTCCACATTTCCGAGATTCTCCTGCGCCTGTGATTGGACGATTGTGACGAATCTTGGTAGGCCTGTGATCCGCAGCATTATCAGGGATAGTTTCCAAATCCTGTAAAGTATCAGACTTAATTTTGCGCAAAAATCTAGATGAATAGCCTCTCGGCTTGAGGGCCTTGAATAAGAGAGAGCATGCAGATTCAAAGTTTTTTCTATCACTCGAATTTCTATGAAAACGGATGATTTGTGATTTTACAATTCCTTTAAAGGTATGAGGTGGATGGAAGGATTTCTTGTGAAGTAGTTGATGAGAATCTGTGGGTTTAAAATATACTTTATAATCAAGGTGTCCCGTTGTGTCATACATTACACCTTTGTATAGCGTTAAATCTAAAAAGTCTACGGACATTTGGTCAATGTTGGCTTTTAGCTTGATATTCAGGTCATGATTGTTCAAAATGGTGAAAAATTCATTAAATTCTTCCTTTGTATGATGCCAAATAATGAAAATATCATCGAGGTACCTGCGATAAAAGAGAGGCTGTTTCGGACATTTGCTAAGCGCATCCTCCTCCCACTCTGCTACATAGATGTTGGCAAAACTCGGACTGAAACGCTTACCCATTGCGCAGCCGCAAATTTGTTGGTATGTTTCACCCGCGAATTCAAAATCATTGCCCTTTAAGCTTAGCTCTAAGAGAGCTAATATTTCGCCAGTGGGCCTATTGTTATCAGGGTATTTTTCAAACGCTTTACGGACAGAATTCAAACCCTTTTCGATGTCAATGTTTGTGTACATTGCATCGATGTCGAGCGTAATCAAAAATGAATTTGGAGGTATCGAGATCTCAGAGACCTGTGACAGAAAGTCGTCAGTATTTTTCAAGAAGCTAAAATGTCTATTCGCAATTGGTTGTAGGTGATAATCAATGATTTCACTGATCCTATAGGATTCAGAACCACAATCCGATATAATAGGTCGTCCTGGTGGTATCATAGGATCTGACCAAGAATCAATAGCCTTATGAATTTTGGGTAACAGATAAAATGTACGTGGTTTTGAGTCTCGTTTCGCAACGAGGTATTTAAACTGTTTCTGCGTTAAACTCTTGTTATCAACCATATTTTGGAGAATTTCATTAAAATTGTCGCAGTTATTTTGCCAGAGTGGTTCGTCTAATTTTTGGTAATGTTTTGGATTACTGAGTTGACGATGTGCTTCACGAATGTAGTTGTCTTTAAGCATTATTACTGTGGCAGATCCCTTATCAGCAGGTTTAATGACAATGTCATTGTTTTTACGCAATCCTGTTAAGGCTTGACGTTCCTCATATGACAAATTTTTATGATTTTTCGGAAATTCAACATTTTCAATACGTTCTTTTACAATTTTTATACTGTCGGGGATCGCTGGATCGACTAATTTTGAGTCTGGTGCCCACCCAGTTCTTTCAACGAATGGCAGAATATTACTTTTCGAGTTTCGAAAAAAGTCGGCTAATTTGACACGGTGGGAAAATTCAAGAACTTCCATTGAGCCATTATCTAAAAGTGCATCGATGCCTAATTTGGGCCTAGGAGTTGGTACAAATGTTAGGCCACGATTGAGTATTGATTTTTCTGCTTCAGTTAATGTAGCGCCAGTGAGATTAACAATATCACTACCTAGCCCGATACCGGGGTGGTTAGTACCCTGACCCTCGGTTAGTTTAAATTAAGAAAGGTTAACCAGCTATAATACAATGCATTAGCAGTTTTTTCACTCCAATGGATATTATCCTGGACTACTTCAAAATCAGAAATTGGTAGACTAGGGATGACAGAGACCTTTATACGCAGGGATTCTACAGATGAATTGATAAATGCTAAGGTCCTTTTCTGCTTTGCAGTTAGATGTTGAGAGTAGTTCAGTTTAGTGAAATAAACCTTTGCATCTGGAAATTTTGAACGAATGGTACTGAATAGGAGTTGGACTCGTTGGGCAGTTACAGACATAGGTTCATCCTTATCATTTATGCCAATGTTTATGATGATTTTCTCTGGCTGATAGGAGTCCATGTATTTTTTGACAATAGTCCTAGCATGGCACAATTTTGCCCCTGGATAGCAAGCTATCTGGGTGTCTGAATGGGGTTTCACATTTATACGGCTTAGATTGGAGGAGCCAAGGATCAAGATTTTTTTCGTCAAGACAGGGAGTCGCCATTCATGTTTGTGGTCTACCTCATACCGAAATTTCCAGAAAGAATTAGCTTCTAAGTGTGTAGTTTTCTTGAGTTTATTTTGATGATTGATGCTGTTTCTACACGGTGTAGGGGTGAAATTTGGTTGAGGTAGTTTGGCCACTGGCACTGGGGTACTGACACCCTTTTGAGTCAAAGGTGTTGATCTGGTCCTTAGACCAGATTTTCTGTCATCCTTTGCTCTCTGTGGAAGGGGAGGTAATTCATCTGAAGACAGTGGAGGCGGGGTGTCTGGTAGAGGTATCTTACTAGGATCCACAGGAGTTGATTTGGTCCTTGGACCAGATTTCTGATTAGCATCGACTCTCCGTGGAAGGGGAGGGAACTCCTCTGGAGACAAGGGTGGTGGGGAGTCAGGTAGAGGAATCTGAAGAGGGTCCACAGGAGAGTCTAATAGGAATATCGGTGATGGCCGAGTATCCGTTCTCTTCACTGGTGGGGGGGCTATCGGTCGGTGACCTGAGCCGTTTCCTGAGTTCTGAAGGTGGTGGAATGACTGGTACGGTCTTGGATGACCTTGCAGTAGGGGTGGTAACTTGGCAATTTTGTGCTTTCTGTTGAAAGTGTGGGTCAAAAGGCCTAATAAATTGATAGAATGCTTCGATTGATTTGACGTGAAGTTTTTTGCCATAGTTGGCTTTTGCCCATCTAATGGCAGTTGATTTTGCCTTACCTAAATTAAGGTTTGGCGCGGTCTGAGCTATGATAATTTCGGACATGATGGTGCCTAAACTGAAATTGTAATGGTCTATCATAGCTCGAATGATGGAATTTGCCCAAACAAAGTTAACTTTCTTGATGTCACTTACTACCTCTATATTTGGCATAGCTGGCTTGATGAAATGGCAGAGTTCGCTCACCTTCCTGCTCAGACCGGTTGGCAGGGTGTTGGAGCCCACATTGCTGGTTAGGACACCTATGTGGTGAAAACATTGTATTATCATATAATAGCACTTGACTAGTCGAGCCTGGGGAGGAGACGGACTGCTGTCCTCATGGTTGACATTCCGTCTCTTGCCCTTGCTCGTTCTAGCCATGGTGATATTATGCTCTAATAAATGATCAAAAACCAACAAATTTAGCAACAACTGGGCCAGTCAACAAATCTAAGCAAGGGAGATAATCAAGATCTAACCAACAATTGTCTAGTTTAAATTAAAGGGCTGATCTAAAAATTAAAACCTGAAATTTGAGTGATGAATAATTAAATCTACAAGCCTACATAGAACCACAAGCCTACTGAGTTTACAAGCCTACACAATTTAACTATACCTGAAATGGAAGATGAAGGATTAGTAGCATTTTAATATTTAAACATACAATCAATACAATAATAGCAATTAATATATAACTCACAATTTTATGATACCGTCGTGCTTGGCTGACCGGTTTCGGGTAAGAATAACCTTCTTCAGAGCTTTGAGAACAAATCTGTCCTTCCATCATAATTCCTGTCTATTTATTAGGGTGGCTGGCTTTAGGGGATTGTCTTCGAAAATTACTCAATTGCTTTGAAGTTAGCTAACTTATTTTCAATAAAAATTCAGGCCACCATAGGTGCTAGATTCAATTGTGTTATGCCCTTTGCTATTGATTGAGCTCTAGGGTTTCCGAGTGAGGTTTGGGTGTCACTCGCTTGATTGAGAAGTCATTGATCAAAGGATCAAACCTAGGCCATTAATTCAGTGAATTGTTTTCTATTCTTCAAAGGCGCCAGATTGGTATTGTTTTCAATGTTTGATTTATTCAGCTAGAACTAAGCTTTAAACTGGGAATGATTTTGTCAATTTTATTAAGAATTTCTTTTTTAATTTTAATACTGAAAATTCTTTAAAAACTAATTTTGAGTATTGTGCTGCTGAATGTATTTTGTTGTTTCTCACAGCAATAAAACTTTCAGTAAACCTAATTTCAAAATCTTTCCCCAAACTGGGGAAAATTGGAGGGAAGGACGGGAAAGAGGAGAGGGAATGAAGGGCTGAAAGAAGGAGGAGTGGAGTGAAGGAAGGAGGAGTCTGATCCATCAATCCATTCACCCATCCACCCATCCATCCAGAACCATCCATCAGTCAGACATTCCATTCATCGAGACCCTCCATCCATCCATCCCTCCATCCCTCTATCCATCCATCAAGACCATCTGTCCTTCCATCCATCCATTCATCCATCCATACCACCCATTCACCCACCCATACCACCCACCCATCCATCCAGAACCATCCATACATCCAGATCCTACATCCATCCCTCCATCCATCCATTCAGACCACCTGCCCTTCCATCCTTCCATCCTTCCTTCCATCCATCCATCCTTCCTTCCATCCACCAACCCACCCATCCATCCATCCATCCATTCATCTTTCCATCCCTAACCATCCATCCATCAGTCAGACCATCCATCCATCCAGATCCTCTATTCCCACATCCATCCATCCAGACCACCTGTCCTTCCATCCATCACTCCATCCATTCATCCATCCATCCATCCAGCCACCCACCCACCCAGCCACCCACCCATCCATCCAGAACCATCCATACCATCCATCCATCCAGCAGTCAGACCATCCATCCCTCCAGATCCTCCATCCATCTCTCCTTCCATCCATCCAGACCACCTGTCCTTCCATCCATCCATCCATCCATCCATCCCATCCAACTCCCAATTACAAAACCACAATTTGAGAAGACAGACCATATTGATTGATGAGTGGAATGACAGATTTGCCCGACGGTATAGATAGGTGCACATAATTAATTGGTTAGTAAGTCAATAAAATAATAGAACTGGCACTGGCTGGTAGGTAGTAATATGGTTAAGGCGCTGGCTCAGAATTTTCAAAAAATTGAAAATATTTTTTATTTATTTTATTGCCTGAGATTTGTTATTTTTGTTTTCTAGAGGCGAGATGGCCTTATAAATATTGGACAACTTTAAGATGATGATGTTTGTCCAGTTAATTTCGATTTTACCAATATGTCACGTAGATTCGGATTTTTCCTAAATGCTATTACTGGGCGCAAATTGAGAGGCTGTCTTAGATTATTCTGTAATTTATGATATTCATCTTTCAAAATTTCGGCAATTTCTACATTTTTTCGATTATATGTCAGAGTGAATGGAATTATTTCACGCTGATCAGCAAGACCGGGGTCCACATTTATGCCCCTCGGCCATTCTGTTTCTAATTGCTTAATCCAAAATGATTCTCTAAGTTTCCTTTGTTTATCAGTTTTGTCAGTGGTATTTGAGAGAGGTGGTTGTTCAATGGGTATAATTTCGAAGTCCCGAGCGACTGAATGGCCAGGAAGGTTAAAGTGTTCAGCGACATGCGTGTCTTTTTCATGTCTAATATCGCAAAGGTGTCTAGTAGCTCGCCATCTTAATGGGCATTTGGTTTCACCGACATATTGCTTTTGGCACAATTTACAAGATATTACATAAATGACGTTTTCGGAATCGCAATCTAAATTAGACTGAATTTGAAATTTGTTTTTGTTCTGAAAGCTCATAAACGTTTTTTGATTTGGAAGAAGTAGGTCTAATTTACACCTTTTCTTTCCACATTTCCGAGATTCTCCTGCGCCTGTGATTGGACGATTGTGACGAATCTTGGTAGGCCTGTGATCCGCAGCATTATCAGGGATAGTTTCCAAATCCTGTAAAGTATCAGACTTAATTTTGCGCAAAAATCTAGATGAATAGCCTCTCGGCTTGAGGGCCTTGAATAAGAGAGAGCATGCAGATTCAAAGTTTTTTCTATCACTCGAATTTCTATGAAAACGGATGATTTGTGATTGTACAATTCCTTTAAAGGTATGAGGTGGATGGAAGGATTTCTTGTGAAGTAGTTGATGAGAATCTGTGGGCTTAAAATATACTTTATAATCAAGGTGTCCCGTTGTGTCATACATTACACCTTTGTATAGCGTTAAATCTAAAAAGTCTACGGACATTTGGTCAATGTTGGCTTTTAGCTTGATATTCGGGTCATGATTGTTCAAAATGGTGAAAAATTCATTAAATTCTTCCTTTGTATGATGCCAAATAATGAAAATATCATCGAGGTACCTGCGATAAAAGAGAGGCTGTTTCGGACATTTGCTAAGCGCATCCTCCTCCCACTCTGCTACATAGATGTTGGCAAAACTCGGACTGAAACGCTTACCCATTGCGCAGCCGCAAATTTGTTGGTATGTTTCACCCGCGAATTCAAAATCATTGCCCTTTAAGCTTAGCTCTAAGAGAGCTAATATTTCGCCAGTGGGCCTATTGTTATCAGGGTATTTTTCAAACGCTTTACGGACAGAATTCAAACCCTTTTCGATGTCAATGTTTGTGTACATTGCATCGATGTCGAGCGTAATCAAAAATGAATTTGGAGGTATCGAGATCTCAGAGACCTGTGACAGAAAGTCGTCAGTATTTTTCAAGAAGCTAAAATGTCTATTCGCAATTGGTTGTAGGTGATAATCAATGATTTCACTGATCCTATAGGATTCAGAACCACAATCCGATATAATAGGTCGTCCTGGTGGTATCATAGGATCTGACCAAGAATCAATAGCCTTATGAATTTTGGGTAACAGATAAAATGTACGTGGTTTTGAGTCTCGTTTCGCAACGAGGTATTTAAACTGTTTCTGCGTTAAACTCTTGTTATCAACCATATTTTGGAGAATTTCATTAAAATTGTCGCAGTTATTTTGCCAGAGTGGTTCGTCTAATTTTTGGTAATGTTTTGGATTACTGAGTTGACGATGTGCTTCACGAATGTAGTTGTCTTTAAGCATTATTACTGTGGCAGATCCCTTATCAGCAGGTTTAATGACAATGTCATTGTTTTTACGCAATCCTGTTAAGGCTTGACGTTCCTCATATGACAAATTTTTATGATTTTTCGGAAATTCAACATTTTCAATACGTTCTTTTACAATTTTTATACTGTCGGGGATCGCTGGATCGACTAATTTGGAGTCTGGTGCCCACCCAGTTCTTTCAACGAATGGCAGAATATTACTTTTCGAGTTTCGAAAAAAGTCGGCTAATTTGACACGGTGGGAAAATTCAAGAACTTCCATTGAGCCATTATCTAAAAGTGCATCTATGCCTAATTTGGGCCTAGGAGTTGGTACAAATGTTAGGCCACGATTGAGTATTGATTTTTCTGCTTCAGTTAATGTAGCGCCAGTGAGATTAACAATATCACTACCTAGCCCGATACCGGGGTGGTTAGTACCCTGACCCTCGGTTAGTTTAAATTAAGAAAGGTTAACCAGCTATAATACAATGCATTAGCAGTTTTTTCACTCCAATGGATATTATCCTGGACTACTTCAAAATCAGAAATTGGTAGACTAGGGATGACAGAGACCTTTATACGCAGGGATTCTACAGATGAATTGATAAATGCTAAGGTCCTTTTCTGCTTTGCAGTTAGATGTTGAGAGTAGTTCAGTTTAGTGAAATAAACCTTTGCATCTGGAAATTTTGAACGAATGGTACTGAATAGGAGTTGGACTCGTTGGGCAGTTACAGACATAGGTTCATCCTTATCATTTATGCCAATGTTTATGATGATTTTCTCTGGCTGATAGGAGTCCATGTATTTTTTGACAATAGTCCTAGCATGGCACAATTTTGCCCCTGGATAGCAAGCTATCTGGGTGTCTGAATGGGGTTTCACATTTATACGGCTTAGATTGGAGGAGCCAAGGATCAAGATTTTTTTCGTCAAGACAGGGAGTCGCCATTCATGTTTGTGGTCTACCTCATACCGAAATTTCCAGAAAGAATTAGCTTCTAAGTGTGTAGTTTTCTTGAGTTTATTTTGATGATTGATGCTGTTTCTACACGGTGTAGGGGTGAAATTTGGTTGAGGTAGTTTGGCCACTGGCACTGGGGTACTGACACCCTTTTGAGTCAAAGGTGTTGATCTGGTCCTTAGACCAGATTTTCTGTCATCCTTTGACCAGCTATGCCATGAGGCGGTTAAAATACAAGAGATGATGATAGGGCTATATTCATAGCCCTCATCATTGTGATTTATATACTTTCAACTGTGACTTCCAAGAATCCCGTTTCCAAGGTAACTATAGAGGTGAGCTGTTGTATATTTTAAAACTAAATTGACTAGCATAGATTGTCGCTGCTTATAGCAGCAGAACGGTTAAATTAGTTTCAAATTATTCAACAGAATGTTTATTAAATAGTAAAGACATACAATTCACACAGCTAAGAACGTGTCAATGTTCCTGATGGCCATAGCTACGTCATCCATTACACATAGTGACTGTGATGTCAGCCTACCTGTGACATAATTGATTATGACGTCAACACTTGAGTGACAGGTTGGAAAACTTATACCCTCGTTCCATAAGAGAATCAGTGCATTGCGATTGGGTCTACATGCGTCCAGCACGATGCATGTGTAGCTTTTATAGGACGCAATTGAATATGGTAAAGACATTTAAAATAGTTTCAAATTTTCAACAGAATGTTGATCAAATATATTGTAAGGCCATACAATTCATACAACGCCCAGTGAAATTAGTATCAAAATATTCAACAGAATGTTGAATATTGTCTTATGGCCACAGGTTGGATTTGTCAATAAAGATTGCTTGCTTGCTTGCTTGCTTGCTTGGTAGGTAGGTAGGTATGTAGGTAGGTAGGTAGGTAGGTAGGTAGGTAGGTAGGTATGCTTAGTTTTTTTAACGCACTGGCAATGAGATGACTTCAATTTTTGTGCTAACCCCACCTACGGAGTGCACCTGTTAGTTTACTTTGTTGATCATTATTCCCTTGGTCTGGGATCGAACCATCATCCTGCAATTCCGCATAGCATCAGCAACCCTGACATCTTTCTGCTGGACCACCTCACCAAGACAAGAAGCTGGGTTTAGCGAACCAGCTTTCACATGTCAGATATACTGATACATTGGCGAATATATATGATACTATCTTTTGGATGCACACCGTATAATGAATGCTATGCCCTCACCCGGTCTCCATCGTGACATTGGCAGTAGTTGACTGGTTAATTGATTGATTGATTGATTGATTGATTAAATCCTGGGGTTTAAATCTGGGCAGTAGTTGATTGATTAATTGATTGATTGATTAAATCATGGGTATTAAATCGTAGACATAAAATGTGTACACCTGATGGCCTATTCAATGCTCCCGGTGAAGCTATTTACATCATCCATTATGTATTTTGATTGTGACGTCATCCTACATATGACGTAAATGATTATCACGTCATATGATTGGGTGACAGATCAGATCCATCCATTATCATAGAGAATATCGAGAATATCCTATGCCCATTTTCAGGCAGAGACCGCTGTTTTTGGCACTTTACCATTGGAATGATGGGCTCAGTTATCGAGCCAGTCATTCCAGTGGTAAATTTTCAAAAATGTCTACCTGTTAAATGTAAATGGTAGTTTCTCAAGATTACTACAGAAGCGATACTGGCCAGTTTGATCGGGACGAGTGTTGAAGTGGAGATTAAGAGATGCCCGTGGGTACAGTGGGACAGGTCACAATACCATTTCATTTCTGATGCTGATATATAAACTTGCGTCTGTTCAATTTCTCTTCCAATTGCCAAAGAAGAAGAATTTACTCACTTTTGGAGGCTATATATGCATCTGATCGTTTGCGTCAGTCAGTTAGCAATTAGCGCACGCCATCAGCAATAGGGACAACTAGCCCCAATAGTGAGTGTATGTTTTAACGCGCACGAGCGATCTAGACAATATATCCTAAATCTACGATTCCAATCTTAAAATAGAGACGACCCTCCTCGCTCTCATTAAATATATATATATATATATATATATATATATATATATATATATATATATATATATATATATATATATATATATATATATATATATATATATATATATATATATATATATATATATATAAATATATATATAATATCGCTCTCGTTAGCGGTAGGAGATCTGGCGAGAACGTGAATGACCACAATCCCTTGCGCAAAATGGCAGCGCCTATAGGCAAAGGACCTTTCCAGTTTTAGCTATGACCCGCCCATCTCTAGCTAAGCTCCATCCACACTTCACAGTGTTGGGATCGATCGATCTCCGAATGCCCTAACTATCAATTTCCTGAAATCTATACAGGTAAGCTGCTGAATATTTTGTAACTAATTTAACTGGGTGCTGTTGCGCCTTTGAAATCAGCAAGCTAATGGTTAAAGAATCGCATGTATACTATTTAATACATATTCTGTTGAATATTTTGAAACTAATTTGACTAGGCGCTGTTGCCGCCGTAAGCAGCAACAGCACCCTATCAAATTAGTTTCAAAATGTTTAACAGCTTACCTACAATAGCTGACTGCTCTTGCTAAAATATGTGCTCACTTATTACAAGTGATTCGAACGTGTAGGCTTCATAAACAAGTTAATATACCCACACCACATAAACAGAACTTCTATCTTGTTTTGCAAGCATGTTAATTTATTTATTATTAGATGGTCTATACCGTCGAGTTGGTGGTTGTTTTTTTGGTCTTCTATATCAAACGGTGTCAGGTTTCGCTGAAACTGGGATATAAAAAAACACCATCCCTTTAACCATTATATTACTGATTTCAAAGGCCTAGTTGTGAACTTGTTTCACGGTCAGGATAAGAATGATTTGTGTAGATTATGTAAACGATAATGCTGAAAGTAGTCTGTCTACACGTGTGTAGCAACGGCTTACGGCAACAGTTTCCAAAGTGAATAGAAGTTATTATATATTTATATGTACAGAAATGTTTGCAATTTCAGCAACGTATGAGTTAGGTTTTAACGCATTTCTGTAATTCATAACTCCCGCATTTCTTCAATGTATTTACCATAGTTTTGTAGTTCCTTATTTTGCATCCTATTTAAGCAGAATATCTATTCCAATTACCAATAAAAGATTGACTTACTTTTGGAGGCTATATGCACAGCTGATCGTCTGCGTCAGATGGCAGTCAGTCAGTCAGCAAGTCAGTTAAAATCCAGCTGTCGGGACGGCTAGCCCCCCCATAGTGAGCATATGCGAATGAGCGATCTAGCCAATATATATCCTAAATTTATGGTTACAATCTAAAAATAGAGACGCGATGTATCCTCCCTCCCTCTCTCTCTCTCTCTCTCTCTCTCTCTCTCTCTCTCTGTCTCTCTCTCTCTCTCTCTCTCTCTCTCTCTCGCTCTCTCTTTCTCTCTCTAGTTAACGGTTGGGGACCACAGTCCCTTGCGCAAAATGGCCTCGCCTATGGGCAATTCGAGACACAAGCACATAGATGCGTGGCCGTCGAGCGGCCACGCAATAAAAAATCTGAATAACGGGTATATCGTGGTAACGAAGGTGAAACTTGGAGGAAGTATGGTAACTAATGGAATAGCTGACAGGGATTAATAGTTGACGGTAAAACTGAAATGATTGGTAGCAACAGGAATTACGGAATCGGCATGGTAATCTAGCTACGCTCCAACCAGGTTGTGCCCATGTTGGGATCAATCGATCCCTGCACTCTCTGAATCTCAGTATTCAGAAAATTATACAGGCAAGCTATTGAATATTTTGGAACCAATTTGACTGGGTGCTGTTGCTGGCAGCAACAGCGCCCAGTCAAATTAGTTTCAAAATATTCAGCAGCATGTTTATTAAATAGTAAAGACATGCAATTCTTACAACTTGACGGACTACTCAAGGTTAACGACGGACTATTCCCGTCAATTATGGTTGTGGATTTTGACACTGGTCGTCAACCTATATGTGACGTAGTTGATTATGACGTCATATGATTAACCTATAAACTGGATTCCTTAATTAAGCGAATAATTGAAAAAGAGTATGGTGGCTAAGGGAACTCAAAAATATTAAACTAATGAAAGGAATAACTGAGAACCGGGGGTCTCCATGAAGCCTTGTCATGAGGAGGCGGTATGTATGTAACACGCCAATATCGAATTTGCTCCATTTGCCAATGGCGCAGTGACCAATATTGAATTTGATATCGGCGCTCTAGTTGGCCAACAGCGCAGGGACCGATATCGAATTTGATATCGGCGCGCCCATTGGCCAGCGGCGGGGGGGGGGGGGGGTGTGGCGGCAATATCGAATTTAATATTGGCGTAGAGGACCAATGTCGAATTTTATATCAGTGCGACTGTTGGCCAACTGTGTGCTGATATCAAATTCGGTATTGGTCCCTGCCCCATTGGCTAACTGTACAATTTCGATATTGGCGCGCTATATGAACACGCCCACTAGCGGTTATAAAACATGTGGCCACGCGGCATACGTCTTAGCGCCAAATGGCATGGTCACTTCTTTGTGATATCATAGAGTGACCTGACCTGAGCGCCTTCAGGAAATAATGTTTTGACAATCCCACTGAGACTTTCCCTCTCCTTGGAACTTTTACTCTTGCCCTGCCTGACCCATCCCGGTAGGAGTCGCAGGTGCAATGGCTGTGTCATTGTTACCATTTTCAGGGGCATCGACATTACACTAAGTTCTTTCACTTTAGGTGTTTTAGATCTGAGGTAGGCACTAAGTAGGACCGCGACGCTTTTCATCTTTATCCATCCGGGCTGCTTTTTACATATGCAGCTGAAATACTAATTGGGGATAAAAATCGAATAAAAGCTATAATGTAAGGTATGGGTGCGCATCCGATACTATTGAGTACTCACGGAGGGGACCAAACACAGGGCCGGATTTAGGACAGGGCAGACTGAGCAGGGGCCTCCACCAAAGTTAAATTTCTATAGGGCCTCCACCTAGACGTACTGTTGTGCTGTGAAGTCAAGATTATATCAGCCTAATGCGTAAGGAGGAGTGATCAGTGTGAATTATTGTGTGCAAAATAAGGATGCTACTTATCATTCAGAATACAGGAAATGACAGCGTGTCCACTTCCCATAGACTTAGGGTGCGGGTGCCTTCCCCGGAGAAAATTGGAAATTAGATGTCCTGAGAAGCCATTAAACAGGCCATCTAATTTTCAATTTTCTCTGGCAAAGGCACCAACACCACCAGACTATGAGAGATGGGTATGCTACCATTTCCCGCACCCAGCACCTCCGCCCCCAGTCTATGAGGGGACACCTCACCGAGAGCCTCCCCAATTACTGGCCAAGCTGAAGCGGTAACCTCGCCAGACCAGGAGCATTCTGCACAAAATGGTCCACGAAGTGGACGACCGTCGTTCAGTAATAGTGAGCAAGTGAGCGAACGACTGTCGTAGCCACCGCCACATCACAGAAACTTTGGTGTACTTAGCCCCAGGCATCATATTCTCTCATAAAACGGGCCTACTCTAGGTTCATATGTGACATATAAAATCTAGTTCCTGAAGAAATCGGCCACTGGTTAAAGCTTCAGTGGCATAGCCTACTGGTTCGCCAGTTCTAAGTACCAGTCAAAGAACTTGACTGGTTCTATCTAAACAACTTGGTTACTGGAATCAAAGATGCATGTCTTCTGTCTTGCTCATAATGCTGCTAACACAAGGTGGCCAGGCAAACAGAACCGCTCTTATAGTAACGCAATAATAGTACACCCGTTCACATCTCCTTCGACGGTACAACAAAGTAGGCTCAGATGAGGCAACCATCCTGGCATTCGCCATGAGTTGAAGACACAGCTCATTGATCCAACTTAGTCCACGTCCCTATTCATCGGAATTGAGTGCAACAACCCAAATATCTATGTATGTGGTATTTGTAACAATTTGCAATTTAAAGAACAACGATAAGTTGTGCTTTAACAATCCACCACACAATGTATGAATACGACAATGCCACTTGCTACCCTCTCACGATTAACTGGAGAAAATGCTCAATTCTCCTTATATCATATTCATGTGTACGAATTGTATATTATTGATAAATCAATTTAATAATTGTTGGGTACTCTGAAACTAATTTGACTTGTGAATATGTTCAATTCCGTTTCTCTCTGTGCCTTTTTCAAGGGTACGAACTGTATGCCATTTATAAATCAGCAATTTAATGACTTTCGAATATTTTGAGACTAATTTCGCTGAAAAATACTCAAGTTACCTTCGCTTTGTGCCATTTTCAAGTGTACGATTTGAGTCACAATCTAATAGTCGTTGAATATTTCGACCTTTCTCCTTGTGCTACTTTCGAGTGTATGAATTGCATTTTCTTGATAAATTTATAATGAATATAATTATGTATATAAAATCTAGAGTCATGAAATATATTGTCAACTGCAATGCCTCATATGCCTATACAAGGCCTGAGTGTAATAAAGTGAACTTGAACTTGGAACCGTATGGTAAATTACTTAGCAGCGGAACACGCATTGAAGAATGACACGATAAAGTGTGCCAGAAACTCAAACGTTTTAACAATGGTTCCTGATAGTGGATGAATCCTGTTTTAGCCCATATCTAGCTTATCTCCACACACACACTTCGCCCGTGTTGGGATCTATCGATCCCTGAACTCCCTGACTATCAATTTGTATAACACTATACAGGTAAGCTGTGGAATATTTAGTTTCAAAATATTCAGCAGCATATTTATTAAATAGTCCAATTATGACGTCATATGATTGATGGATAAACTGGAAAGATCCATTCTCCGGATCCCTGCAGATTGCAATGCACTTAGTGAACGATCTGCGCATACAACCGCATTCCTTCACGCACCCATACAGGTAATAATAACAGGTGATTGAATGCCGATTGGTGACTAGCCGTAAAGATAGTGGTTTGGAACACACCTGTTTGACCACCATCATCGTGCTCACTATGTTCTAACGGCATGTGAAGAGGTTTAGACAACAACCAAGTCACCTAATAAGCAACCATCTGACCATTAACGTAAATACGTATTCTTATGTAACAATGGTCAGCTGTCTAGGGCACTAGTGAGTCTGGGTAAAAGAGATTCTTGGTATATCAACTCGGATAACCGGCCCAGGAATGTTATACATCGCGACCTGTGTCTGACTTTTACACTCACTTATCAACCTGGTATTTAACCAGTGAACCGACTCAGGGAATACCTGGTCTGATGGGCGACAAATGTTATGATAGTGCTCGTCGGTCGAAGTGGGATCCTCTTCTACATCAGCCACGCCGGGTAGTTAGTTAGCAGACTGGAAGAAAATCGGTCACCAAAAGAGCAGGGACACGTGTATTAGTCGTGATAGCCTTCTGCAGCAAGATTTATTTCCCAACTTGGAGGAATGCATCTCCCCAAATTCCCAATGGTGTGCCGTCCCCACTGCATGCATCGTACCGCCGCAGCATAGCGGTGGCTTACCAGGTCTAGTTTTAACTACAATGGTAGCTGCTCCAGGCCCCAAAGTAGCATGTGAATTTACTTTGCGGTTAGTACAAGCCATTTGGGTAGACGGGAACTCGGGTCAGATGATCTCTTGGAAATTTGTCCCCAGCCAAACAGTGGGAAGTTGGTAACTGTGGCCTAGCACTGCGTTCTTCCAGTTGCTTCATCCATGTGATTTCATAGTCTGGAAAGGACGTTCTGTTACGGATGACTGGTTGCCAGCTTGCGGTCATCCCAGCTATTTTAAAGACACGTGGTTGGGTTCAAGCCCGGCATTGGCTCGAAGCCATGAACCACATGCTTCAGGTACGCCGGTAAAGAAATAATTTGGCTTTAGAGTTCGGTCTGAATATTCGAATATTCGTATATCATACGGATACTCGAATATATAGGAAAAATTGTCTTGGATTGGACTGAAAGCATATTCTTTTTCAGAATCTTCCCCCAAAATGTTGTTTGGACCATACAACGTGAAACTTGATCAACTAATAGGTCCTATATTGACTTGATTTGATATTAATGCTAAATTTGATCTATCCACTGGTTTTCGGGATATGTATATAAATTTGAAGTGTCGATATTTCAACCACGACTACGCCTACACTTTTATCGGATCGCCACTTTACAGGGTTGGATGTTAGACTTGGTTCCTGAAGATGTCTGCTGATTTTGTGGCCAACGGTCAAGACTGCCTCGTTGGCTCAAAGTTGTCAGTTTCGTTTTTGCCAAAAACAAACTCCCCTTGGCCTGAAAAGTCCAGTGGCTATATTACACTAGAAGTGACACCATGACAACAGTCAATATCACGGTCATTCCATAACGGTCAATGCCACCCCTTTAAGGAAAACTTTCGAAATGTGACTACGTCATCGGTTTTTATCCCAACGCAGCGGATTGAGTTTGGGGTCAAAAATCAAGGTTATCTCTTCTAGTCCATGTCTGTATTGCAGCAAAGTTTCAAGTTTTCGATTTCCGCTTAATCACACAGCTCCAATAGGAATGTTAACCCCGCGTGTGCCAGAGCACCTCAAAGCGCCCACGATGCTACTCATATCAATTAACTATTTAATGGTCAAGATTTTTCAAAGAGATTTTAGCTCAGTAAATGTTAATGTGCAGGCTATTGTAATTTACGAAGATAGTTTTCATTTGACCAAGAAATGGATATTTCTCAAGACCACCGCACAGTGATAATGGTAATGTAAATCTAAGTTATTTAGCCTAGTTAGTGACCATTTGCTGACTAAGAGAAGAATAATTTTTGAAATTTTACACTGGAATGACTGGCTCGATTAATTGTTCATTTGCCGGCCAGAAAAGAATACTTTTTTGAAAATTTGCCACTGGAATGATTGGCTCTGTTACAGAGCCAGTCATTCCAGTGATAAATTTTCAAAAAATTATCTTTTTTTTGGCCTGCAAATTGATATTTATTAACAGCTTTGCCCATTAAAAGGTTAAGTTGACACAAAGGGTGTTGACAATAACCGTATGATCAATACTGGTGCCCAGACACAAATGTAAGCCTACTCCCTTGCACGGAAAAAGAATACAACATTTATATAAAATGGCCAGCAGAATTGTTGTTCGTCCGACCGACTAGAAACTTAATCAACGTCTAGATGCTATATTTGCGTGCCAGCTACACGGGCACGCTTCTATTTATTGCTGTCTAGAATTGCCTATAGGCGTGGCCATTTCGCGCAAGGGATTATGGGGCTGTGTCTCGCGAGATCTCCATCGATACGAGAGCTAGAGAATAATTCTCGGCGCGAAGACATGGCTCCATTTTTAGATTGCTGGATATCTCATAATTATTATCTTCATGGGCTTGATTCATGGCGAGTTCTCTTATTTGTTCTGGTCCGACTGTAATAGAGTTTGCGCTGCGATGACCACTTAATTATTTTAATAAACAGCCGACGGAACTCCAAATAACTACTCTAAATAAGTAGGCTACTCTTCTTTTGCTGGATGACTGTCTCTTATATGTCCACTTTAGCACTCTATCAAACTGACCACAAATGGCTTCTTGCGGTGATCGTGAGAAATGTCCATTTGCATTAGCTCTCGCCGGAGAACTTGTTTTGAAAGTTTACCACTGGACTGACTGGTTGGATAACCGATCCTATAATTCAAGTAGTAAATTGAAAAAACGGAAAAACACAATGGTCTCTTGGACGGCAATTAGACATAGGACATTTTCTATGATAATGGACTTTTCTAATCTGTTTCTGCAGTATATGACGTCATAATTATTCAGGTCAGATGTAGCTGGACGTCACAATCAAAATGTGTAATGAATGACGTATCTAGCTCCACCAGGAACATTGAATAGCCAGTCAAGTATGCGAATTGCACGTCTTAACTATTTAATCAACATGCTGTTGAATATTTTGAAACTAATTTGACTAGACACTGTTCGAATTGTATGTCTTTGCTATTTATTCAACAGTCATTTTCTATGATAGTGGCTGGTTTCGATCTGTAGCTGAAGGATATGACGTCATAATCAATTACGTCACATACAGGTTGACGTCACAATCCAAAATGTATAAATGAATGGTGTATCGATCTCAGTCATGAACATTGAATATTCCGGCAAGTGTACGAATTGTATGTCTTTACTGTTTAATCAACATCGTGTTGAATATTTTGAAACTAATTTGGCGTGGCATTGTTGCGGCCAGAGGCAGCAAACCTTTAAAAGCACCCAGTCAAATTAGTTTCAAAATAGTCATCAGCTTACCTTGAAATTGGAAGTCTGGGAATTCGTTATTCAGCATATATATATTTACATCGATTCCAACACGCAAAAAGGGGTGGAGCTTAGCTAGAAATAGGCGTGGTAGTCACGGAGTTCAGGGATCTCTCTATTGAAATTGTCATGAGCAAATTGAGCATTACATGGCTAATACCACTTGGTAATGCGTGGCCCACACAATATGGACCACTTGTATTAAGAGACCACCCATATTTATAGGTCACATATTTTAACAAGGCCAATCACAGATTGTTGCCCTGAATACAATATACTCGTTCTCTGACGGAGGGAGGATAATTAATACCACTTGTTAATGGGCATTTTCATGTTGTCTATCCATCATATTACGTCATATGATGTCATAATCAACGATGTGACGTATAGGATGACGTCATAATCATGACTGACTCGATTTAGTCCGTCTTAAATGCATAATAGCCCGACATGTTGTACAAATTGTATGTCTTTGCTATTTACAAAACATGCTGGTGAATATTTTGAAACTAATTTGACTGGGCGGTGTTACTGCCACAAGCAGCAACAGCACCCAGTCAAATTGGTTTCAAAATAGTCAACACCTTATCTGTATAGTTTTCTGGAAATTGATAGTCAAGAAGCTCAGAGATCCATCGATACCAACACGAGCGTGGTATTAATATATTAATAAACCATCCGGATTCAGTGACCGATTGACTAACGTTAGGCCTACGGAAGTCATTTCAAGCAACCGCCACCAAGATGTGACTTACGGGGGGGGGGGGGGGGGCACAATTTTGTGTTTTTCTAACAAAATCCTTTAGAATGTCTAACACCGAAATTTCAATATCTCAGATAAAGACAACTATACGAACATCTTTTTAATACTTTGACTGATAGCCCACCCCACCCTACCCACCTACTTGTTGCTATCATAGACCTGTATTAAGTATTGCAACGACAACGACAGTCCATGTAAGCCTATCATCTTCTCTTATTGTATTTTAACCCTTTCATGACCGGCCTAATGAATACGCTAATAAAGTTTCAAAGGTTTAAAAAATGTGTACTATACAGTAATTTCGTCATATGCAATTTAGTAGTAGCACACCATTGTCAAATTCCAATAATGTACTATATTCGGTACCAGAATATCTCTACATGCCTTGTAGCCAGTTTTCGAACATAACGCCATGTAGAACTCACTATGTTCTCGTGCTGTGCGAAATATTGTAGTAATTCTACCACCAAATATTTATTATAGTAATGTGAAAATATTTCTATATATCCCATATTATTAGCCGCATGTACTGGTAGAACCTGACTTATCAGGCTAATACCCTAACATTTGTACATATGGTCAACAAGATCGTCATCATTACAATGGTTGAGGCCGATGTTGGCCTTTTTGTCGGGCAAAAATATTTGATTTAATAGTTTATCACTGTTTCCAGTAAATATATCGTTTAATAGGTGACATAGATACGATAGCTAAATGAAACAGATCACGATGTCGTGGCTGTTTCCCACTGGGTCTTCAGTCAGAATGTTTTCTACTATATCCTGTAGTCCTGTATTGCATCAAAAATATACTTGCTTTGTGCATTTCACTGGCATTGCAGTGTATATTTCACCAATTTATTTCCGGGTAATAAGCTCTTCACGTCTGCTTAAGAAGGTATCAAGATTTAGGTTTAAAATATTCTTTACAGGTTTTCTTTAATAGTTTGAATGGGTGTCATGGTCTGTACTGCTTCTTGCGCCGATTTTCTACTGACTGGTTTGCCAGTTCTGTTGATTTTTTTTGTCTTTACAAGTTGTTGATACTTAATGACCCAAATTTGATCTGTTACTCTCTGTTGATGCAGTAGTGCAATTGTCTCATCACTGGTTGCTCTTAATTTTGTCTGTTCCTCTCTCTGTTAAGGAGTTGGGCCTGGAGAAAAAGGATCGATGGAAAAATTGATGGACTGACCAAAAATATAAGCTGCTTTTCCTAGCCCATAGCTAATACTTCCCATATCTTTTTGCAAGAAATATTCCTTCTTTTGTGGTATTGTCCGCCTATATTTTTGTTATGAGTGGCTTGTATGCCTTTATATAACTTCATTTTTTCATGAAACAGTTGAGTTTATTCTCAGAATTATAATAACCTCCGGGCACGCTATTTACCATTGATGCCTTACATCAATATGTATACTTGTTACTTAATTTATATTGGAGCTATCGAATCTGGACGGCGGGCGGGTGGGCGGGCAGGCGGCCGGGCGAGTGTTTAGGTGGGCAGGCGGTGAGAAGGTGGGTGGTTCTGGGGTTCTGGTGGGTCAGCATATTATTATTATTATTATTATTACTATTATTATTATTATTATTATTATTATTATTATTATTATTATTATTATTATTACGACAAATATTATTATTATTATTATTATGATTACTATTATTATTATTATTTTTATTATTATTATTATTATTATTATTATTATTATTATTATTATTATTATTATTATTATTATTAAAAATGGCACTATATTGATTTTACTTAAAGAAGAAATAATCTCGATTAATAGATAATTTAGTAGTGAGAGTTTGAGAAATTGTTTGTGAAGTTTTGTTATTTGACAAATAATTGTGCAAGTCGTGTCAATTCAGTAATTGAACGAAATTAATGTTTCAATAAAAGCGCTGATGAAGTGTTGGGCAGTGCGGCCTTGCAAGGTAATTACCTGTCAAAGCACCTTGTCCCGTTAGCCATATGGCCAGCATTTCACCTATAGCCCAATAAAAAATCTAATTAACACCTTTAATCTTGAAAATATCATGGAAAATTGAAATCAATAAAGGTAAATCTGAGACATATTTATTATTTTCTAATCGAGACGACTGAAAGGTGTATGTGCATTTGACCGCAACAACTGTCCATCAAATTATTTTAAGAGTAAGTAGTGTGTTTTTATTCGTTGATCATAGTAACATCGTCTGCTGTAACATTGTCTGCTGTAGCATCGTCTGCTGTAGCGTCGTATTCTGTAACCACGATGAAATGGGATAAATCACAAATACAACGCGTATTAAAAATTGGTTCCACGCGACAGAGTTCAAGTATCGCGTGCCAAACAGGTAGCATAACGGCTGCGTTCCAAAGCTGGCAGACGACAGAACTAAGTTGAAAGCGAGGCTATATAGCAAGTAGCGTACGACTTTGGCGTTGTTTGATGTTTTCATGGGGTGGGGTGGGGTGGCTAATTGATCTCATTTCCCCTAACAAGACCGCGCATTGTACTGTTATTATTACAAGCAGTAGTAGCAGACGACAAGCTTGTGTCGTCATTCATTGGCTCCTGTTTCTTCCCACATATTTATTGTTTCTACATACTAAAATCTCCGAGACATAATATCAAGATAAAGCTTGATCATGATGAGCCACGATTATTGAATCTAGGATAAATTTATTAAGCCGCTCTAGAACTAGGCCTAGACTATGACTACAGGGTAACAACGTTATCACATTCAGTTTTGAATTTAATTAACCTAGTTCAATTAGTTTAATAAACGCTGAAAGAAATGAATTTATCATAATTGATTAAAAATAAATTTTAGCTGTTGTTGTATTGAATATAGTGACTTGCTCACGCGATATCAACTTTAATTCATTAATTTAAGTATTGGTTAATCAACTTTGAATGAACAACGTCTCGGAATTTATGAGGAAAACGAAACCAATCTGCTGCTGCTGCTGATGTTGTTGTTCTAGTGACTTACTCGGCAGAGATCTGAACGCTTAATGTTCGAAGACATGTCGTCATACGGCGGCTTATATCATGCGCAGGTAAGCTTAGTCAAACATTTATACAATATCTCAATTATGCATAATGTCGCAGACGACACCGGCTCTACCCTCCCCATCATACATTCATGTATTACAACTCAAGCAATATAGCGCATTAAGTATTAAAAACTAGTATTATTTATTAACTAATTCCCGCTCTTCTATTTCTATCAATATACCACGCCGCAGACGATCGTAATTATAAGATTTCTTCAATGTCCAGCTGGGGATTTTAAAAACAATTTGATTGAAAGATGTTGCTACTATAGCCAGCAATAGCTTTCATACAAGATAATATTTTAATGTGTCCATATCTAACGCATTTAAGTCACGGTAAACTACTTCAGTACAAACTGTGTTAACACGTTAGCGCTTGAAACGCCAGTACCACAATTTTAAGACAACCATATTGCACCGCTGTTGAATGTTTGAATGTTTTGAAATTAATTTAACTTTAAATTGTTGCTGCCATATATACCATAAATAAGTTGTCACTCCTGGTTAAATACAGAATATGGTGACATTACTTCATAGCTGTTAGTGCCACTACTTCCGACAAATTTCTACATGAGACCCTATTTGTATTATTTTTTTCGTTATTGTTTTATTTGTTCTTAACTCCTCTTTATAATAGGATAATATTTCAATATTATTTGCATTTTTTTTTCAAGAAACATTTTTTAATTATATAAGTTTCTTTATAAATAAAATTAGGCAGTCTTAAATAATGTTAAAATTTGTCGTTACATAGTTTTAAGTATGTGCATACATTTATTAAAACTCAAATTTTGTCACGGTTGCCGTTATTTAAATTAAAATTTAAATCCGAGAGAACATAACGGGGAATCTCTGTGCCGTGTGCAGCATGCGCACTCGGATACCAAATCTGATGAACTACGCTGTTATATATTTGGTATATCATTTTATTTAATTTTTTTGCTTCCCTCCTAAATTAATTTTTCCATATCTCGAAAAAAATT
>CM067366.1:47003563-47048563 GCA_034401795.1 Chaetoderma sp. LZ-2023a
GCATGACACGTGTGTTGTCATAATCAGCCCAGCGCGTGTGTGATGGCGTCATAATCATTACGTCACAAAGGGTTCCATATCGCCCGTCACCAACTCTCAAATACTCCGACACGTTGTATGAATTGCATGTCTTTGTAATTCTTTGCTATTTAATAAATATGCTGTTGAATATTTTGAAATGTATTTGACCGGGCGCTGTTGCTGGGGTCAACAGCACCCAGTCAAATTGGTTTCAAAATATTCAACAGCTTAAATGTGTATTTTTTTGGAAATTGATAGTCAGGGTGTTCAGAGATCGACCGATCCCAACACCAGGGAGGTGTGGGTGGAGCTTGGCTAGAGATGGGCGGGGCATAGCTAAAACGGGAAAGGTCCATTGGCTGACATATACTGTACATCATGGCTAGAAATGCTTTAAACGCTCCCCCCCCCCCACACACACAGCCTGAAGTGACAATCCAAAAGAATGGCCGCTCAACTTATTTGAGATGGCTCCTAACCTAATAGCCGGGTCCTAAGCGGGTAGGCTGGCCCATGGTTTAGGCACTGTTCGTGAATCCTGGGACCTTATTCACGAAAAGCACCATAACCACCGCACCTATTTAGAAGACCCAACTACGCTGTATTCAGGAGAAGACTAGTAAGTATTCATCTAACGTATTAGTCCGCACGGGGACTACAATCTGACAGTGGGCTCGCTGTGCTCATGTTGTGAATACAGTCACAGACTTACGGCATATTTACTCATTTTTCGTACTTAGCCCTTTAAGCCTTGAATTTGTTCAAGAACAAGAAACATTCAAGAAAATGTCAATTTGCAGACCAAGAGCAGACTATTTTTGAAGGTTTAGCACTGGAATGACTGGCTGGGTTATCGCGCCAGTTATTCCAGTGGTAAATTTTCAAAAATAGTCTTCTTTTAGTATGCAAATTGACATTTCTCAAGGCCATTGTAGAAGCCGTTTTTGGCTGATATGAGTGTTAAAGGGTTAAGTTAGTTAAGTACCTTTCGGTTGTTTTCGAATCCACAAGATTCACTGTTCGCGCGTAAAACGTGAAATGATCGTTTGATTATTCATGGGAGACTACTCCGCTATGGCTAAATTCACAAACAATATTTTTCTATTAGATTAGTTGGCCTTGCGTCTATGCGATGTTCGCTCGGCTGAGGTGACAGACCGATCTGTTTTGAATAATTGTTAGCTGGCAAGACTTAACTAACGTTTCTCGTCATTATATACTTGGAGTTTATCTGTCAGAAAATAGGCCTAATATTCACGTCACTTTTGAACTTCACAGTGACATAACACTGTTTGAATAAGCGACTAATATTGTTCTAATGTTCATCGCACTAGGACCCGGATATCATTTGGGTTGATTGTCAGAGTGCTGTTTCTGTTCAGTCGTTTTTATATTGACCTGAATTTGCCTGGAATTGGAGCACGAGAACGGTTATTCATTCCTAGGACTTCTTGGGATGGATTTCCTTACGATCTTAGGCATTTATGGAGGGATCCGATTTGTTACTCTGATGTCATAATCAAAATATGTCATTTGGCGTAGGTCTGGCACGAAATGGTCAAAGGTCGGACAGTAACCCCTTCAATGCAGGAATCCAGGTTTAGCTATGCACCGCCCATACCTAGCTAAGCTCCACCCACTAGTCGTCCGTGTTGGGATCAATAGATCCATGAACTCTGAATCTCAACTTCCAGAAAACTATACAGGTAAGCGGTTGAATATTTTGAATGGCAGCAACAGTTCTCAGTCAGATTAGTTTCAAAATATTCAACAGCATGTTTATTAAATATTAGCCATACAATTCGCGCAACAACTCTTAGTCTATCACCAATTATGCGTTCATTGTGAACGTATCTACGTCATTCATGACGTAATTGATTATGACATCTGCCTACACGTGACGTAGTTGATTTTGACGGCATATGATGGATAAACTGGCATCTTCCATTAAAAATATTTATCAGTTATTATTACCTTGAAATTGAGATTCTGGGAATTCTATTTTTAATCCAGGGATCAATTAAGGACGGTGATAAGCTAGAAATTAGAAATGTGCCGGGCCAGGGTCGAACCTGTGCAAAGTTTCTGACATTCTTAACGGGGCGTGGGGTGGGGTGGGGGAGGGGGTTGATGGAGCTGCGGCCATCGGAACTGCCGTTATGATCTCGAGAATGCTAGGTCCAGTTTGGTGATGGACCCCTGAGGTCAGTGGGCTGTGGAATTTGGCCACTTCAGTCGTATACAGTACAGCTCAGAAATATCTTATTATGTTTCAAACACAAATTTGATTAAAAAAGATAATGTTGAATATTGTGAAAGCAATTTTAATGGAGGGCATTGCTCTTAAAATCCATATTATGTTCAAAATATTCAACAGAGCATTTTTCACATCGTGTTTAAAATAGTTTTCTTTAGGAAACACGTTGGCTGATTCATGAGTTATACTATAGGCGTGGCATCTCTGCGTGTAGCGTGAAGTTACGCAGTGGCTCCGAACATCAAGACACAAAATAATGTTTGTGTCACTTTTGTGGGCCCCAAGAACTTTTGGGGTCCTGTGCAAATGCACGCGTTGCACTGCCTTAAGTTCGGCCCTGAACAAGCCATGGAGGTGCATGGATGCCCTAGCCATACGGTAAAAATGCACACCGCAAATCTGAATGTAACTTGTAACATTTGTAACGGTGCTGACAAATTCAGATTTATCATGCCACGTGACAGCGGTGATTATGAAATCAGCAAACCAGCAATGAATTATGTAAGTCACTGCACTGCTGAACGTCAGGCTTTCATAGTTCCGCAGACAAATGTGAATGATGAGAAGTGGCTGCCTAGCCCGGTGGTTTATGGTCGCTCATCGTTGTTTTTGTATTCTAAGTCTCTATATGATGGAAATAGAATTTGCCAGGCTGTCCATTTCACCGTACATCCATGTAATTTGATGTGCAAACCTTGTGACATTGAGCAGAATGGACCTTTCCATTTTTAGCCATGCCTCGCCCTTCTCTAGCTAAGCTCCGCCCACACCTTGATCGTGTTGGGATCGATCGATATCTGAACTCCCTGACTATCAATTTCCAGAAAACTATAGAGCTTAGCTGGTGAATATTTTGAAACTAATTCGACTGGATACTGTTGTTACCTATGCGGCATGCTGCCTATGCGGCAGCAGCAACAGTCAAATTAGTTTCAAAATATTCAACAGCATGTTTATTATATAGTAGAGACATACAATCTGTACGTGTCGGACTATTAAGAGTTAAAGACGGGTCGTATAGAATCATTTATGACGTAATGATTATGACGTCATCTTACACGCCGCTTAGCTGATTATTACGTCAATATGATTACATATAATTGCCAAATAGAACACTTTTTAACCGTCCAATATACACGCGTCGTTGATATATTTTTGCAATCGGGCCTTTGTGAGACCAAAAATGTCTATTTTGGAAACAATGTAGCTGAACGCGGGTGCTGTTGCGTTTGAGCTTTTGACCCCAAATGAGCAGATATCTTCAGGACTACACGGACAAATATCCAAGTTGAGATGATCGTAGTGCATGAAACATACAGTGTTTGGTATGCGGGTATGAACGCGTCCACGTGCGCTGATGAGGTGATGTACTGCCGTACTACTTTAGGACCGTTTGGGAGTCAGAGCAGACTCGGACTAGGGTAAACCACTACTCACGTATCTGGTCGCGTTCAAAGGATAATATTGGTAAACATGTATTTGCTTCATTGAACATCAGTGGTGCGCTGGCCATATCTTGCAATATTGTCTGCTTCGTGCTAATTGAATGATGTCCTTCAGCGTCTGATTGAAGCAGCTGATTGTTCAATTGTTACATGTTATCCGCCTAACAATGGCGGATACATGGATGGTCGGAGTCTATTTCCACACCTTTCATTCTACACTTTCGATGATATTATCATGAAATGAGATGATTATCTTGAGATCAGCTTGACGCAAGGTTGTTGTTGGCTAGAGAACCAGTGACTCGGTCATCATATTGATCACAGAATATTCACCCGATTTCAGATTCTGTTCTCTTGAAGTCGTTACTGTACCTAGTTCCTCTAGAATGCAAGGGGTATTACAATTCGTGCTTGATCATACAGAAGCAGCGGCGGAGTAATTGATGATCTGGCAACACTTGTCCCGGAAATCGACACAAATTGCACAATTGCCAGATCGATTGAAAGGCGGGAAAGAGAAACAATCAGCCGATTACTGATGACTACCGGCCGACAATCGGCGGGGTACGTATAATGGCCAACGACGGCCGCTAGTGGACACATTACCACCCCACCGACAACGACACCCTTAATTGCATTTGTTTAATTTCCTCTACTCGATATTGACTGCACATGTGCGCGCGCGTACCGGGGATCGCGTGCTTGTGCGTTCTGATCCCGGATTGCCGGAGGTAAGACAGAGAGAAATGACTGAAAGCAGAGGACGCTGCATCCCAAACGACAGGCGACATCAGCGGGACCATCGAGCAGACGACGACCATTGATTTACGTCCCGCTATAGTTGCTGCAGGCCATTTTGGCGACTGATATTGAATTTGATTGTCACTTTAACGAGGTCGTATACCGGATTTAATCTTTTCCAGCAAAATAAATAAAAAATAAACCTGGTTTTGAATCTGAAGTCTGCGACTAAGCCTTGGATTTAACTATCATACCACCTTTTAGCTGAAGGCGAACACAGATTAGTCCACATGCAGCTCTTCATTAGATCCATTCATTCATTCATTCATTCATTACGGACACCTTTTCTTTTATGTCAAGCAAGTCATCGCAAGCTGCATGATTGCTGGATGGAGAATTGCAGTTTATCCACCAGTCATATGACGTCAGAATCAACGAATTGTATGGCTTTACTATTTAATAAACATGATGTTGAATATTTTGAAACTAATTTGGCCGGGCGCTGTTTCTGCCATAGGCAGCAACAGCACCCAGTGAAATTAGTTTCAAAATATTAAACAGCTTATCTGTAGTTTTATGAAAATTGATAGTCATGGAGTTCAGGGATCGATCGATCCCAACATGGGTGAAGTGTGGGTGGAGCTTAGCTAGAGATGGACAGACCATAGCTAAAACTGGAAAGGTCAATTGCGTTCGTCGAATTTTATACACTAATGAAATCGAGAGACTGCATTTGTTTCTTTCATGACGACCAAACACGGCCCATTAGGAATATATTTCGAAAGCACCAATTAAGAAGAGTCCTGTGGAATATTGTGAATACAATTTGACTGATTGATTTTGTTTCATGATTCAATGATTGCGGCAGCGAGTTTAAATAAAATTTATGTGTTTTCTCTCAGAATAATCAGCAGAATGCATCTACGTTTGCAATGTAGGCCTATTGATTGTTCGTGTTGCCTTGTAAAAATCCATAATGATATAGCGATAACACTGCGCACTATAATTTATTATCCAGTTTCTTGGTGAACCGTGTCAAAAGCCCTTAGGGCATTGCAGAAAGTCCTAATAATTATTTTCAGCTCTGCAAAATATATTTTTTCGAGGCTTTACGAGTAATGGCAACATTTTCTTTTAAAACTCTTTTGTGCAAGAAAACAACTCCATAAAGCTCACCATATGTAGTAACAAAAGGCAGAATGAATGGGACCTGTTTAACAGGGACCCGACCTATGCGACAAACAAACCAATCAACAAAAAGCAGAAATTAACCTAGATAAACGAGCCAGTCATTTATGCCACGCGCTTTAACAGAATTAGTCTCTTTACCTGCAAATACACCTTGACTCAGCAAAAAGTCTAATCTTTGATTTATGACGATGAATGGTTTTCGAAACTTTCTAAAATGAAATATTATTGCGGAACATTCGTTAATTCTCAGTAGGAAAAATGAATCGATCCAATCTGTCACTTTCAGTTCTTTAAATATTCTAAAGGAGACTATGGCACTATGCGTACAGATTCATTGGAGTTTGCAAGAACAAAGTACTTCAATGGCCATGGGAATAGCCGCGATATCGAAACCAATTCACCTTTCCAGAGTACCCACCCATCATATGACGTCATAATGAACTGCGTGATGTGTCCAATGACATCATAATGAATGACGTCATGAATGACGTCGATAGGTACGTCACGAACGCATATTTTAAGACGGTCTATGCGTTGTTGTACAAATTGTTTGCGTTTAATATTTAATACATTTTCTGTTGAATAGGCAGCAACAGCGCCCAGTCAAATTAGTTACAAAATATTCAACAGCTTCCCTGTATAGTTTTCAGGAAATTGATAGCTAGGGCATTTGGGGATCGATCAATCCCAACACAGCGAGGTGTGGGTGGAGCTTAGCTAGTGATGGACGGGGCATAGCTAGAAATGGAAAGGTCCATTGGCAACTAACTAAGAATGTTCTAAATGAAACCACTCGATAAAATGTACCTAGTAAGCTATCTCGCTCCCAGCAATCATTGCCCTGGATAAACAGCAAGATAAGGGCATTGATTAGGCGCAGGAACAAAACACACTGTCAGTTTTAAAAGACTGGCTGCCGACGACTAGAGACACTTGGAAAGCTCCACAAAAGCAAATTAAGAAAGAAGTTCTGGATTCCCACAACAGCTTTGTCAACAATTTGCTCGGTGACATCAGAGCTGACTCGAAACCCTTTTGGAAGGATATTAACAACCAAAAATCTGACAGGAATTCCGTCACTCAAAACAAATAGAATTCTCGTAGATACTGACCTCAGCAAGGCCGAAGCACTTAATAGCCAATTTATTAGCGTGTTCACCGAAACAACCTTTAGCGAGATACCGTACTCAATTCCTAAAACAAGCAAAATGGAAAACATCACCATCAGCCCAAATGGAATTAAGAAATTATTAAATGGTTTGAAAACATTAAAGACCATGGGGCCAGGCGAAATACATACGCGAATACTTAAAGAACTGTCAACAGAACTGTCAGACACACTATCACATTTTTTCCAACAGTCTTTAGACACAGGAGTCATCCCAACTGAATGGAAATCGGCAAACATTTGTCCTTTTTACCAAGTAACTATAGACCGGTTTCACTCACATGCATTTGCTGTAAGATGCTGGAACACATCATCTGTTCTAATTTAATGAGCCATTTCCAACAATATAAAATCCTAACTCACAGACATGCCTTCCGAAAATTTCAGTTGTGAAACTCAACTAATTAATGTCATCGGTAATTGGGCTTCATCCATTGACAAACGGAAACAAGTGGACATTTTTATTCTCAACTTTGAAAAGGCTTTTGATATTGTTCCACATGAACTTTTGAAATCTAAATTGCTCAAATATGGTGTGTCAAAACATTATAAATTGAGTTGACATATTCTTAATAGGTTGCAAACAGTGCGTAGTAGTCAATGGTGCGAAGTCAAACGTTGCTGGCGTTGCGTCTGGAGTACCTCAAGGAACCGTTCTTTTCCCGTTACTGTTTTCAGTCCACATAAATGATATAGTCCAGGACATTTCCTCAGAGATCAGGCTAATCGCTGACGGTTGCGTATGCTACAGGGAAATTGATGACCCCAAGGACTGTGAGGCACTCCAACAGGACATAAACATGTTAGGTAACTGGGATACCGCTTGGGGAATACGCTTCCAACCAGTAAAATGCAACATGATGAGCCTAACCAGAACCCTCCCCCCCCCCCCCATCAGATTCGACTACACACTAAAAGGAACCAGTCTAAGTTTTGTTTCACCGTTAAAGTACCTGCATGAGCGTCAACATCACCAATATCCTAAGCTGGAACAAACACACTACTGACATCTGCAGCAAATCATACAGAACCTTAGGACTACTGCGGAGAAATTTAGCATTCTGTTCCCAAGAAATCACACTTCAAGCATTGGGATTGATTAGACCAGTTCTGGAATATGCAAGTACAGTTTGGGACCCTCATCAGAAACCTCTTCAGGACAAACTAGAAAATGTGCAAAGACGTGCAGCTAGATTTATCACCTCAAACTATTGCTACGAACCGGGAAGTATGACAAATATAATGGAAATCCTAAAATTCCCACCGTTGTCAGACAGAAGGAAACAAAAACGCCTTATTTTGTTCTACAAAGGTCTACAGCAACAAGCAAAGATATCATTAAACAGTCGACGGACGCCAATTCAGAAAACCAAAACATGCACAACAGCCACGTTAACCAGATTTACGCAAGAACTGACGTCTTTAAATTCAGCTTTATTCCCAATACGATAAGGGATTGGAACAAACTACCACAGGATCTTCTAAGCAGTTCAGAAAACACTGCAAATCCTACAAATAAATTTACCGAATTAATCATAGGCCAAAAACAAGTCCAAACCGGCTGCTTGACGAATATGCAGCGAAAATAATGTCGCTATAACTAATCAAGATCAAGATCAAGATCAGAAGGTCACTCAAGTGTCTGACGTCATACAGTAAAACGCCGTTATTTCGCCATATTTCATCAGATTTTTATGCTCACACCACACCAAATGTGCCTTCTTTTTTCAAACCGGAATACTATCGGTAGTGTTTAGAGCACTTAAGGTCCACTGAATAAGAAAACAATATTCTGAAATTAATCAAATGTTTATATGTACTGGCATGAATTTGGGGAGGGGTGGGGATGATCGGCAATATCGATCTCGTTCAATACGAAGCGAATGAATGGGGGATAGGCATCATTTTCTCTTGGTGGCGAAATAACCACGATCTGGGGGGGGGGGGGGCGTATTTTGCCACTCAAGAAAGTCTGAGTGTAATGATCAAATTAACTACGCGCCTATATTCAATCATCGCCACTTTTATTGAGTTTTGACCAACAGATAACGCAACTGAATAGAGGAATTCAGTTTATCGATAATAATAATATCGTCATAATCAACAACGTCACATATAAGGTGACGTCATAATCAATTACGTCATGAATGACGCGATTTAGTCCGTCATAAACGTAAACTCACAAGTACGTCCTACTCCGCCGCTCTGTGCTGGCAGCCAGGGGACGTGCTTGCAAGTCTATTATAGACGCTTAATAGTCCGCTAAGTTGTTCGAATTGTATTTCTTTACTATTTAATAAACTCATGGCTCATGGGGTTATGGTTAGGATTATCACCCACTTAGACGTTACCTACAACACTGTTTGTTTGTTCGCGTATTCGACCGTCAAATATTCAACACATAGGCATGGACCTAGTTAAAGTATTGCTGATTTAAAATAAAATTTCAATTTTCTGACGGACATTCTTGTCTCAGACAGTTAAATTTACTATCAGTATATTCGCTATGTTATGTTACATAATTAATAACTGATTCAATATAGAGCCATGTTTTTAACTCGGAATTAAGCGGAATACGATGTTATTGAAAAGCTTTGCTATATGTAAGCCATGTATATAGCTATATTTGTTGAGGACAACGTAAAGAAGAATACGACTAAATACGCGTTAACACCAAGTTGTCTCCCGAATGAATGAGTAGCAGCAGGCTTTCCCGCGATCAGAGATGGGCCTACTTCTATAGTAACTCCGAGCGATGGTCGCATTACGGAACTGTCCTTTGGGAGCGCGGATCTGGGTTTATCCTTGAGCCATCAAGCGAGCATCGGCTGACAACACATATGTTCAGCGCTACTCATCCGAGAATGCTTCTCTATATGCGAATAAAATATTCACGAAGTTTCTTCTTGCGAACTGTTTAAAAATTCATGGAACAAATTCCGTTGTAGCGCCATGGCGTGGGATTTAGGGCCTGAGTCGAGGCAGGGATTTGACGACTGTCGTCTGTCCTTTGGCTGATTTATCGGCCAGAAACTTGGCCGCTTAGAGCGAACATGAGACAATTTTATTTCAAATGAACGAATAACGTGGAATCTATTACATGAGCTTTTTGAATAAACGCGTAATTATACTGGGTAGTAGGCCGAGTGAGAGGGGAGGGTGGGCTGATGGGGCGGTGCACTAGGCATAATCCACGATATTCGCAGCGTACGGAGCAGTTGTCTCGGTGGAAAATGTAAAAAAAAACCGTGATACAAAGGTATCTTATTAAAACACTCAGCCAAGTATAGCACGATTATAGCTTTCACTCATCCGAACTTATTTATTAACCCGTTAACACTTGGAATGCCAGTGTTTCAGTTTCAAGACAACTATTCAGGAAAGGTGTTAAATATTTTGAAACCAAATTGATTGATATCCACTCATATCTACGTAATGTCGCATTATTTCTATAACGTAGTCTTATCAGCTCCACATAATATTCTGTCAGATCGAGAGATAATATTTTATTTTCTCCGCGTGATTGTGTCCTGCTTTTGACAATGGTAGACATTTTAACTCCTTAACCCTTGAATGGACCTTTCAAGTTTTAGCAATGCGCCCGCCCATCTCTAGCTAAGCTCCACCCACACCTCGGTCGTATTGGGATCGATCGATCCCTGATCTCCCTGACTATCAATTTCCAGAAAACTATACAGGTAAGCTGTTGAATATTTTGAAACTAATTTGACTGGTTGCTGTTGCTGCCTGTGGCAGCAACAGCGTCCAGTCAAATTAGTTTCAAAATATTCACCAGCATCTTTATTAAATAGTAAGTCCATAGCTTAGTCCATAACAAATTACGTCTTATCTACGTCATTCATGACGTCATTGATTATTACATCATCATACACGCCACGTAGTTGATTATGACGTCATATGATGGTTGGATAAACTGGAAATGTCCATTGCCAGTGTCTCAATTTCAAAACAACTGTCCAGAAACGCTGCTGAATATTTCGAAACTAATTTAACCAGATGCCATTTCGTATAAAATTTATCACATTCGTTTGTTACGATGTCATTTGAAATTCGCTAAAGCTCGTTCCAAAGGAGATATTACAAAACTCGTGTGATAAACTTAATACAAAATATAAACTCTTGTGAGATCCTCTTTGAAAGGTGAATATTCACACAAAAAATGATTCAAAATAAGTGTAATAGATAAATCCTTCGACAGGCTTAAATTATATGCCTCGATGTAGGCAAACGAAATCAATGTTAGCATATGATTATTTCATTTCGTATAGATTAATATAAATTTTTAAGCTGTGAAATTGAATTAGAGACACGAGTCCCTAATTCAAATTCACAACCGAAAAGTTACATAAATCTATACGGAATGAAACCATCATATAGGCTGTCGTTTCATTACACAATCGAAACCTCTAAACGTATACAATTTTAACAATTTTATTTTAAAGCCTTTTTGGTGTGAATACGCACCTTTAATGGCATTTACTCCATATAATTCACGTTCAGATATGGCCCACTACACTACAGCTCATAAATACGTTATCATATTTCCTGAACCAAAAACAGAACCATGTTAGTTAGTCAGGGCCGAACTTAGCACTCAATGTGCACTATTTCTGAGATTATTACCTGTATTCCGCGGAACTGCCGCTAGGATCGTCAGAAAGCTAGGGTCCGGTTCAAACAGCAATGCTGCTAGGGAGAGGTGGGGTGGTAGGAGTGGGTTGTTGGGGCTGGGATGGTGGGTGTGTGCGGTGGTGGTGACTGAGGTCAGAGGGCTCTCGGATGTGGCCACATCAGTCTTATACAGTAGAGCTCAGAAATACCTTTACATGTTTCACACACAACATAAAAAGATCGTCTACTGATGAATAATTCTAAGGCAGAAATTCCAATCCGATTATGTTCAAAATATTCAACAGAATATTTTTTTACACTGTGTTCAAAATAGTTATCTTTTGGAAAGATTCTGCCTTGTTTATTAGTTGTACTATATGGGGGAGAAAGATGACACCTTTACGCCTGTCTCCTCCGTAAGTACCAGCTTTGTTGGGAAACAGTCATCAAGGATTGCGGGCTGACATCCGCATACATAGGCAACTCTGATTATGTCCACCCTTCATCAAACAAGAAACTGTGCTCGACACCCTCCGACGACGCATTCTTCCCAGGAGCTTACCATAGCTACGTGGAATGTACGTGGTCTGAGCGCAACATCAAAGAGGCAAACCTTAGGTGCAGACTGTGAACACTATAACATCGATATTGCATGTATTCAAGAGACTAAAGTAGCTAAACACTCAGAGCAGCAACTACAGAAGGCCATAAGCTAGTGCTCATGATGACATGAGCAATGAACTATTCAAATATGCAAGTGACATTATCTCAAAACTGATCACACACCTAATCAATTCAGCTTTTATGCACCACCTTCCCATCGACGCTGTAGGCCAAGGCACCCTTATCGCACTACCAAAGCCCAAGAAGCCACCTGGGCCCCCAGACAATCTGCGGCCCATTGTGCTCCTCAACAGCATACAGAAACTCCTATCCAATGTTACTCTATGCCGCATCCGAGACATTGTATGGGCTCAACGCATGCTTGTGTCGGTAGTCATGTCCAAACACTGGGCCTTCCACAAAATGGGCATTGACATGCCACGAGCCTTTGACACAATTAAATGCTCAAAGATCCTAGATGTACTACGCCAGGCCAGTTTCAATGAAGATGAGCTACGACTAGTGAGACTACTGCTTGTAGACACCAAGCTAAGAGTACGAGTCAAGTCAGTGAAGTCTGTAGAGTTTGAGACATCAATCGGCTCCCCACCGGGAAATGGTCTATCTCCGGTGCTTTTCACGTGCTACCTTGCTGCCACATTGAAATCTGTGCGGGAAAGTTCCACAAGACACCCCCCCCCCCCCCCCAGTGTCAATACTGGGCATACCACTAGAGATGGAATATGTTGATGATGTGGACTTCATAGACGAGGAAAAGAACCCCTCGACGAGCTTCTCCCAATAGCTACAACCAAACTAAAAATTGAGAATTTCTTTATGAATGAATCTAATACAGAGTTCGGCCACATATACCTATCGACAAATCATGAAACTATAGAAAATGACGACCCACTTCGTGGCGGCGAACCATGGAGGACAAGTAAAATCCTGGGCTCACTGCTTTGCAGTACTGCTGACATTTCTGCACGCTGCGTCATGGGGGACATAGCTTTCCAGTCCTTCTGGAAGCTATGGATTCGTAGATCAAAGATGCCCTTATAGGCTACGTTTATACAATACCGACCTGCGTATTGTTGATACTGTATAGCTGTAACAGCTGGGCAGCTCCAAAGGCAGCTCTAGACAAACTCGATGCCTGCCACCGCAAACACCTACGCACCATCACTGGACACCGATGGCCAGACAGCATAAGTTCTAACTATGCACTATACAAGATGTGTAATACATCGCCGCTGTCTGTAAAAGTCGCCCAGCAAAGATGATCCATGTTTGGCCATGTGCTAAGGATGCCAGAAGAGACATCAGCACAGAGAGCCTTGGAATTCGCCCTACTCGGAGCCAGCAAATACAAAGCCAGGAGTGGACGTCATTGCATAAATCTGCTAAGCGTGCTACGAGGTGACCTCAAGAAAGCAGGACTCGGTACACACTTTAGTCAAGAATGGACCTGAGGAAGCTAATGATTTCGGCTGAGGACAAGACACAGTGGGCAAAAGCGAAGAAGGACTGATTGCAGCTGTAGGATGTTTCTACTACTATACAGCCGCAGAATACAGTAATCAAACATACTATATGTGCGGCGTCTATGCGTGTAACGTTTAAGTTATTCAGGGGCTCCAAAAATTAAGAATGCACTTTTTGCACTGCCTTAAGTTCGGCCCTGTAGTTAGTACAATTTTATCAGGAGACATTGGTGCCTTAGGCTTTATGTTTCTCCCAATGAGCGGCTATGGGTCACCAACCCGCCATCGCGACAACCCAGATCTCCGCCCCCACGGATACATGTCGGATAAAAGTCCTGTATCCACTCTGAATAATTTCTAAAATAATAGCTAATAGGCAGCCGCCAATCGTATGCCTTCCTTTAAAACGCGGACGTTCGCATTGCCATTAACTTCGCCGTGTTCGACTATCATGCTCTAGGACCGGAAATGACAGGAAATCTAGGCCGCGCGCTTGCCGGAAGCGGAGGACTGTAAATACGGGGCTCGTTTAGGCGTTAGATCGCGTTCACCTGTTAGCCGTCAGTTCCCAGTGATAAATGATGACCGTCTGGGAGTTTTATGTTAACTGTTTATAAAGGCACTTGTATTATAAGAAAATGTATTTAAAAATTGCGAGTGAATTTACTAAAAAGCGTGTTGTGAAACATGCTTTACAAATATAATTTCTTATAATTTGTTATTATTATTATGATCATAGTGTTGTTATTGCGCCACAATAACAAATTTAGCCCGTTTGTAAATGGGACGGGTTCGTTAGTCAAGGAAGTAGAACCATAAACCAACTGGCTATTCACCTTTCCAGAGTATACATATATCATATGACATCATGTGACGTCATAATCAACTAAGCGGCGTGTAGGATGACGTCATAATCATTATGTCATAAATGAGTCTATTTGACCCGTCCTTAACTCTTAATAGTTCGACACG
This sequence comes from Chaetoderma sp. LZ-2023a, assembly GCA_034401795.1. Taxonomy (NCBI): domain Eukaryota; kingdom Metazoa; phylum Mollusca; class Caudofoveata; order Chaetodermatida; family Chaetodermatidae; genus Chaetoderma; species Chaetoderma sp. LZ-2023a. The sequence goes on from CM067366.1 coordinate 47,018,078, forward strand.
TGCAGGAATTGTATGTCTCTAGTCTCCACTAATTAATAAACATGCTGTTGAATATTTTGAAACTAATTTGAATGGACGCCTTTGCTGATATAGGCAGCAACAGCACCCAGTCAAATTAGTTACAAAATATTCAATGGCTTACCTGCATGGCATTCTGGAAATTGATAGTCAGGGTGTTCAGAGATCCGACACGAGCGAGGGGTGGGTGGAGCTCAACTAGAGATAGGAGGGGCATAGCTAAAATAGAAAGGTTCATTGGTCAATGGTGCGTAATCATTAACCAATGGAGGCATCCAGTTTTAACTAAGCCCCGCCCATCTCTAGCTAAGCTCCACCCATGCTTTCTCCGTGTTGGGATCGATCAATCCATGCACTCCCTGAATTTCATTTTTACAGGAAGCTTTACGGGTAAGTTATCGAATATTTTGAAACTAATTTGACTAGGTGCTGTTGCTGCCTATGGCAACAGCGCCCAGTTAAATTAGTTTCAAAATATTCAACATCATGTTTATTAAATAGTAAAGATATACAATTCGGACAACAACGCACAGTCCGTCATCAATTAAGCGTTCGGGACGAACGTATCTACGCCATTCATGAGGTCATTGGTGATGACGTCAGCCTACTAGTCAGATAATTGACTATGACGTCATGTCATTGAGGGATAATCTGGAATGGTCCATTGGCTATTGGTACACTTCTTTGTCAACAGTTTTAATCCCATCAGACAATGTTTGCTCATGCGCCGTTGGCAACGCGTGTAATGATAGCCAAGTTGCTATTGGGCCATGCGCCATTGACAAACGGGTTTGCCGATGTTCAATTTGCAATTGGGACATTCACCGTTGACCAACTGACACACCGATATCCAATTTGTTGATAATTTTGCATCGTTGACTGCACCGGGTCAAATTGATTATTGGCGCGTTGCATTGATACTGTTGCTTTTAAGTGTGATAGGGTGAGTGCTGGGATTACATTGTCGTTGACTCGTAGTTGCTGTCTCTGTCTCAATGACCGCTCTTCAATTATTACGGTAGGAACGCGAACACTTCGGTATCTGATCCCATTAAAATGGTAGCGAGTCGAGCATCAATCAGCGGCAGTGAACTCAGGGAGATGTCTCGGCGGATGCAGAGGAGGAGCGTGACTCCGCCCACCACTTCAAAGTGATAATTATGGCGCGTGTCCGCGTTTACTGCCATGGACTATGTTGACGAGATTTATATCTTATTTTCATCTCAAGAGAGAATTCACCCTTCCAGTTTATCCATCGATCAGTTGACGTCATATAACGTCATAATTAACTAGGTGACGGGTATGATGACGTCATAATCATGACGTCATAGATGACTCGATGTAGCCCGTCTTGTTGTACGAATTGTATGTTTTTTGCTATTTAATAAACATGATGTTGAATATTTTGAAACTAATTTGACTGGGCACTATTGCTGCCATAGGCAGCAACAGCACCCAGTCAAATTAGTTTCAAAATAGTCAACAGCTTACCTGTATAGTTTTCTGGAGATTGATAGTGAGGGAGTTCAGGGATCCATCGATCCCAACACGTGATGTGGGTGGAGCTTAGCTAGAGATTGCAGGGCCTAGCTAAAATTGGAACGGTCCGTTGGACAATATGCTACCCTGACTGAAAGAAAATCTGATCTCAGGAGAAGAGGAATATGATGCTACCGTTATTGAGTATAATTTGCACGGGGCTATATATGGAATTGTTAAAGGTGCATATTCACAGCAGAATGCCTGAAAAAATATTGTTTTTTGGTTGTGAATTTCAAATAAGGACTCGTGACTTAAAAAAATTGTACTAATTTATATGAAATGAAACTAATATATGTTAAGATATATTTCGTTTCTTTACATCTAGGCATACGATTTAAGCCTCTAAAAGTATATAATGTTAACAAATCTAATTGTGTTCTTAAGCGTTCTGGTGTGAATATGCACCTTTAAGAGTATAATTGAAACCGTAGCCCATATAGCAGCGCCTTTTCAGGTTTTCGGGGAATAAAATAAATCTAATTTTGAAACTGCAGCTTAAGTTGTCTAAAATTATGTGTTGCTCAGATTTGAAGGTATCTTCTGCCAAACCTGAAGCTACTGGTCAAGTTCGACTCCTAACCATAGTTAGCTATAGTTAACTATAGCTAACTAGAATACCAGTCGAACTTCAAATAGTTAACTAGCTAGTCAACTATAGTCAACCGAGCACCCGACCCCGGTTCAGATGGTTAGTGCGATATTTGCGTAAGTTTCAAAATGGCGGACACCGATCGCTTGCCACGAATAAATGCATCTAAAAGTGTAAATATTTCACTAAATAACTTAGGTTTGATGAGATTATGCTTTCCCATTGTATGCCAATGTTCCCAAGCCCATATTCCTTCCCACTTTATGCCATATGGACGCTTTTTGACGTCTTAGCAGACAAAAATAACCCATTTTCGTAGGTCATCAAAACAGACGACAGAAAGCGTTAATGGAGACTGGTACCCGGCTCCAAATTGTCTGCAATAGTAATTCAATACGGAATCGGGTACCAACGAACTATATTCGACTACGATCAAGTTAGACTGGGCATAACAACTGCGCATGATCAGTAAACCAGGAAACTGTCTATAGTTAGCGAGTCGAACCTGACCCCTATGTTTAAAGAGTCAACTGGCACTGTTGTCACAGAAAAAGTAGTTTTTCATATTTTTCTATCATTAATAAAACTAGGATCACTTCAGGTAGGCCCACGTGACATTTTGTGAGACAAGTCTAGAAAAGGGTGTGCACCACCACCTACGTCACCATTAACTTCACATTCGTCATCCATTTGTTGTTCTTGTCCGTCTGTAGGGTTTATAAGGTATGCGCGAAATGTTGCATCATTATTTATTTCCTTCCATCCAATACGATAATTATTATACCTACCAGTACTCAATTGGAGGCTCACAAAATCAAGCACGCTATAAAGTATTAACCCCATTTGTGTCAACGTAATCCTTTAAACTTCAAACTTTCTAGTTCAAACCAACTAAAATCAGCTACGCAATGGTCTTGAGGCATGTCTATTTACAGGCCTAGAGAAGAGTATTTTTGAATATTTACCACTGGAATGACTGGCTCGGTATCCAGTTTTAGCTATGCCCCGCCCATCATTAGCTAAGCTCCACCCACACTTCGCCGTGTTGGGATTGATCGATCCCCGAATACCCTGACTCAATTTCGCTGAAAACTATATAGTTAAGTTGTTGAATATTGTGTAACTAATGGCAGCCCAGTCAAATTAGTTTCAAAATATTCAACAGGATATTTATTAAATAGTAAAAAGACATACAATTCGTACAACAACGCATAGTCAGTCTTCAACTATACGTTCGTGACGCACTTATCTACGTAATACATGATATGATGTCTTAATGACGTCATTGTTTGTGATGCCATTCTATATGTCACGTAGCTGAATATGACGTCGTATGATGGATCAATACAGCGAAAAGGTCGATTGGTGCTAAGGATTCTAATTTGAATGTGCCACAGTTGTTGAACAGATTATCACTGGATTATAAGTTATGTGTCGATATTTGGTTTTGCTTTGGCTCTAATGATCATTTCACTAGAAATTGAAATCTCATCGTGTGGACTATATGTTGGTTTTCTGAAGGCATCTAAGCATATTAAATTTTAGTTTTCTGTGATTTGTTTGTGTGTTTTCTTTTTTTATTGTCCATAGGGGGCTGATACAGTTGCACATCATTTGATACAAAGCGTGGGCATTTAAACGGCGCTGCGTTAACCAATGCAGTTTTTAAATCCATTAGTTTATTTTAGTCGCGACTATCAAATAGTATAGGCCCTAAGTTAGTTTGTCGATCTGTTAGTTTGTCTGTTTATCTCTTTGTCTGTCAAATATTTGTTAAATTTCTGACAAAGCTGCTTGGTCGCACCTATACAGTTTTGCATTTGTCTCTACCTAAACACCATATAACGAAATCGCACGAGAATGTTCATCTTCTGGCTTTGAGGATATGGTAAAACGAATATGTCTGCACATACAGACATACACTAGCCGTCATCATAACTGTTATTATTATATAGGCCTATGTCATAAAGCTTTTATTGCTATGAATTGTACTTGATATTAGTCTATTGCTGTCTATTTAGTGATTTAGACTGTCTCGATAACACAGCTAGTCGTTTCAGTGGCCTGCAAATGAACACTCAATAAGAAAGTTGCTGATATTCTTGACACAATTTAGCCATTCAAGAGCTAAATCTTAAAGCTGGTTTAAATGAGGGGATGTGTATGTCGTCATCTGTGGAAACTGGTAAAACGAGGAGGCCAACATGTCACGTGCAAATCACGAGATATTCTCCAGTCGGCATTACCATCTTAAGAATTATGAGGCTTTTAGAAGGAGCATTGCTTGAATAATTAATGTAAGCACGAGTTCTCCCTCTCCGGTATGAGCTGGCGAATAGACGCTCTCCACGCTGCACGCCGAAATACAACAAGTAGGCCCTATATGCTTTAACAATATCACAAATATTACGAATATTAAAAAAATTAGTCAGAAACGCGGATTCCTATCAAAATATGTTGAAAACTATTCAACCGCGTTTTTGCATTGCTGCCTTGAAATTGAGTAACTAAGATTTTCGGACTGAAATGTTTGCTAAATCCCTTTTATGTTTTGTCATCTTCTTATACGCCGTAGCTAAGCTCTTGCCGATTATTTTGAAACCATATTGACTGAATGTTGTCGCTATTCTTTCGGCATAAACAGAAATCTGTAAAATTGCTTTCTCACATTTTAACACAGCAAAGGCTGTTATCGTTAAAGTAATTAAAGAGGATTTCCAGAGGCGTGCCGTGATCCGGATGAAAAAACTCCAGGATCCAGTAGATTCAAATATCGGATATAAAGATATCTGCCAACCACTTCTCCGATTTCCAAACATTTCTTTAAATATGACAAAGACGGGGGATGGCTGGGGTGGGGTGGGGTGGGTGGGGGTGGGGGGGGGGGGGTGGAGTGTCCGCAATCTCTGATTTCCCCTGTTTGATGTTTTCTACTCTTAACCTAACGTTGTCTTATTTATGCAAATTTATACTGATTGAGGGATCCTATCTGCATGTCACTCAACAATCTGACGTCATAATCAAAATATGTCACGTGTGAGCTGACGTCACAATCAAATGATGTGAGTTCGACACAAAGGGGTCAACGGTCCGACTGTAAGTGTCTGAATTGCATGGCTTTGGTGAATTTACACGTTAATACATTTTTTGTGTGAATATTTTGAAACTAATTCGACTGGAACCTGTTAGGCCGAAACAGACTCCAGTCAAATTAGTTTCAAAATATTCAACATAATATTCTTTAGCATCGGAAAGTATTTATGATTTCTTGTCTGTAAGGGGTAATTGTCCAATTTCCAGTATGCAGTTAGAGGAGCAACTTGAGACATCTGCGCATAGGAGATAGACAGCATTCTCCCGCTATTTATGTAAAGTCTGAGTGAATAAAACGTGAACTTGAACTTGGAAAAATGTTGTAAAATGACACATTTCAATAAAACATGCCGAAAATACAATCGATCAATCAAATTTAATTTTAATTGTGAAACTATAGGCCTCTTTTGTCGCTCGTTGGTCAGAACTCTCAGTCTCGAAGCGCCTACAGCCATCAACAAAAATAATGCAAATGTTAATAGAATGACAAGACTCGTGAAAATATGAAATAATAGCTTACGTTCCAAGTGAGATCTTGCTAAACTCGTGTGATAAATTTGATATTCCTACATCTCTATACCGACCACCTTAATGTAGGCCCACCAATCAAGATGTGGCCACATAGGAGCTGTGGTATTGTGATGCAAATTTGAATGGACATCTCAGGACAAACGATACTGGTGCTTTAAGACAGCTGCCCCCCCCCCCCCTAAACCCCCTAAAACTATACAGGTAAGCTGTTGAATATTTTGAAACTAATTTGACTGGGTGATTTTGCTGCCCATGACAGCAACACCACCCAGTCAGATTAGTTTCAAAATATTCAACAGCTTCTTTGTTAAATAGTAGAGACATGCAATTCGTACAACAACGCTTAGTCCGTCACCAATTATGCGTTCATGTGGCGCTTATCTACGTTATTCATGACGTCATTAATTATGACGTCATCCTACACGTCACGTAGTTGATTATGACGTCATATGATTGATGGATAAACTGGAAAGGTCCATTACTATTGGTGGTGGTGGTGGTGGTGGAGGTGGTGGTGATGGCGAGCTAGCCCATTGGATGCGCATCACTTGTTTTAAGTGTAACGGTCCGGTGGGAACAATTGTTGCCACAGGATCGGATCCATCCTCTCTAATCACAAACTTCGGCTCAAATTGACCACTCAACAATATATTATCGAACCCACTACATTCTGACTTATTTTTGGCAGATGAAGATCGCAAACTATACGTGTACTTTTGTTTGTGATTGTGAATGTTATTTGAGTGACCAGCGTTTGGTAGGCCTATCTAAGGCAGCAACGTCTCTCAATCAGATAGTTATGAAATATTTATGTCGGTACCTTGGGGCATGATCTTAGAACTGTAGGATAAAATCGGTTACTGCGATGCCGTACGTTATACCGGTCACAGAATGGATACAGAATGGTCACATTTCTAATACTTGGCATGGGTCTTTTAGCAACGGATTAATCCGATCTGACAGTCAAGTATATGACGTCATAATCAATTACGTCACGTGCAGACTGACGTCATAATCAAAATGCGTCGTAATGAATGACGTATCTAAATCCGCTTGGAACTTTGTATAGTCGGAGTTGTATGTCTACTATTTCATAAACATTCAGATGAATATTTTGAAAGTAATTTGATTGGGCGCTGTTGCTGCATATGTCAGCAACAGCACCCAGTCAACTTAGTTTCAAAATATTGCACAGCTTACCTGTATAGATACCTAGAAGAATGGGATTCTGTGAGGTCAGTGTTCAGAGTACCGTATACAAATCGATCCCAACACGATCAACGCATGGACGAAGCTTAGCTATAGAGATGAGCGCGTTATAGCTAAAAGTGAATTCATCCATATCTTCTAAGCCACGATTGTGCTACAAATTACTTTGTACAGTTGCCAATTTTGAAACCAATTTGACTATTGTCTATGGCAGCAACAACCACAAATTAGTTTCAAAATATCCAGCCGAATGTCTATTAAACTACAAATTTATGAAAGATATACAATTCGTACACTTACGTGATGGACTCTTCGATTACTGTGACGGAGCTACATCGTTATGATTGTGACGTCAGCTAACACATGACGTATTTAATTATGACGTCAGATACTTGAGCAACAGATTATATCCCTCCATTTGAAAGTTCCTCGATACAATTCAGTTTTCTTCTAATCAGCTTGCCCTCCAGTGGGTTACATGGCACTGGTATATACCCAGCAGGCAATGAAAGAGCTGATAAGTTAGACAAAGAGGTAACATCACAGATAACGCAGCTTCCTGGGACAATGCCTGGCCGATACCGGGCCGATACTGTAAGTATCGGCCCGGTATCGGCCCAGCATCGGCCCAGTAAGCTGTGTTATCGGGGATATGGAACAAGTACAAAGCAATCTGTCGCATACCTATCACGATCCTAAAACTCCGGATAAAGCTGTAACACACCGTAGATGGACAGCTTATCATGCATGATAACGCAGGTTACCGGGCCAGTATTAGATCAATACCGGGCCGCATTGGCTGGGTATTGGTCCAGCACCAGCTCAATAATCTGTGTTATCGAGGTGCGAACTGCAGACCGCGAACAAACCATAATAGACTGCATCATCACATGCTTCGAAAGATGAAGGTCGGTGACGCTGAAGCGTGTTATTGTGGGGCCGGAAGAATGCGGAACCCATCCTCCGGAATTGGTCTATACAAGGAAAAAAAGGCTGGGTATAAAATGCGAGACAGATCTAGAAAAACAAGGATTTTCGCTGGGTGGTGGCGTGTCAGCAGGCTGCTGGACTGGATTTGATAATTTGTACATCTCTATATTAGCAGATGAATGTTATACATTTGTACAGTAAATCTTGTTAATGGTGACAGTGTAGTTATTTATATATCTTTCTTCAAAGTTACTCATAACTCACTGGGCATATTAAACATTTTTAGAGAATTATATTTAGGAGACATCCTCACATCTGCACAACAAATTTGGTGACAATCGACGTAACCGTTACGGAGATAGTCTATCTCAAACTTATTTTACTACCGGTTTTCCCGATGTGGCTCGCATTTCATACGCAACCGAAAAAACCCTTGACAATCTATTCAGTAAGCAATTCAAAACTGTACATAGCGGCGCTTTAAACAACGCACGCCATATCTCATAGATCCAATTGGCATCATTGTCTAATGTTGCTAACAAGATGAACGAGAGGATGAAGAAGAGGAAGATGAGGAGAAGGGGGGGGGGGTGAGGAGGAGGAGGAGGAGGAGGAGGAGGCGGAGGGGGAGAAGAAACAGGAAGAAGAAGACTGTGTATGGAATGAACCAACTGACCTGTTGAAAGAGCAGCATATCGTCCAAGGATGACAAACAATCGCGGACCGTGTTGTGATTTCTCATCCCCCACCCCTCGCAAGAGAGTTGGAATAGTGTTTGGGTGTAATGGTGCTGGTTAGAGGCTGGCGATGTTTGCTGGACAACTGTGACACTAAATATGGTACACAAGACCAGATGATACCGCACCATATAATGTACATACTGGCTAGTAACATCTCGACAGCTTATTGAAGCGAAAACTATTGCTACCATAATCACCTTGCATAATTAGTTTCAAAATATTCAACAGCTTACCTGTGCCACGGGTCGTTGAAGGTGCCAATACAAGGAAACGCATATACGGTGTCTCGATGCCTTTATTTTTAACAAGGGGATTCAAACCAGGATAAACGACCAGCGTTTGCAATCCACAATATCTTCAAGCAAAACTGATACACACGCATATATAATGCACACATATATAATCGGATTTGACGTCCGAACTCCTTGAAGGTTGAAAACTGATCGACATAAACTGGTTTCTTAGTGTATGTCCTTGCTATAGGAGTGCAGTGGTTACCATGTACACAGCCAAACACATCCCAAGCCACTCACTTCCTCATACACAACAGTGGTAACTTAACAGTAAATACTACTCAGACACACATTACAAAGACATTAACACTCCCATTGCCGTTATCACAAGCTGACATGCCTTAAGCATATCAGCCGTGACCAGATTCATGTAGAGAAATGCAGTCAACCGCATTGCATGTGACAATGTTACCTCATTAAAGGTGTGGTGATACTGAAATTACATTTTAAATACAGTCATTTCATAAAACATGAATTAATATGCGTTAAAGGGGATATACTCTGTTATTAAAGGGGACATAACTTATAATTCAAATAAATATACCATGAAAGTAACAGTCATATATATATATATATATATATATATTTTTTCTTTCTGGAAATTGATTGTCAGGGAGTTCAAGGATCGATCGATCCCAACATGAGCGAGGTGTGGGTGGAGCTTAGCTAAAGATGGGCGTGATATAGCTAAAACTGGAAAGGGTCATTTGGGCAGGGTGACTAATGCCCTGGCATTTTATGTGAAATTGCGTTTGGTTTGGTGCTATTGTGGAAAACTGGATATGAGGAGAATCGAATATCCAAAGGACGGATATCATAGACTCAAGCACTTAAAAGAAACGGAGCGCGCGACAGTTGTTGCATCATTTAAACATCTTGTATGAAAAGGTTCCTCTGGAGTTCCACCACTCTAAGACCTTATTTAAAAGGCCACGCGGTTACGAAACACATGCAGTTCATAGGCCGTGCAAATTCATTTATAACTAGGGTCAAGTTCGACTCGCTAACTATAGTCAGTTCACTGGTTTACTGATCATTCGCAGTTGCTATGCCCAGTCGAACTTGATCGTTCTCGACTATAGTTCGTTGGTACCCGGTTCCCTATTAAATTACTATTGCAGACAATTTGGATCCGGGTACCAGTCTCCATTAACCCTTTCTGTCGTCTGTTTTGATGACCTACGAAAATGGGTTATTTTTTACTGCTAAGACGTCAAAAATTGTCCATATGGCATAAAGTGGGAAGGAATATGGGCTTGGGAACATTGACATACAATGGGAAAGCATAATCTCATCAAACCTAAGTTATTTAGTGAAATATTTACACTTTTAGATGCATTTATTCGTGGCAAGCGATCGGTGGCCGCCATTTTGAAACTTACGCAAATATCGCACTAACCATCTGAACCGAGGTCGGTTGCTCGGTTGACTATAGTTGACTAGCTAGTTAACTATTTGAAGTTCGACTGGTATTCTAATTAGCTATAGCTAACTATGGTTAGGAGTTTGTTCGTCCGCACGAACATGCCTAATTACTTATCGAATTGGTAAATTGATTTATTTTATTGTTTAATGTGTTTCCATGTATCATAATAGTTCCCTGTTGGTAAACGATACGCCTATTCCACATGATTATTTATGAATCAAATTTGTAATTAATGTATTTATTGTGTAATTTTTCGAAATGCGTCTACTGACTGAGCATCCAAAATATATAGAACACATATTTACTCATAAAACCACATTATCAAAAATGCGTATATTATTCTACAAAATTAATTCAAATTTATATTATGCAGAATTTCGACTATTGTCCAGAGCTACACTTTGCTATTGTAGTCGAGCCTGTCTACAGCTGACATCAACCCGAAAGGCCAAAATGTTGGTTCCTCAGGACGTGTGCTGTAAGAAAACACGTCCAGATGAGCCGCCGTCAGTTGCAGATGTGGTTTTATTAGCTGACTACTGTCTTTAGAAATCAATTTTGATTGACCATAAGGTGACCGCTGTAGACAGGCCCAACACCGTCTCAAAAACGCTTCTTCTGTAGATACTAGAACTTCACAATGTCTTGTATATATTCTCTTATTCCGTTCTTCTACTCTTTTTCTTTCTTAATTCTCAACACTTTTTTGCTGTTATCTCTGGAGCTCTTTGTGCTTTTCATCTGCGCTTATGTTTCTTATTCTGCCGCACGTGCACATGGCCTTGGAATATATACATAATTGACAATGGATAATGATCTAGCTCAATACCATGCTGCTATAGGTATGTTTGACTGCCACCCTCCAAAATCCATAGGTCGTCAAAATATATCACCGGACTCATGGAGAATTGTAAGTGTCTCTCTCGCAATTTACATTGCCCAGTTACTATCCTGTCCTCTGTACTACCTGAATAATGTGATTAATATAATAGGAATTTACATGCTCCTTTCATTAGCAGGCGATGTAGAGTCTAATCCCGGCCCCATAAACAGTAGTGGTCTCTCTATTGTCCATCTTAATGTTTGCGCTCTCAAAGATATAATCCATCTTGTTGAAGCAAACTTGTCTAATTTTAACTTCATTGCTATTACAGAAAGCCACCTTACACAAAACGTAAAACAATGACACTATTACACTGCAAGGCTTCCAAGAACCATATCGAAGGGACCGTCAGCAAGCATGGGGCGGAGTATGCGTCTATATAGCCGATAACATCGCCGCTTCTAGCCGTGTTGAATATGAATCTACTAGTATTGAAATGATCTGGGTAGAAATTTATGATCGACCAGAACTGCTAATGTGTGTAATTTATCGACTACCCAATACTGATGTTGATAAATGGCAAATCATTTCCGATAACATAGAACACGTCCGCGATTTAAACCCGAATAAAAACATTCTGTTACTGGGGGACCTAAATGATGATCTCCTTAGTACGGAAAACCACTACCCACGTGACATTATTACCAGTTTTGGCTTTTATCAGGTAATAACAGAACCAACCCGCCCTGTCTCGAATACATTACTTGACCCTATTATAATTAACAATATTAGGCTTGCCAATGATAGTGGCGTTCTTGCACCTTTTTGTAGCAATCATACCCCAGTACATATGACCATAACATCTTGCATACCCAAACGGAAATCATACAAGCGCCATATATGGGATTGCGCAAAGGCTGACTTGGTGAAATTTAGAAACCCCATATCTAATGCTCCGTGGAATACCATTTCCGACGAGCATGACGTCGATAGCTGGTGCCAAACAATTACCACAAATATTACTAATGCAGCCAATGCTAGCATACCAAACAAAACAGTCACCATCCACCCAGATGATAAAGCCTGGATGTCTAGAAAAATTAGACACGAGATGAGAATTAGAGAAAAACTGTATAAGAAAGCAAGGAAAACCAAACAAAAACAGGACCTTTTTAGGAAACAGAAAAATTCGGTCAATACCTTAGTTCGGACAGCCAGAATTCAAAATTAAACTGGCAAAAAAATAATTAATGCACAGCTTCCAAACTGTGGTGGAAGTTGAGCAAGTCTTTCTTGTTTGACACTAACTTCAATTTTAGCGATATACCACCCTTAAAACGTGGTGACGGCTCATTTACCTATGACTTTATTGAAAAGGCTAATCTTCTAAATCACTATTTTCAAGTATTGCGACAATTGATGAGTCAAATGTGGAATTACCCCTTTATCCCTATATACACAACACTTTTTAAATAGGATCACGATAACGACTCAAGACGTTCTGGATATACTTTCTAAGCTGGATACCTCAAAAGATGTCGGTCCAGACAGACCAAGTCCTAAACTATTAGTCATGAGTAAAGAAATTCTAGCTCCGATTCTAGCACGCTTCTTTAATTACTCACTCATAAATTCAAAATTCCCCACCTCCTGGAAAATTGCCAATGTAACTCCAATTTTTAAAAAGAGGAAAGGGACTCGTGCACAAACTACCCCCCCCCCCACTATCTCTCTTGAGTTGTCTTAGCAAAGTCATGGAAAGAACGGGTTTAAATACGTTTACAACCACATTAGAGATAGTATCACTCCATACCAGTCTGGCTTTCTTCCTTCACATTCTACAGTAAATCAACTATTAGGAATATATACAGATATTGCCAAAGCTGTAGATGAACAAAAAGAAGTACTGTTCTTATTTTTCGACATTTCGAAAGCATTTGACCGAGTGTGGCATCGTGGCTTCATACAGAAGCTCACACAATTTGGCATCGCTGGAAATTTACTTTCATGATTTGAAAGTTACCTTCATAATCGCTACCAGCGAGTGGTTGTAAATGGTTACGAATCTACGTTGCTTCGATTACATGCAGGTGTGCCACAGGGCCCCGTTCTTGGGCCACTACTTTTCTTAGTATTTATTAACGATATGCCCAATGACATACTAAACAATATCAGACTATTTGCTGATGATGCATGCCTTTATGTGATGTCGGACAACATAGAAGACCATACACCATCTGCCGACCACGATCTGCAAGTAATGACCCATTGGGCAAACACATGGCTAGTCGATTTTAATGCTTCCAAAACAACGTCCCTATTTATTTCTCTACGCAGAGATCCTACTATTTTTCCAATAAATTTCCAAAATTCAGAAATAGTTCCATCGACCCATCATAAACATCTAGGTATCACGCTCAACAATAACGGTCATTGGCACAACCATGTGGAAAATAGAATAGCAAATGCCAAGCTCAAGCTTTCATTACTCAAATGACTAAAATACATCATAGACCGCGAATGTCTCGAAATCATGTATAAGAGCTTTATTAGGTCATCGTTGGAATATGCTGATGCTGTCTGGGATAATTTACCACAATATCTTGTTAACAGACTAGAAGACGTACAAAAGGATGCTCTTAGGACAATTAGCGGAGTGACACGGAGTGCCCATATCGAAGATTTGTATATAGAAACTGGCATAGAAACACTTTCCCACCGACGAGAAATTCACAGATTAGTCATGTTTCACAAAATTGTCAATGGGATTACGAGCGAGGCCTTGACTGATTATCTCTCTCCACTGATACTAGCACGTAATCCCTATAATATCCGACGCTCGAATTCTTTCACCCCAGTTAGATGTCGAACGGAACTCCATCGCGAGTCGTTTTTCCTAGCAACAGTACGTGCCTGGAACACCCTTCCAGCACCTGTTACTATGTCTAATACCCTTCCAGAATTCAAGACCAAACTAAGAGCAATGTCCCGTATTCCCAGTCTCCCTCCGTGGTATTATGTCGGCTCAAGAGTGGCTAATATATGTTTAAGTAGGCTTCGTAATGACTATAGTGGATTAAATAGACATCTATTCGATAACTTCCTCTCTGACTTTGCCAGCTGCGCCTGCAGCCATCCTGATGAATCTGTTAAACATTACCTTTTTTAATGTCCACTTTTTAACGAGCAAAGAACCGCCTTTGAAAATGAGCTTGCCTTCAACCAAATCTCCTCAACAACCCTAACCACCCAGCAACTTCTATATGGCAGCGCTGACGTTGATGTAGAATTAAACATCATGGTTTCTACCATTCTATGTCAATATATTACTGACACCTGTCGGTTTAAATGACCTACAGTAATTACAAACACCTCTCATGGATTGTGTCGACAAATACATAGCCGCGGATGTTTCTGGATGGCCATGCAATGTGGACCAGCACGGGTGACTATAGCACGTCGAGCTCCTCCTTTCTTCTTATACCGCCTTGTGATTCGTCAAACCATGCTTTTCTCCTTCTCGCGAAGATTTTATTCTGTCATCATTAGGCTACCTACAACATCTCTCCTCCTCCTCTTCCTCCTCCTCTTCCTCCTCCTCCTCCTCCTCCTCCTCCTCCTCCTCCTCCTCATTATTATTATTATTATTATTATTATTATTATTATTATTATTATTATTATTATTATTATTATTATTATTATTATTATTATTATTATTATTATTATTATTATTATTATTATTATTATTATTAATGTTATTGTTGTTATTACTGTTTTGACAGTTGGCAATATTATTATTCGCCTCTTGATTTATTTAACGTAATATATTTGTTACGTAAGTGGGAGACACGCTAATAAGACATGTCTTATTGTGCTCCCACATAGACTAAAATAAACTTTGTTTAAATCAACTATGGTTAGGAGTCGAACCTGACCCAGTTTATACAACGGTTTGAATATAGAGTTACCATTTTCTGAGCATAGGACGCAGATAACCCTTTAACATTCATATCACCCAAAAACGGCTTCGGCAGTAGTCTTGAGGAATGCCCATTTGCAGACCAAGAGAAGAGTATTTTCGAAATCTTACCACTGGAATGAATGGCTCTGTAAACTTTTCAAAAACAGTCTTCACTTGGTCTGCAAATGGACATTTTCTATGAGAAAATTTAGATTTCCATGAACAAATTCGAGGGTTAAAAGCTTCATGGTCATCCAGTTAATTTTTAATTTTTAGGGTCGCAGAAGCTAATGGCTTTCGCAAAGCCAGAATCAGTCAGATATAGCCTGCTGCCAATCAGTCAGGTAGGCAGGCAATTGTTCACAGGTAAGGCAACTGTTCACATGTCGCCTGACAGGCAATATCGTTATACATCTGTGGCTTTCTGTGTAGTCCTATGTCAGAATCCGGTGCACCCTATGGGCATCGATGCGATAAAACTGTGACATCTCTGCCTGTGGCCGTAACTCGACACTCAACCGTCATCCCACAACGATCTCCCATATGCAATATTACCTGCCTATACCGGTCACCCTAATGGCAACAAAATCAGCTCTAATTAATGACTAACGATATCATAATAGAGGTCATTAGCTAAACGTGGTGTGTTTTAGGACCATAAACTTGCGGTTCTTTAAAACAGGTGGTCTTACGACCACCTGTCTCAAAGAACCACCATCTTACGGCCCAAAAGATGGTTGGTTTCTCGAACAGGTTACGCTTTTGATACTTTCTGCTGTTGATGATCATAATGATAATACTAATAATCGTAATGCGATAATGATGTATTGTTTGAACGCGCCGCCAGTTAAAATCTCTCATACGCCTGACGTCTGTCTATCTCATCTGCAGCATCATCTACACGTCCCACACGGCTGATAAAGGATGGTGATCCCTCGTCTCCTGGTTTGGGATTTAGATTTACGTGTTCATATTGCGTCACACATAATTGTTCATATATGTTAGTAATCAGGAGTGAGAGAGACTCATGCGCTCACGCATGTGCGCACAAACGCACGCACACACTCCCCCATGCCCTCCCTCCCTCGTTCCCTCGCTCCCTCCCTCGCTCCCTCCCTCCCTCTCGCACGCACGCGCACGCACCCACACACACATATACACACGCACGCACGCACGCACGCACGCACGCACGCACGCACGCACGCACGCACGCACGCACGCACGCACGCGCGCGCGCTTTGACTCACTCACTGACTCACTCACTGACTCACTTACTCACTCACTCACTGACTCACTTACTGACTAACTGACTCACTCGCTCGCTCGCTCGCTCACTCACTCACTCACTCACTCACTCACTCACTCACTCACTCACTCACTCACTCACTCACTCACTCACTCACTCACTCACTCACTCACTCACTCACTCACTCACTCACTCACTCACTCACTCACTCACTCACTCACTCACTCACTCACTGACTGACTGACTGACTGACTGACTGACTGACTGACTGACTGACTGACTGACTGACTGACTGACTGACTGACTGACTGACTGACTGACTGACTGACTGACTGACTGACTGACTCACTGACTGACTCACTGACTGACTGACTGACTCACTCATTCACTCACGCACGCACGCACGCACGCACGCACGCACGCACGCACGTACGCACTCACGTACGTACGCACGCCCGCACGCACGCGCGCACTGACTCACTCACTGACCCACTCACTGACTCACTGATTCACTCACTGACTCACTCACTGACTCACTCATTCACTGACTCACTCATTGACTGACTGACTGACTGACTGACTGACTGACTGACTGACTGACTGACTGACTGACTGACTGACTCACGCACTCACTCACGCACTCACGCACTCACGCACTCACTCACTCACTCACTCACTCACGCACGCACGCACGCACGCACGCACGCACGCACGCACGCACGCACGCACGCACGCACGCACGCACGCACGCACGCACGCACGCACGCACATACGCACGCATGCACGCATGCACGCATGCACGCATGCAGGCACCCCGCAAGCACGCACGCACGCTCACGCGCGCACACGCACGCACGCCCCAACATCAAGACCTATTAATGTTCCAATGCTCGCCAAAGACCTCTGTATACCGTGTGTTTTTGAATGGTGTGACCTCTCCTTTCCTCACCAATATTTCAATAGAGTGACAATCAAGTTGGTAAATCATCAAGCAGACACAGCATGCTCACGGTATCTGATTGAAAGAGATCATTACAGGAGAACCTCAGCAAATCCTAACGGTATTGCTACATTCGTATCACGTGAAACGACCTGGATGTTATGATGCCCATGAGTGTATGTGCGTGCTAGATATGGAAGAGCAACAAACTAGTGCCTCTGCTTCCTGCTGAAAGAGTGCAAGTTCATCACATATTTGGGATTTGCCAATGTTACAATCAATGGAGGAATCAAGTATATCAACCTATCCAATGACGTCATAATCTACAACGCCACATGTAGGTTGACGTCATTTTCAATTACGTGATGAATGGCGCGATTTAGTCCGTCTTAAACGCTTAATAGTCCAAGTTGTGCGAATTGTATGTTTTTGCCATTTAATAAACATTCTGTTGAATATTTTGAAACTAATTTGACTAGAGCGTTGTTGCTGCCATATGCAGCGAAGACACCCGGTCAAATTAGTTTCAAAATATTCAACAGCTTAGAGAAAATTTAGATTTAGGGAGTGCAGTGATCGAGTGGTCACAACACATGCAAAGCGTGGGCTGGGCACAGCTAAAACTAGATTCCTTCATTGCACCATGCCATTTTCATGAGCTGTCACATGCAGTTGTTCAATAGAGTAGCAATGCCACGTCGTTTGTAAACGGCGCAGATCCATATATCAATTGCTATAGTCGCAGACCCATGTGAAAATTCGTTATCGACGCGCCCGTTTATAGGCGGCGCACTGCCCATATGGCAATATCAAACTTGCGCCAATAGGAAATACCCATAGTTGTAAACGAATTGTCATTTCTAACCCTCCCTTCATAGATCAGTGAAAGAGGTCTTGATCTTGATCTTGATTAATTATGGCGAAACATCCAAAGGACATTATTTTCGCCGCGCATTCGTCAAGTAGCTGGTTTAGACATGTTTTCCCTCTGATTAATTTGGTAAATTTATTTGTAAGATTTGCAGGGTAATCTGAACTGCTTAGAAGATCCTGTTCTAGTTTGTTCCAATCCCTTATCGTACTGGGAATAAAGCTGAATTTAAAGACGCCAGTTCTTGCGTAAATTTTGTTGAAATGGCTGTTGTACATGTTTTTGGTTTTCCGAATTGGAGTCTGTAGACTGTCTAATGATATCTTTGCTTGTTGATGTAGACCTTTGTAGAACAAGATAAACTGCGGTTTTGTTTACTTCTGTCTGACAACGGTGGGAGTTTTAGGGTTTCCATTATATTTATCATACTTCCTGGTTCGTAGCAATAGTTTGAGGTGATAAATCTAGCTGCATGTTTTTGCACATTTTCTAGTTTGTCCTGAAGAGTTATCTGATGAGGGTTCCAAACTGTACTTGCGTATTCCAAAAACTGGTGTAATCAGTCCCATGTATGCTTGAAATCTGATTTCTTGGGAACAGAATGAAAAATTTCTCCGCAATAGTCCTAAGGTTCTGTATGATTTGCTGCAGATCTCAGTGATGTGTTTGTTCCAGCTTAGGTCATTGGTGATGCTGATGCCCAAGTACTTTACTGATGAAGCAACTCTTAGACTGGTTCCTTTTAGTGTGTAGTCGAATTTGATGGTTTGTTTTTTCTGGTTAGGGGCATCATGTTGCATTTTACTGGTTGGAAACGTATTCCCCAAGTTCACAGCCCAGTTACCTAACATGTTTATGTCTTCTTGAAGTGCCTCACAGTCCTTGGTGTCATCAATTTCCCTGTAGCATACGCAACCGTCAGCGAATAGCCTGTTCTCTGAGGAAATGTCCTGGACTATATCATTTATGTGAACTAAAACAGGAACGGGCCCAGAACGGTTCCTTGAGGTACTTCAGATACAACATCAGCAACGTTTGATTTGGTACCATTCACTACTACGCACTGTTTGCGACCTGTTAAGAATGAGTCAATCCAATTTTGTATGTTTTTTGACTCACCAAAAAGTATCCAAAGCTTTTCAAAGTCGAGAATAAAAATGTCCACTTGTTTCCGTTTATCAATGGATGAAGCCCAATCATTGATGACAGTAATTAGTTGAGTTTCACAACTGTGAAATTTTCGGAAGGCTGTGAGTTAGGATGTTATTTTGTTCGAAATGGTTCATTAAATTAGAACAGACGATGTATGCCAGCATCTTACAGCAAATGCATGTGGGGGTGGGGGTGGGGGTGGGGGACCGGTCTATAGTTACTTGTTAAGGACCGCTCGCTTTTAAAAAAATATAAATGACAAATGTTTGCTGATTTCCATTCAGTTGGGATAACTCCTTTGTCTAAGCACTGTTGGGAAAAATGTGATAGTATATCTGATAGTTCTGTTGGCAGTTCTTTGAGTATTCGCGGATGTATTTCGTCTGCCCCCCCCCCCCCCACCGATGGCCTTTGATGTTTTCAAACCATTTAACATTTTCTTAATTCCATTTGGGCTGATGGTGATGTTGTCTATTTTGCTTGTTTTAGGAACTGAGTATGGTGTTTCACTAAAGTTTGTTTTGGTGAACACGCTACTAAATTGGCTGTTAAGTGCTTCGGATTTGTTGAGGTCAGCATCTGCGAGAATTTCATTTGTTTTGAGTGGCATGATTCCTTGTTTGTCAGATTTCTTGGTTTTTAATATACTTCCAAAATGGGTTCGAGCCAGCTTTGATGTCACCGAACAAATTGTTGACATAGTTATTGTGGGAATCCAAAACTTCTTTCTTAATTTGCTTTCGCAGAGCTTCCCAACTATCTTTTAGGCGTAGGCTGCCAGTATTTTAAAACTGACAATGTATTTTGTTCCTACGCCTAATCAATGCCCTTATCTTGTTGTTTATCCAGGGTAATGATTGTTGGGACCGAGATAGGGTCCTAGCTTACTAGGTAAATTTTTTCGGGTAGTTTCATAAAGAAAATTCTTAATTAGTTGCCAATTTGTTTCGATATCACGGCCATTCTCACGACCATTGAAGTACTTCGTTCTTGCAAAGTCCAATGTATCTTTACGCATTTTATCATAGTCTCCTTTAAAATATTGAAAGAACTGTCTACGTAGTTTCTTTTTGTCAGAGATGTTACAGACGAGGGTGGCCATAACAGCATCGTGGTCACTGAATTTGTCTGGTGAGTAAAGGTTACTTAATTGACCGGGTATTGGTATTGCGATTAAATCTAGAGTGTTTCCTTCATGGAATGGGAAAGATAGTATCTATTCCATGCTAAATTCATCAAAGATCTCAATTAAGGCTTGGGCGTCTGAATTTGAAAGGCAACAACAATTTCCAGTCAAATTAGTTACAAAATATTCAACAGCTAGTCTATCTGGGTGCTTTAATTAGGATTTCCGGGTTTACTTTGTCACAATAAAACATAACATAAGAAGGCCTACTAGTTACAGAAATATGTATCTTAAGATGTTCTTCAAAGTTAATGCTAATGATTCTCTACTTAAAGATTATATAGTTTCAAAATATTCACCATAAACTTGTATCTGATATGAGCTTGGAAAGGGTTAGCTGGTGGTGATGGATAGTAGACATTGGAAGATATTGGCTAAAATAGTTCAGATTTGGCTAAGAAAAAGGGTAATCCGCTAATCTATTGGCTAATAATATGTGAAAGTCAGGTCTGTTCCTGAATGACGCATACAATGTCGACAATAGTGGAATACGAACATTAAAGGTGCATATTCACACCTAAAAAACTTTAATTTATACGTAATGAAATCATCATATGCTAAGATTTATTTCGTTTCATTCCATCTAGACCCACACTTTAAGCCTCTAAAAGTATATAATTTAAACGATTTTATTTTCAGTCATTTTGCTGTGAATATGCACCTTTAAATTCACAAATATATTTACATGCGGAGGCCACAGATTTCATGATTGTATTTTCAGTATCACGCTGTGTCAGTGAGTGTATTTGTAATGCCGTTGATATTCAAACCAGGAGATGAAAGAAACGAACTTCATTTTAACCACTGCCTCATACAGAAGTATCAAAGAGCAGTCACAACTAATTTTGGACTTCTTTAGTGTTGTACCTTCAAATAAGGTTAAACAATAAAATACATGTTCATCCGCCACCCCTCCTCAACCCCCACCCCCTCGCCCGCCCACCCACTCATCCGCCTGTCCGTCCATCCGTCCGTCTGTCTGTCTGCTTGTTTGTTTATTTTCTTATATGCGTCTCGGAAATTACTGATAATAATATGAAAAAAAATCAGAAGAAATTATCCGTAAGCTAATAAGCTGCGCTGAGCAAGAATTATGTATTGTACGATTCTATTTACGAACTGAATCCGTCTATAGACTAGACACCCGTGCCGTGAATGCGACACACTTCACCCATTCAGACCCTCGCGTTTGTTACTTGTTTGCTAAACCTTGTCTAATCAAGTATTTTAAAGAAAGATTTTTGTGAATAAACTTTGATGCGATGATTAAATACTCCCGGCAGATCATCGTTAACACATTTAATTCTAAGCAAAAGTTGATATGTGCCAGGTTCTATAAAATAGTGTTGATTATTTTGAAAGCAATTGCGATTGAAACTTGTTGCTGCCCGAGGCAGCAACAACTTTCAGTCAAATAGCTTTCAAAATAGTCAACAGCTTTTATAGTTAACCCCATTAACACCGACTTTTGTTGGAAATTTAGCGTCGAATTGGTTAATTTTGTTGCTTGCAAAGTGAAAACAACATAATTACGTTATTATAGTAAAGAAATTAATCTGTCGTATATTTTTTGCGTGTGGGCGTGGCGTGGTGATGAAGGTTGAATAATTAACACGTGCACTGACCACGCCCACCTCGTATTAGAACCAATGTTCTCGAGGATGGGTTGGGTGGGGTGTGTGAGGATATGGTGCTATGCGTCTTGGACTGTTTGAGAGATTAGGGCTGCCGCTATATACCCAAGATCCATTAGGAAAAATTACTGCTTTGTCCATATCTTATTGTTAATAATTCAATAATATAAAATAGTACTCCTTTAATAAGATATTTGTAATATTTTGTAAAAAAAATTTAAAGATATCCAATGACAGAAAACATAAATTTGTATAGGCCTATAATATGTAAGTTTCCCTTGAAACGTGTCTGCGAAAGACAGATGACATCTTAAAATATGTTGGTTATCGCAGGAAATGTCTTTCGGTGCCACTCCAATAAGACGATGGTTCACTATGCCGTGTTACATCCTACATCCGACCGTCACATCAACAACTGCATGGCGGTATTCAGCCGAACAGCATAAATAAATTATTATCACCTTAGGTAATATAATGTGGTGTTACAGAATGGACCTTTGCAGTTTATCCATCAACCATATGACATCATAATCAACAAAGTGATGTGTATGGTGACGTCATAATCAATGACGTCATTAATGACGTAGATAAGTTAGTCACAAAAGCTTTGATTAGTGACGAACTAAGCGCAGTTGTACGATTTGTTTGTCTTTACTATTTAATAAACATGCTGTTGAATATTTTGAAACTAATTTGAATGGGCGCTGATGCTGCCATAGGCAGCAACAGCACCTAGTCAAATTAGTTTCAAAATATTCAACAGCTTCACTGTATAGTTTTCTGGAAATTGATAGTCAAGGAGTCCAGGGATCGACCCCAACACGGGGTTGGGGGGATGCAGTGTGGGTGGAGCGTAGCTAGTGATTGGATGGGTATGGCTAAAACTGGATCCCTCCATTAATTTTTAGGACATAACACGTGTCACTGCAATAGACTTGTTCTTTTGGTGACTATGAAAACATTACACCACATGTATCGTTCTAAGAGACGGTACTCGAACCCACTGCTGACAACAGTCTCGTGTAAAGACAGCACATAATAATAGGCAACAGTTACACATAAAAAGAAATAGAATATTGTGGTCTTAGAGAATACGAAACGATTTCAAACGAAACATTGTTAAAAAAAACCCAGCGTCTTTCCCGGTGTGCGCAGGTTATCTATAAGTAAGTCTACAAGGAACTCAGCGAATTAACCAGCCCTTTGAGGTGAAGATTTTCATAGGCCCTTATCCTAAATATTGACCATTTGAGGAAATGAAAAATAAATCTAATCCTTCAAGACAACCCTACATCACTTCGTAATTTCTGTCATTCGGCAGAATACCGTCACTTATTGATGAGACTGTCGGATAAAGGATGTACGTGTATCGATATATCAATAGGGATGTAACCTGGCTGTCGAAAGCTGACGTGGTTGATTTTGCTGCTGCTAATGCTGATCATATGTCTGCTTTTTCTACTACGACGTCTGTTTGTGCTGCTAATGCTCCTGCTGCCACTACTGATACGGCTGCTGCTGCTGCTGCTGCTGCTGCTGTTGTTGTTGTTGTTGTTGTTGTTGTTGTTGTTATTGCTGCACCGCTGCTGTTCCTGTTGCTGCGCCGCCGCTGCTGTTAGTCTTGCTGTATTGCTGCTGCTGCTGCTGCTGCTGCTGCTGCTGCTGCTGCTGCTGCTGATGATGATGATGATGATGATGATGATGAACAGAATATACCTTACATCATAAAGAATTTGCCATTTTTGCTCGCTGAGGGTTCGAAGGCTTATAAACCGTTCAAAGATATACTAGTGAGCATATAATTTATTTGAAAAATAAATAAATTCAGCGATCATTTTTTCCAGTCAATTCTACCTCATAATATGCCTAGCAGTGCCTCAGTGGATCAGAAAGGTATACCCCAATCTATGAAGAAAGATACGCATGCGGCATGCCTAGTCAAGAGAGCAGACTATTGAACCGCATCTATTGTACCCGCTATACAGTTGTAAAAGACCTTCTATGAGGCCAAAGCCGTGTAGCGCCTAGCACTCGGGATTACTTAACCGGAGAACTGGATTCGCGCCTAAGCTGTGCACTATTTCACCGTCGTTGGAAATATGGGCAATCTCCTTCACTCCTTGCCTCTATCCACCCAGGAGTATAAATGGGTACCAGTGTAAAAGCTGAGGGAGCTACCAATAATAGACTGAAATAAAACCAGCCTAGATATGGTGTGAATGGGACCTGGAATCAGGGACTCGATAGACGCCAATCAAAACCAATAACTTCGCCAAAGCTAATTTCAACAGCGGTGGAGAGTCAAACATCATGGGTACTGAAGCTGATTTTAGGTTCACAAGAATGTGTATGTCATGTTGTGTTATGCTACAGATTATCTGCTCTGATCGTGACAATGCGTCTAATGTTGCAGGAAACATTACAGTTCCGAGAAACTGCAGATGGGAGAGATTCGCATATGCAATGGCACACCTTATCCATTCATTGTCAGCGTTCTAGGTGCATTCGTCGCCATATTCCATTGACGAATCTGCTTCTACAAGTAGATTATATGATGATAATGATGATGATGATGATGATGATGATGATAATGATGATGATGATGATGATGATGATGATGATGATGCTGATGATGATGATGAATGGTTGTGTTCTGCAGTTGAAGAAGTGAAAATCTCTTTCATGTGCAATCGTTTTTTTCTTCAACCTTCCCAACGATGTCTTGTTCACTGCGAGTGTCCTGAGCTCAATTAAGGTCGTTTTCCTCTTCAGTGGTCCTAGATTACGTTCTTCGAGGTATATTCGCAAAACACCTAGCAAGTTGATATTGTGGCGTCCTTTGCGTGTCTGATAACTATTGGCACGTGCCACTGTGAATTCTAGTGTTACACAGTTTATAGAGTACTGTATTTGATACTAGACGGTGTGGCCGACGATGGCATGTAATGGTATGAAGATGTCAAGTTTGTTCAAGAGGGCCCTTGCTGTATCAAGCTGCTGCAATTGCACAGCACTATGGAGGCACATGTAGCATCAATAAGTTGCATCTTGACTTTCATGATCAAATCCACAACTTTCGGAAGGACTGGAAGGCGATATTCCCTATTACACCGCGGGTTCCAAGGCCAATAGACCTACAGAGGTGAGAAACCAAGATTCTGCTCCTCTTCATTTC
This sequence comes from Chaetoderma sp. LZ-2023a, assembly GCA_034401795.1. NCBI lineage: Eukaryota > Metazoa > Mollusca > Caudofoveata > Chaetodermatida > Chaetodermatidae > Chaetoderma > Chaetoderma sp. LZ-2023a. The sequence goes on from CM067366.1 coordinate 47,043,437, forward strand.
TCAGTGCACCGATGGGGGTGCCGTCATCATGCATATATGTGGTGTGGATATTCATAGGTGAGTGAACTCTATATTGGCTTCAATCACGGAGAGGTTTACAGCTTGAACAATTCTACAGCTATTGGAAGGTAGTAGTGTATCAAGAGGACCTTTTTATCGTCGAAAAATCCAATATCATCTGCATTCTCTATCTCTAGTGACATACCTAACATTGCGATTGGAGGATTTGGTCATTTGAAACGCTCTCGTAAAGATGCTAGAGCTGTGGCGAGGTAGCAGGTGATACGCACCTGTGATAAACCATGAGCTTGTTGACTGGACGCGACCATATAGTTTTGCCGTTGCCATTAAGAGTCTCACCAGTCGTAGTTATTCATCATCGCAGTCAGTTTCATGGAAAAATTGAAGGATCTGTGGTCTCCTGATGCCATCAAATGCACTTGTCATGTTGGTTCCCACCTTGTCGAAGTCCAGATGCTTTGAAAGTACTACTGATGTCAACATTCGGCGTAGCTATGCCCATTTGTTAAAACCACTCTTCCCGTTACCAGTAAATTTATCAATCTTATCTCTGATAAGAAATAATGGCACACTTGATAGAATTTTTGGGATGCTGTTCAAAAGCACTATTGGTCTTTGGTGGTTTCATGGCTCTGGGAGTGCGGTGGGTGTAGCTTCTCCCAGAGCATCGATATGTAAGTGCCGTTCAAAGACAGGGTTGATGAGGCGTGACATTTGTGTCGCGATGGTATTATCTGCATATTTAAGAAGTTTGTTATTAATACCTTCAGGCCCGCGTACGCGACCAATCATTAGAGATGTTAAAACCTTTCTAACTTCTGCTCCTATCATTGGCTTTTGCGGTGGCCGTGGCTGGCCTTCAAATGTGGATAAAGGTTCGTTTTCTATGTCATTGAACTGATCTTTGAACAATCCCTTGATTGTTTCAACCTTTTCCTGGTCATGGTTGATGAACTGACCGTCAGCGTTATGTACATCATGTGGGTGTTATTAACTGCTGATTTTCAATGCTTTGCTTGCTCTGAAATCTTCTCGACAATAGTCGATAGATGAAGGAGGAGATGTTTACGCCTTTAAGCGGTCTCTTCCGCCAGTACCTTCTGGGAAGCTAACGATTTGCGAACTGACAACTGCATGCAGGCAATTCACCGTTCCAAGTTTACCATCGATTATAGGACGTCATATGAGGTCATAGTCAACTAAGTGACGTGTATGATGACGCTATAATCATGACGTCATGAATGACTCGATATAGCCCGTCTTACACGCTTAAGAGTCCGACACGTTGTAGGAATTGTATGTTTTTGCGATTTAATAAACATGCTGTTAAACATTTTGAAACTATTTGACTGGGTGCTTTTGCTGCCAAAGGAAGCAACAGCACCCAGTCAGATTAGTTTCATAATATTCAACAGCTTACCTATATAGTTTTTTTAAAACTGATAGTCGATCGATCCCAACACGAGGGTGATGTGGGTGGGGCTTAGCTAGAGATGGGAGTGGCATAGCTAAAACTGGAAAGCGCGTAGCCTGGTCATGTCTAATTTTCTTCAACGAAACAAACAATGTGTCCTAGAGCACTGACACATCCATTTGAGTTCGCTATCGCAATGTGGAGCGTTCGCGGTCTAGCCAGCTCCTCGAAAAGACAAACCGTGTGAAGACTGTCATTACTACAACATTGATATTGCATCCATCCAAGAAACACTAGTATCCACTCACTCAGAACACAGCTTGCTGTCACGTCATAAACTAATTCTATCTAATTATATCCGAACAGAAAGAAGCCAATCACAAAGACCTAGATTTTGTAATTGGAGCAAGAGTGGCGGACCGTGCTCTCAGTTTGGCATATATCAGTGAACGTATTAGAATTATTGACTTAGGCATATCAATAAGAAACGGCTCTACCACAAAATGTCGCATCGTGAATGCATATGCTCCAAATGTTTAGGAATCACATATCGATCATTTAATACTCAAAATCATTCTAGGATTAATTGCGCACAACTATCCACATTCCAGGAAGATGGCAACTCTCCTATGTGGTGACGTCAACTCCAAACTTGAAAAACTAAGCAAAACAGACAAGCAAACAGGGTTTGGTTCGTACATTGGTTTCTATGGAATGTGAAGACGCAAGCATTAACTGCCTTCATCTGCCCGTATGGTTTATGTGCAACTAACACAGCCTTTAAGCACTCGTGCCGTCATCAAACAACATGGACCTGCCACATAGCTGACAAGTAAACGAAAACCACAAATGCCATCTTTAATCAGATTGACTACATACTGTGAAATGTGAATACGAAGACGGTACTCCGAGACGCACAATCCTACGCTTGTACAGTTCTTAATTCCGACCACAAGCCAGTGACTAATCGATTACGCATTGGTGAAATGTGCCTCATCTATATAAGCAACCTTCAAAAACGAAAATCCAAGGTCAACCATGATCACTCAAAACTAACTACGTCATCGCGTAGAAAACCAATAATTGAGCATAACTATGACTATGGTTGACCTCAACTTGAAACCAAACTAAGTCCTAAGTACAACCCTAAAATGTGTGGAGACATCGGCTACTAAAACATCAGTGTAGCCAAGAATACCAACCAAAGGAAATTCTATAATGATGATCCACTTGTTACAACGCTGTCTGAACAGCAGAAATCACTGCGCCTGCGCATATATATCAAAGCAATCGAAATGAACACGAAATTGAGCTAAGACAGAAACGCAATAATTAAGATCCCGCTCCAAATCAGTGAACGATTATGAGAGAACTCGCCATCAAAAGAGCAGATGGCCTGCTAGATGAGGGTAGACTAAATAACATGTGAAACCCGAGTTTGTTTATTGAGGGATCCGATCTGTTGCCAATGTTGTCAATATCAATTACCCTGCTGTTTAGCTGACATCAGACACCACCACGATAATCGAAATGTCCGTCGTTAAAGAATACAATTGTATGCCATTGATGAGTCTATAATTTAAAATAATATTATTGAATATTTGGACTGGGAGAAGTTGCCGCCACAGGCAGCGACAGCCGCTGGTGAAACTAGTTTTAAATATATTCAACAGCTTATCTATACAGCCCCCTTCAAATTTAGCTTCTGGGAAATCGATTCCAAGACGGCTAAGCTTTGATATGCGAGTAACAGATAAGATTACTCCATTGGGCATGGTCTTAGGTAGATCCTTTTATATGTCATAATCAACTACAGGCCGTGTAGGCTGACGCCACAATCAATGACGTCATGAATGACGTTGCTTAGTTCGTCACGAACGCATAATTGATGACGGACTAAGCGTTGTTGTACGAATTGTATGATTTTACTATTTAATAAACATTCTGTTGAATATTTTGAAACTAATTTGTCTGGGCGCTGTTGTTGCCATAGGCAGCAAAATCGCCCAATCAAAGTAGTTTCAAAATATTCAACAGCTTACAGGTAAGCTGTTTTTGGAAGTTGATAGTTAGGGAGTTCAGGGATTGATCGATCCCAACAAAGGCGAAGTGTGGGTAGAGCTTAGCTAGCGATGGGAGGGGTGTAGCTAAAACTGGATTCCTCAATTAGCCTGGATGCAAAACCCAATATAATCAGTAGGCGGTAATCTTAGCAATCTGTTTCCATGTAATAAGTCACCATCATTTAAACCGATCGAGTCATAATTCTGTCAATCAGCTACATTCTGCCATCTGGGAAATTTCATTTCCGCGTGACAACTCTGTCAATGCTTGTTCGACAGTTTTCCAAATTTATATGTGCATTTATGCCTTATTTCTCAATTTCAAAACAACCCTATAAAGAAATACTCTACCTAAGCAACACAAGGTTCATGGCAATTTATGAAACATGTGTTTTTGTTTCAAAAGCTGCATATAACCTTTGCAGAGATGCACAACAAAACAGCATGTTCAAAGAAATGCACAACAAAACAGCATGCTCAAAGAAATGCACAACAAAACAGCATGTTCAAACAAATGCACAACAAAACAGCATGTTCAAACAAATGCACAACAAAACAGCATGCTCAAAGAAATGAACGACAAAACAGCATGTTCGAACAAATGCACAACAAAACAGCATGTTCAAATAAATGCACAACAAAACAGCATGTTCAAACAAATGGACAACAAAACAGCATATTCAAACAAATGAACGACAAAACAGCATGTTCAAATAAATGAACAACAAAACAGCATGTTCAAACAAATGCACAACAAAACAGCATGCTCAAAGAAATGAACGACAAAACAGCATGTTCAAATAAATGAACAACAAAACAGCATGTTCAAACAAATGCACAACAAGACAGCATGTTCAAACAAAAGCACAACAAAACAGCATGCTCAAAGAAATGCACAACAAAACAGCATGTTCAAACAAATGCACAACAAAACAGCATGTTCAAACAAATGAACAACAAAACAGCAGTTCAAACAAATGAACAACAAAACAGCATGTTCAAATAAATGCACAACAAAACAGTAGTTCAAACAAATGAACAACAAAACAGCAGTTCAAACAAATGAACAACAAAACAGAATGTTCAAACAAATGAACAACAAAACAGCATGTTCAAACAAATGAACAACAAAACAGCATGTTCAAACAAATGACCAACAAAACAGCAGTTCAAACAAATGAACAACAAAACAGCATGTTCAAACAAATGCATAACAAAACAGCAGTTCAAACAAATGAACAACAAAACAGCAGTTCAAACAAATGCACAACAAAACAGCATGTTCAAACAAATGAACAACAAAACAGCATGTTCAAACAAATGAACAACAAAACAGCATGTTCAAACAAATAAACAACAAAACAGCAGTTCAAACAAATGAACAACAAAACAGCATGTTCAAATAAATGAACAACAAAACAGCATGTTCAAACAAATGAACAACAAAACAGAATGTTCAAACAAATGAACAACAAAACAGAATGTTCAAACAAATGAACAACAAAACAGCATGTTCAAACAAATGAACAACAAAACAGCATGTTCAAACAAATGAACAACAAAACAGCATGCTCAAAGAAATGCACAACAAAACAGCATGTTCAAACAAATGCACAACAAAACAGCATG
>CM067366.1:47053563-47063563 GCA_034401795.1 Chaetoderma sp. LZ-2023a
CCCCATGCATGGAGGACAATAAACCTTTCCAGTTTATCCATCGATCACATGACGTCATAATCAACGACACGACGTGTAGCGTGACGTCATAATCAATTACGGCATGAATGACGTAGATAGGTTCATTACGAACCGCTTAATTGATGACGGACTAAACATTGTCTGGTCGAATCGTGTGTCTTTATTATTTAATAAACATTCTATTGAATATTCTGAAACTAATTTGACTGGACGCGGTTGCTGCCTAAGGCAGCTGCCTAACGCATCAACAGCACCCAGTCAAATTAGTTTCAAAATATTCAACAGCTTACCGTATAGTTTTCTGGAAATTGATTGTCAGGGAGTTCAGGGATCGATCGATCCCAACACGGGCGAAGCGTGGATGAAGCTTAGCTAGAGATGGGGGAGGAATAGCTAAAATTGAATTCCTGCATTTCTATTGGCCCATTGCCATTTCCTCCATTTCTATTGGCCTATTACCATTTGTTCCAGTTATATTGGCCTCTTATCATTTCGTCTATTTCTATTGGCCTATTACCATTTGTTCCATTTCTATTGGCCTATTGCCATTTCCTCCATTTCTATTGGCCTATTACCATTTAGTCTATTTCTATTGGCCTATTACCATTCCTCCATTTCTATTGGCCTATTACCATTTCGAGCTATGCCACGCCCATTTCGAGCCAAGCTCCGTGTGAATTTTACGCAAACTGAAATCGATTTAATACAATAAAACCTGAATTCACAGAATATAATTGTAAATTTATCTCAAAGACATGCAATTCGTACACATTCATGATAAACTTTATGATTTTCTGTCAGTGGAGGGTTCCAGTTATCCATCAATCATATGACGTCATACTCAACTCCGTGACGTGTATGATGACGTCATAATCAATTACGTCATGCATGACGTAGATAAGTTCGTTACAAACACTTAATTGATGACGGACCAAGCATTGTTGTACGAATTGTATGTCTGTACTATTTAATAAACATGCTGTTGAATATTTTGAAACAATTTGTACTGGGCGCTGTTGCTTTCATAGGCAGCAAGAGCAGCCAGTAAAATTAGTTTTAAAATATTCAACAGCTTTCCCGTATAGTTTTCTGAACATTGATGGTCAATGAGTTCAGGGATCTATCCATCTCAACACGGGCGAAGCGTGGGTGGAGCTTAGCTAAATATGAGCGGGGCATAGCTAAAACCGAATTCCTCCATTGTGACATTAGACAACATGTGATATATTTGATTATGACGTCAGATACTTGAGTGACACATAAGATACCTCTATTGGTCGGATGTGTTTGGCCAATGTTAGATGGAAGCGTTGGTATCAACGTTAGATACCTGAGCAGAATGATGTTGGTCCAACCTAGTCAGTCACGGTGGTCCAACGTAGACTTGTTAGAGGAGGAGGAGCAGCGGCGGCGGTAGTAGTAGTAGTAGTAGTAGTAGTAGTAGTAGTAGTAGTAGTAGTAGTAGTAGTAGTAGTAGTAGTAGTAGTAGTAGTAGTAGTAGTAGTTGCTGCTGGTGTTATTGCTGCGGTTGTTGTTGGTTAGTTGGTTGATTGGTTGGTTGGCTGGTCGTTGCTGTTTTTGTTGTTGTTGTTGTTGTTGCTGTAAATGTGATGTTGCTCTACATATGTTGTTGTTGTTGTCGTCGTCGTCGTCGTCGTCGTTGTTGTTGTTGTTGTTGCTGCTGCTGCTGCTGCTGCTGCTGCTGTTGCTGTTGCTGTTGTATTAGTCGTAGTATTATGGCGTATATTGTGGTCTCTACCAGGTTATATTTGAGTTTAATCACACGAGCGTGATGTATTATCTATCACAAGCACTTGGTGATGGGTGTACACGCCGCTCAGTGACAAGCTAATCACATTTCCTGCGCTACGAGTGATCTAATGACAGTCAGCTCGAAGCTAATTTACCTTGCTCTGAAACAATGAGCGATAGGGTCTACAGTACAACCCAAATAACTGAACACGCTTCCAGCAGAAAAACAGTAACATGTTCGTTAGTACAATTTTAACACGGTGTATAAGAAATGTTCTGTTGAATATTTTGAACATAGTTGGATTGGAAGACATGGTTGCCTTAGGCAACCATGTCTTCTAATCCAATTATGTTCAAAACATTCAACAGTACGTTTTATTTTATTTTGTAAGCATAGTAAGTTATTTCTGCAACGTATTTTGGTTAATCATTTTTTCCCTCTCAGAATTCCCAGGACATTAATTCGGAAAATCACTTCCAAACCAATATTACTTAGGCCAGCAACATCTTCCGGCAAAATGTGTTTAAAAATATGCAGCACAATAATAATAATAATTCGTACCTCGAAAAGAATGTCTTATCTATAATAATTATGTGGGTGTTGAGGCGTACTACTTATAACGCGCGCATTCACGTGCTCACACGCAATGCTAGGATATTTTGTTGGTGGGCTAAAGATAAGGTGGTTCTTTAAGACCGGTGGACCTCAGACACTGACCCACCCATACTGCGCGCCAAAAAGTCATTTAACGTAGAGACCGAGTTACCACATTTAATGGCCAAGTTGCATTATTGAGCAACGTCCATTTGCGGGCCAAGAGATACTATTCCGGTGGGAAATTTTCAAAACTCGCATTCTCATGGCCTGCAAAGGAACGTTGGCTAAGCAAAAGAATTCAATTTGCTTGACCATTAACCCGTTGTTGGCCAATCCGTCCAAAATGATATTTGTAGTGTGTTGAGGAATATTTGGAGTTTTTTAAATTTCAGTTATAGATTTACAAAAATGTTTGCTTCTCTTGGTGTGAAATAATTCAAGTTTTCTTGAAAATTCTTTCCCTTTAAAGGGTCGATTGAGGATTCCAGTTTATCCATCAATCACATGACGTCATAATTAACAACGTGACGTGAAAAATTACATTATAATGATTTACGTTCGTCACTAACGCTTAATTGATGACGGACTAAGCGTTGTTGTACGAATTGTATGTCTTTATTACTTAGCCGTTGAATATTTTGAAGCTTGTTTTACTGGGCGTTGTTGCTACCACAGGCAGCAACAGCACCCAGTCAAATTAGTTTCACAATATTCAACAGCTTATCTGAATATTTTTCTGGAAATTGATAGTCAGAGACATCAGGGATCAATCTATCCCAACGCTGGCGAATTGTGGGTGGAGTTTAGCTAACGATGGGCGGGGCATAGCTAAAACTGGATTCCACCATTGATATGCTAGCATTTTAAGCGCCTTGCGCTGCTGTTGACACAAGAAGGTTTAAGTGACCATTTATTTTGGCGAGGCCTATTACCTTTTTTGCATTTCTAGAATCCCACTATGACGATAACGATACAGCAACTTTGGTCAACTTCTCTACAATATATCCAACAGAATAGTTCTTCGCACTGTGGATGATGTTTCGTATTTGGCCTTTCGGGTTCAAATGGTTAAAAGTGGTAGCTACAGCAAATGGATGAATACAGTTTTATCTATGCCCCGCCCATCTTTAGCTAAGCTTCACCCACGTTTTTTCTGTTTTGGGATCGATTGATCTCTGCGCTCACTGAATCTCAATTTCTCGAAAACTTTCCAGGTAAGATGTGGAATATTTTGAAACTAATTTGCTGCCTATGGCAGCAACGGCGCCCTGTGAAATTAGTTTTAAAATATTCAACATCATGTTTATTAAATAGTAAAGCCTATGCAATTCGCACAACAATGCTTATTCCGTCATCAATTAAGCGTTCGCGACGAACTTATCTACGTCATTCATGACATAATTGATTATGACGTCATCATAGACGTCACGTAGTTAATTATTACGTCATATGATTGATGGATGAACTGGAAATGGTCATTGCTTAACCTTTAAAAATCTACAGGCCAGCAATTGCGAATTCTTCCTGATGTAAGGAATATTATGTTGAAAATTTTGAAACTAATTTGACTGGGAGCTATTGCTGCCATAGCTCCCAGTCAAATTACTTTCAAAATTTTCAATATTTTCAGCTTTCCTGTGCAGTTTCCTTGGAATTGAGACAGTGGCAATTCAACAGTTAATAAAACGTGATTTCAGTACGGGTGGGTTTAACCGTCTGACTGCCGAGTTTTTGCAGACGACATGTTCCAAGGGTTATATCTCTGAACCGGCTAAATATTTTGAAAACAATTTGACTGAAAGTTGCCAGTGGCTACACCACCAACAACGTTCAGTCAAATATTTTTCAAAATATTAAGCAAGTCATGAGCTTTTGCTCATTGAAATTATTGCCTGGTGGCTTGTAGCGGCGAGACGCTTAATCTACATTTACGAATATCTAAATACACTTTGAAGTTAATCATCTGAGCTCGAAATGATGAGATCTAAAAGTCCTTTGCAAATTAGTAGATATTCTTTTGAATATTTTGAAACTAATTTTTACTGGGAGATGGTTGTAGTAGGTTCTTGTGAAATTAGTTTCGCAATGTTCAACATCTTACCTGTATGGTTACCTTGAAGTCGGTGCTCAAAATGTTAAACAATCATGGCATATACGGTAGCTGTGGTAAGCACATATTTGTCTATAGGCCTAGATCCATATTTAAATAAAACAGCTTGAGGATCAGAAAGCGATATTCAAATTGAACTCGTTATCTCGATATTTCGAACTATTAACCATTTTTTAATGTCCCCTTTTGTATTATTAATTAGCGTATAACACAACATAAGTCTAGTCAAATTTGTTAATAATTTTTTATTTTTTGTGAAAATATTGTTTTTGTATTATTGACATTATCATAGAATTTGTGTTGAAATATCGGTGGGTCGCTAAGTATGTGGTGTTCCGAGTATTTATTATAAGGGACTATATCGCGTAATGAAACTAATAATTATATATATAATGGCAAGTTGGAATAATAATAATAATAATAATAATAATAATAATAATAATAATAATAATAATAATATTTTCTATGAGGTTTTCTCGAATGACTGAATATAATAATAATAATAATAATAATAATAATAATAATAATAATAATAATAATAATAATAATATAATAATAATAATAATAATAATAATAATAATAATAATAATAATAATGCCTTCTATTGGGGGTTTCCAATGTCTTTGAATATTAAAAATAATAATAATAATAATAATAACAATAATAATAATAATAATAATAATAATATTAATAATAATAATAATAATAATAATAATAATAATAATAATAATACGTATTATTATTATTATTATTATTATTATTATTATTATTATTATTATTATTATTATTATTATTAATTTTATTATTATAATTATTATTATTATTATTATTAGGCCTATTATTATTATTATTAATTTGTTATTATTATTATTATTATTATTATTATTATTATTATTATTATTATTAATAATGGCTCTAGCTATATCTATTGTTAAAATAATTTATAATAAATAAAGATTGGACAGTGATTTTACATCATGACGATAAAACTAAATTTAATAAATGTTCAACATAATAAATAAACATGAGCATTTTACTCACACCCACCTTGACTAGCGGTCACTCATCGCAGGTTACGCGCGCGCATTGCACGCGTGGTCTATAATACACATGTCTACGCGCACACATGCGCACGCTGGTGTATAATACAGTATGTAAATATTGCACGTATTATCCCAATATTATGCTGTCTCTATCCAACATTGCACATGAGAAAAAACATTCCATATTTCCGAACGACTAAATACGAAATTTGTAAGAGTTTAAATATAACATGTACAGTACAGCTCACAAATACGTCACCATGTACAAAGACACAAACAAATTACTTTAGGGTCCTACTTAGTATAATTTTGAACACGTGTAAGAATTGTTCTGTTGACTATTTTGGAGTTAATCTAGGACGTGTGCGTATGCGTATATGCGTATCCGAATGAGCGATTCCATTTGTATGTATGCGTATGCGTATCCGAAAGTAGTGATTTTATTCAATTACTACTACTACTACTACTACTACTACTACTACTACTACTACTACTACTACTACTACTACTACTACTACTACTACTACTACTACTACTAGCATGAATATGTTCTAAAATAGTCTATCAGCCTTGCAGTGAGTTTCACATTCCAGCGCGCTTACTATGAATTTAACTTATATATTGGAACACATGTACAGATTAAGTGTCGATTTGGGGGAAGCCCACGAATGACGTAATGAATACGTCATTTTCAAGGAACCCCACATCCGAATGCTGTCCGTATCCGAATAAAATCGCTACATGTAGCGATCGGATTCGGATACGGACAGGGTTCGCATACGCATACGGACAAATGGAATCATACTATCTATTTGTAATGGGAGGGAAATTTTTTTTGGATAAGATACGCATACGCATACGCGTTAATGGAATCCTAGATTTAATTTGACTGGAAGCCCTTGCAGCCTTGGGCAGTAATTGCATCCACTCAAATTAACTTCAAAATATTCAACCGCATGCTTTATTTTGTTTGCGAAACATTCTAAGTTCTTTCTGAGACGTATTATAGTGTATACACTTTAGTTTTAGATTTTAGGCCTGCGCGAAGGAGTTACTATGAAAGAAATTTTCCACCATAGTCCATTCTGAGTTCACGATTGACACACCTCCGTTCATCTTTCGTAGGCTGTTGATGAAATTACGAAAACAAATAGGCCTACCGTTACCTAAACGGCTTATTTGTCCTGCTAAATATGTGTTCCTTATTCGCTCTTCGACTGCGAGCGATGCGTTGTGCGATCGTATCCAGACCAAACACCCTCAGGAGCACGCACGTTCACAAAATAATGTTACCAAAATTGTAGAGACGAGCTATAGATGTAAATATAATTATAGTATAGCATAGCTCAGAAATAAGTTTAAATGTTTCCAAAAAACCCAGAAACATGTTAGTTAGTATATTTTTCAACATAATGTGAGAAATGGTCTTCTTAATATTTTGAACATATTTGGATTGGAAGATAGTGCTGCCTTAGCAATGTCTTCCTATGCAAGTATGTTCAACATATTCAACAGTACGTTCTTTTTGTTTTGGAAACGGTTTAAGTTATTTCCGAGATATACTGTATAATGTTCTACCTAGAAAACGGTTCACCACACAGTGGACCAATATGACATCACACACACGTGTTTACTTACGTCATCCATGACCTCACGGAGACACGATGAATTTAGTACCAATGCCCAGTTCCTGACAATGTGTACTGTTGTTAGTACGCGTGCGCTCGCATACTCATACGGGGGAATGAATTCACAATTTCACTATAAGATGCGGTACAAATTTTAAATTGTTCTACCAATTAGCTAATTCAGTTCTGACTTATTAAGCATCCGACACGACACAATGTATCATGTGTTCTATAGTCGCTATGCCCTGGAGTTGTCGTCGCTCTCGTGCACCGCACGCGAACACCGCACCGTCAGTATACCGCTTCACGTCGTTATATTTATAGTTCTAAACTTACATCCATAATTGATAGAGAACTATGATATAATAAATATGCCGGGATTACCGGTGATCGGGCCGAATTGCGTTTCCGGGAATGGCACGCACTAAACTGTAATCAGTTATTCATCACATAGATGGAGTTAGCCCAGTTAGCTATATTATAGAACCAGCGACTATTGACCCCTTCAGAGGTTAAAGGTCGTGCCCGCTGATAACACGGCTGACTGGGCCGGCACTGGACCAATACCGGGCCGACCCGGCCTGGTATTGTTCCAGTACCGTTCCAGTAAGTCGTTTATCAGGGCTAAATTTAGGCCAGCATCACTGAGCAATTAATCCCTCTGATATGTTTGGATCGAGTCGTTCAAGTTCGCTTTTGAGTTTATAAATTATAATTTATATCTTAATCGAGTTTTATTGATTCACGGTAGCCGAGAATTTCATACGTTTTTGTTTTTGTCGTTGATTACAAAACCAAACACGAACCACATTTTTCTTTAAGTCTAACTTTTCTGCGATTTGAGCGATTTTCTCCCCCGATGGGCGTGGCTGTACGGCGAAATAAGCTTCCAAGGACCGCTTCTCAGGAGCAGCTATCGAGGTACGCTTTCTTTTTTTGTCCGACCCTCCGTTTATGTCATCTTCCATTAGTCGTTCACGCGCGTGCTTCTCTGCCTCTTCCAACCACGCGTGTAAAACAGGCTTCAAAGCTATCATGTTATTATGGCTTAATGTCAGTGATTCAAAACGGCATATCGTACTTTGACTGAGGGCACCCACGCCAGGTAGCTTGAGTTTAGCGAGGGCACCACCGACATCCGCTTGGGTCACGCCCAGTTTAATCCGGCGCTGTTTAAACCGTTCGGCGAATGCCTCTAATTCGCGTGGGTCACAGTCTAGTTCGTGGAGCCCGGGATGATGATGCGGTTGCATACCAGGATGGTGTTGCTGTGGCACGGGTGGCATACCCTGATGCGGCATGTGCGGGTGACCCTGTGACGTCATGTTGTGTAGGTGATGCATGTTCATACTGTTAGCGTGTGTCTGGTACATGGGTGGTGCAGCGTACATCTGATGGTGACTGTGCATGTGGTGGGGTGGCGAGTTGATGCCCACGCTAGACGCACCTGGGTGATGATCCGGCATGTGGGCGAGCGGCATACTCGGGGCAGGAGCGGGATTTCCCATCGTTAGAGTGTCCAACATGCTGTCCGATGATGTGGCGAAGTTGTGTAGCGGCATCTGCGGTGCCCGCATACCGACGACGCCCATGCCGTTATGACCGGACAGGTCGGCATGGCAGTATAAGCTCTCCGGCTTCATCAGCTGACCACCGCCCGCTTTGGACATGTCCACCAGTAAGCCATCGTCCAAGCCAGTGAAGAAGTTATTCTGAAACAACAAGCAAAGCAGGAAAAATTAAAGATTTATAGAAGGACAAACATATCAAGAGAAAAAAAAAGAAATACATGGTAAAACGGTCAAATAGTCATTCGGGAATTGAATTTGGAAAATGTCCCAGTTTTATGCGTCGCGTGTGTGTCTGTTAGCTGAGCCTCGTGAAACACATACATATATGCATGCGAAATGTGCCCGACGATAAAACAACCTTCATCAAATATGAAACACAGAATAATCACAAACACACACACCAAGGACTGGCGACGAGGCTTCAGAATTGCTAATAACCATGATTAAAGGTTAGCTAGGAAGCAGGTCTGTCAGTCATTCAGTGCCAGGTTACCTACCGAAGGTGCCGCGCTGTATCGCATCCTATCTTGCGGTCCTCCACGATAGGACAGAGGTGGAGAGTACCGAGCTTGCATGGGTGAGGCACACATGGCTGGAGGACCCAGCCCCATCGGGTGCTGTAACTTGCCGTTCATACTACGCACTGATAGCGATGCGCACCTATATAGGGCGATAGCACGTGAGGATCCGAGTCTGGTGGAAATAGCCCCTCCTCGCGCTCTCGGCACAGACTAATTATTAATTAATATAGAGTTCGTTTGGAATAATTGTGCAATAAGATTTCCCAAACGGCCAGCAGACGACAGACGACAACGCGGAGTGTTGTTGCTGATTGTTCCTACACGGTCGTTTGACGCTGTAGGTCTAAAGTCGATTTGTTTAAAAGAAATATGGAAATCCTGAAATAGTTACAACTGTGAAATATTTGCGAAGTGCACATAGTTGGCTAATGTGTGCGCATCAGGAGAGCGAGTGAAAACCCAAAAGAATTGAATATTACTTTGTAGTGTTGCTGCAGTCGGATTTCAACCATCGTCACCACCTGTGCGCGAGAGAGCTCATCCCGTGGAGTGTTTGATTTGCGCATGCGTGTGGCGAGGGCAGCCAGGCGAGTCAGTCAGCATCAGCAGCAGCGGCACGAGACGGGAGGGAGGCGGAGAGAGAGATTTGTCATCTCCGTAGCGGTGACAGCCATTCCTGGCGCTAGTGGAACTTTTTCTGGCTATATCGCTTGAATAGATGGTATTAGAATAATTACTAGTTTTGAATTCGTTATT
>CM067366.1:47066063-47096063 GCA_034401795.1 Chaetoderma sp. LZ-2023a
TCCAATGTTTATCTCGAGAGATCATTAGTTTAGTTACTTTACCGGCAAAGACAGATTAGAAGATTTATTTATTTCTTTATTAGTTATTTATAATAATAATAATAATAATAATAATAATAATAATAATAATAATAATAATAATAAAAATAATAATAATAGAAGACCCTTAATATATATTATATTAAATATACTATCCTTTTCAGAGAAAAAATGTTTTAGAATCAATAATAATAATAATAATAATAATAATAATAATAATAATAATAATAATAATAATTTATTCTTGAATACCGATAATCTTGACGTATAATTTGGTTCCTAATTTCTTAAATTTTATAGCGGTGTTTTAATTAAATTTCCAGGTTTCACTGTCTAATAAATGAAAGTTAGCCCATCAATAAAAACATGCAAGGACTATTTTCATATTACTGTACTCTGGCAATTTGGGGAATTTTGGATTTTAAATCGTCATTGATTCTATATTCGTTGACATTCTAAATGCATTATAATAAACATACGTTTCCTGTCACATATCTTAAAATAGGCAGCACCCAGTCAAATTAGTTTCAAAATATTCAACAGTTTACCAGTATAGCGTATAGCATTCTGGAAATTTATAGCCAGGGAGTTGAGGGATCGATCGATCGCAACACGAGCGAGGTGTGGTTGGAGCTTAGTTAGAGATGGGCGGGGCATGGCAAAAACTGGAGAAGGTCAATTTTTAACACTTTAAGCCTCATATCAGCCGATAACGGCTTCTGCAGTGGTCTTGAGGAATGCCCATTTGCAGACAAAGAGAAGACTATTTTTGAAAATTTATCACTGGAATGACTGGCTCGATAACCGAGCCAGTCATTCCAGTGGTAAAATTTCAAAATTTGTCTTCTCTTTGTCTGCTAATGGACATTTTCTATGATTAAATATCTTTAGTTTATTTCTAGGGAAACTAATATATATTTAGATACATTAGCTAATATTAACGGTGCATATTCCCGCCAGAATGGCTGAAAATGAAATTTCTAAAATTGCATAATTTTAAAGGCTTAAATTGTGTGTGTCTAGCTGTAATAAAACGACATAAATCTTAACATGTGATGATATAAATCAATAGTAATTAATACAATTTTTAAAGTCGCGACACAGAATTAGAGACACGAGTCCCTAATTCGAATTTACAACTAAAAATTATAATAATTTATATAGAATGGAATCATTATATGTTAATATTCGTTTCGTTTCATTGCATCTAGGCACACGATTTAAGCCTCTAAAAGTATACAATTTTAGCAATTCTATTTTCAACCATTCTGGTGTGAATACTCACCTTTAACTCGATGAACAATAAAGCATGGATTTGAAAACTCTTTTACAACTTAGTATATATTCTCTTGAATATTTAGAAATTAATTTGACTATGGACTGTTGCTGCGTATAGCAGCAACAGCCCATAGTCAAATAAGTTTCTAAATATTCAACAGCTTATCTCTATAGTTACTTTGCAAATGAGATTCTGTCAATTTAAATTATTTAGAGTTCAGATGGTTAACAATGACTATATTGATTCACGGATAACGTTGAAAGGGTTAATTTTGACGACGACCCTTTCTTCCGTTTTGGGTACAAGGCACCAATCATGATTTCGTTGTCACTCTGGCTAATATTACTACGCGCACGAGAGGAGAACGTGATTCAGGAGATCGAGTTACTAGCCTCAAAGTGGCTACATCGAAATATCGATAATAAATTTCTTAGTAATAAAATTTATCGTGCAGTCGCTGCCAGTCGGGTGACAAGCAGGCGTGCGGGGTGTCGGCCCCAAGACAAATATTACCTTTTGTTGTTCGCATTAATGGCCGGATTAAGATTGCCGGAATCTTGAGACCCCCGGAGAGGTGCGAGAACCGACGACTCGAACACGATCATCAATTCTTGTTACGACATGACGTCACGTGTGACGTTGATCTATGGTGACGGGAAGGAGGTCCGCTCATGGCGCGCTTAACTTCGATCAAAACGCGCGGTTTATGGCGCGCACTAATTTGTTTGTCGGCTGCAGAATTAAGAAAATCTCACCCGAATATTGACGTTCATACCGCCGGGTAGTTATCATTTAGTAACAAACCAGCAGGCGACCGCGGTGTAAATAATATGAACACCCTGTGTTGTGAGAGCGGACAAATATGGTGGCTAATCCGATGCGTCCATGTTTTGTCGGAATAAGATTGCTAATTGACAAAGTAAATGTAGCTAAAACAAGCACGCGAACAATAGTCAGGGAGCCAAAAACTCATCCAATGAACAAAACTTGCCTCTTTGAGAAACTATTTCTGAATTTGGTTCAATGTAGATGAACATCTTGGGGATTAGGAAACCAATATTAGGCCGTGTTCTCACTAGAGAGTTAATCTTGAATAACGCCATACGTCAGCATGGCGTTATTCAGGATTAACTCTCTAGCCAGAACACAAACTTAGACAACTTAATTCGCTTCCGCAACATTGTGGCAGCGACGTTAAGGACACCGCCCTCAAGATAAAATTTAACATTTTCGAGCATATATGAACACAGCTTGACGAATAACAAAAAGTCAATAATAACTCTATTTGCGATGCATAAACTATATTTCTGTTTCAATGTCACTTCTAACAAAACATTACCAGTCCGCCAAACGAAGAAGTTGAGAAAATTAGAAATAGCAAACATCAATTTTTTTTGTTTACACAATGTATGATATCCTACCGTCTTATGAGAGCAGTCCTGAATTACGCAAGCTATTTATAGCTAAATTAATATGCAGTCATTTTGTTTCTTAGAAGTAATCATTATCGAGCATTGTCAAATAAGCAATACTTATGATTCATTTGAAAGGTGCGTATGTAACACAAATATGCTTAAAAATAAAATTGTTAAAATTGTGTACTTTTAGAGGCTTAAATCCTGTGCCTAGATGTAAAGAAACGAAACGAAATCATATTTTGGTGTTATTTCATATATAGAGAATCTGGAACGAGGTAACTTTTCATATCACTATTAAGGACCGAGTTGAAAATGATCAATTTGCACGAACTTTAGCGAGTGCAAAATTGATAATTTTCAACGAGGTTCATAATAGTGATATGAAAAGTGACCGAGTTTGAGATTTTATTTATCATATAAACTGTAATTTTGAAATATTTGCCAATAGTTGCTGATGTGACTTTTATCTGATTTCTCATTGTTGATTTTCGTGAAATCGATATCGCCGCTGTGACGCACCACTAGCAAAATATAGTGAAAAACACAAAATCTGGCGATGTTAGCCGTCAAATAATAGGGCCTATTTTAACTGGTCATTGAAAATTATAGCCACGGCCATCAATCGTTACTTCGCTGCCGACTGATAAACTGTCAAACGATGACATTTCGCGATGACGTATCATGAATGACAAATCGTAGTAAACAAATCGTAGTAAAACAGTACCGCGTAGTAATCCCTACGCGTCACTCTCACATCAATCGATGTTTTAATTGGTCGATTTAAATGGGTTGCGCACCCGACAGCCAATGAAAATATTCCGTTGAATATGGCGCGCGTGCTCATATCGAAAAATATGGAACGGGCTAGAAAGCTTGTTTATACGATAAAAAGTAATATAATCTTTACGTTGTAAAATTGAATTAGAGACAATAGTCCCCATTTCAAATTCACACCTAAAACATTGTATGGATTTTAACGGAATGAAATCTTTATATCGAATGTATTTCGTTTTATTACGCCTAGGCACACAGTTTAAAGCCTCCAAAAGTATACAATTTTACTATTTTATTTTCAGACATCCTGCTGTGAATATGTAGCTTTCAAGAAAATGAGAATAATACTAGCATGGTTAATAATGTAAGTGAATATAAATATAAACATAAACACTATGAATCATGGACAACTATTTTCAGTCACTTATACGGCTCTGTACATGCAGATTGTGGACACATATCTGAGAACACATAATTATCTGTAATGCTCATTTTTAACATAATGGGTAATTAATTATTTAATGGTCAAGATTGGTAACGACAATCACAGTTGATGCTGAACCATAAATAGACATAAGCCTGGCAAGGTTTTCCGAGTTTACGAGGCAGAAAATATTTGTTAAGTTATTCATTGATTCCCTAATACACCCAGTCTCTCTATACACCTTAACATACATTATTGAAAAACTAATTAAAAAACCTCTCACCATTAACGTTAAACTATGAATTCAAATCTGTAACATAAACTACCCAATCACCCAACTGCACGCGCCAACACACACCCGACTTAGCCACCCCACCCCTCCTGTATATATGCACGCACTCATACACGCACGCACGCGCACACGCGCACACACACGCGCACGCACACATGCACGCACGCATATCCCACACACACTACGTACAAATTGATACCAGGCATTGCTAAAAGCAACTTCATGGCAGTTACACGCCTCCCATCTATTAGCTTTCGACCAAATTCTGTAGGTGATGGTAATGAAGGCTGATTCACGAGAGCTTGTCTATACACATCGTCCTATCGCACGGTCTCTCCCTCCCACTACGCCCTCGAAGCGATTCGAGGGGGCGTATATTAGTACGATGGTCTATACACGGCTATTTGATGCAATGCTCACAGCAAATGTAATGGACATTTCTAGAGTAATGACGTCATATGACGTCATAATCAGCTAAGCGGCCATAGGCAGCAACAGCAACCAGTTAAATTAGTTTCAAAATATTCAACAGCTTACCTGTATAGTTTTCTAGAAATTAATAATCAGGGAGTTCAGAGATCGATCGATCCCAACACGATCGAGGTGTGGGCGAAGGTTAGCCCGAGGTGGGCGGGACATAGCTAAAAATGGAAGGGGCTAATGAAATGCATCTTCTGTTGGTGAAAGCATTCTCAAATCTGATTTGGTTGTTGAAAATATAAGCTAACGAACCATCCTCAGACAATCAGCATCACCTCGACAATAGATATTGGCAAAGTATTCCCTAACTTCATATGTTATTGTTGCTATCATTTTAAACTCTGCAAAATTAGCCAACTTTGTTACCATGCTTAGGGCAACCGTTGCTACTCACTACTTACCCCGCTTGAATGGATAACTTACGGTGCCACATTTACTTAGCGCATATATACACAGTAGAATGGCTGTCAGTTCTTGAGCCTCCTTGCCATCCTTCTCTAGCAATAGTTTGATGAAACCACGGAAAGAAAAGTAAGTCCCAGTACACACTGACTACAGCTTTCTTTTCGAGAGTCTAAACGATAAAGGTTTTCCATACCGAGTATGATTATATTAGTATATGTAGCATGAACAACAGCCCGTGTCTGTCCAAAGTGAGTCACACAATATGCCAGGTGAGCCATAGCCATTGTGTCTGTTTCTTCGTATTCAGACTGTGTCAGACAGACTTCTTCTCTGTCTCTCGGCATATTTAAGATTATTATCGTCATTGAAATCATAGCAATCACCGACAAATCCACAATTGCTGGGTTCCAACTTGAGAGAACTTTCTGAACGCAACGTTTTCCAAGATCACCGAATGTTCTCGCACCTAGGTGCTGCGCCGAGGTTTCCAAAAGCGATTACATATATGCGATATACTGTTGACAGATGACAATGCGGTAAAGGTGGTAGTTGTGTAAATACAGGCCCATCTTCTGTGATCAGAGCTGTCAGAAAATCAGTTATGCTAGCTTTGTTTAAGTCTTCGGTCAATTTCAAACAAGGCTGTTGGGAGATTTCTCAATTCATGAGAAACATAACCTTGCAGGTATTGTCATCAGCACTCAGAAAATACCACAGTGCTCATGTAACTGCACTTTCGCCTTGATAGAATTTGATAAGATTTTCCTTCTTGGATGCGTGACCTTTCCTCTTGGAGGTAAACGTAATCCACCATGGTGGTTCTGTCTTATTGGAAACTATATCCTCTGTAACTTCTATTTCCTCTATGCCCTTAAATTGTGCTTCTATCAATTCAATGGTTGCAACTTTCTCCCCTGTAACTATAGTTATTAGACAGACGGATTTATCATTTTCTTTGTAATAAGACTTTTGATTTTCTCCAATAACTTCTGCTCCTCTAGTGCCTACTTGATTGATTGTCGATGATGACTTGCATGCTGTTCTTTTAACTTCTCCATTGACAGCACACTTTGTGACAGCTTGGCCAGAATCGGGTGGCATTCATATACTTTTATCAAGAAGCTGGAGCCTGGGGCACCCCCGTGAACAGCGATGTCTTTCCTTCCTTGTTGTGGGTCTGTTTCAGTGCAATGTCTGCCCACACACTATCTAATTTACCATCTAATCGGCGTACAGTAACATTGCCTTTCATAACGTTATCATGAACTGTTGGGTATTTTTCAGA
Source organism: Chaetoderma sp. LZ-2023a (assembly GCA_034401795.1). Classification (NCBI taxonomy): domain Eukaryota; kingdom Metazoa; phylum Mollusca; class Caudofoveata; order Chaetodermatida; family Chaetodermatidae; genus Chaetoderma; species Chaetoderma sp. LZ-2023a. The sequence goes on from CM067366.1 coordinate 47,072,460, forward strand.
CAGATCGTGCATGTCCTCGAAGTAGAGAGGCAAACACACCATATACTTGGTACAGCGATTCGATACAATGTATGCAAGCATATTTTGATGCTGATTCTACAGTCCTGCTCACCCCTCAACCACCCACCCCACATACTCACTGTCTCTCACTCTCTCTCCCTCCCTCTCTCCCTCCCTCCCTCTCTCTCTCTCTCTCCCTCCCTCCCTCCTCCCTCACTCCCTCCCTCCCCCTCCGTCTCTCCCTCCCTCCCTCCATCCCTCCGTCCCTCCTTCCCTCCATCCTTCCCTCCCTCTCCCTCCCTCCCTCCCTCTCCCTCCCTCCCTCCCTCCCTCTCTTTCTCCCACCCGCCCGCCCGCCCGCAGCCCATCCCTCCCCCCTCTCTCTCTCTCCCCCTCTCCCTCCACCTCTCTCTCTCTCTCTCTCTCTCCCATAATTGCAATTTTCTGATCCATTAAAAAATTGACATTCTGACAGTTATCATAGTAAGACATTCACAAGAAATAAGAGGACATTGGCCCGTTTAGATTTGTCAGATGGTGCTTATCATTAACCTTTCAAGCTGTACCAATATATTGCTTTCTTAGCATTTGACAACAAGCACACAGTCCAGATTTTAAGCATTGAGAAAATTTGATCTTCTGGTGATCTAATTATTCAATGATGTGACGCGTGTGCAATTGTAGTGCCTACAAACAATGGCCATTTCATTTATTAATCTAGGTCATGTAGTTCTGACGTTGTGCTCATTTAATTTTTTGGTCTACCATAAATGCATTTTAACCCAATTTCAACAATGGACATTATGTCAGTTGTCATAGTAACATCATCAACGTTGGCCTTTTGGATTTGTCAGATGGTGTCTAATACTCAATGCAAAATATTTTCTTATTGTCACATTTCCTGACATAGCAAAGCAAAACTTTCCGATTTTAAGTAGATTTTTAGCAACTCGGGTAAAATATGTGACCTTTGGACACCCGGATACGTAATTATTCAACTGATTTGCATCTGTCTAGTACTCACTCTTGAAGATGTTAACGTCAAAATATCATTTTATTGGCCCTTTGTCAGTCACAGCAATGCATAGGTGCCAGATTTTAAGCAACATACACAATTGATGGCCGTTTGACCACTGGTGATATAATTAGTTAGCTGATCTTAATATAAGGCATAGGAAATGGTGTAAAGCTATAAAAGTAACGAGTTGAGTGGTTATTTGTGATTAAACCCACAGTTATCTTCATTTTCTGTTACTCATACCCCTTAATATAGACACCTCGCTGATGTATACACCATCTTGACAAATACCCAATAATTTACTAGCGCCAGAGTACTATGGCATCCAACATCGACTGTAGGCTTTCAAATGACCACTCAACTTGTTGGCATTCAAAGGAAACTAAAATAATTATAGGTCTATAGAAACGAAGATGCATGCTAGAAAAGTGAAATACTCATCTATTAAGACTAAGATGACCATACATGGAAACGTCAATGTCCATAGATGGAAACCAAGATGACCGTAATATGAATACGAAAATGACCATAAATCGAAACGAAGATGAGCAAATATGGAAGCCAGAGCCGGATTTATCCTACTAGGGGCCCAGGGCTATTAACTTTCTGGGGCCTCATCAAATTCAGACAAAGATTATATAACACTGATGGTCGGGATGGGGGGGGGCATCGTCCTATCACCCGGTCTCGCCCTCTCACTAACGCTCTCGTATCGAGTCCAGCGACGTGATGTGAGTGGGCGTATGTTAGTACGATGGGGTGGGGGCGGGGTGGGTGGGTGACGGGGGTGGGGGGTGTTGCTCTGGCCACTGATAAATTATATACATTTCTACTACTACTACTACTACTACTACTACTACTACTACTACTACTACTACTACTACTACTACTACTACTACTACTACTACTACTACTACTACTACTACTACTACTTTCGGTGAAACAGGATTTTTGTCCTATGTATGGTGGGCCTGTGGGTAGACTACTTGGCTCGCTAACGCTAGGCGAATCTGTGCCATAGAATTGTCTGGGTTCGAACCTCGCTCAGGTCGAAAATTTAAAAATGTAAAAATTACATTCCAATATCGACTGTGCTGTATCCCAGTGCGTCGTCTACTACTACTACTACTACTACTACTACTACTACTACTACTACTACTACTACTACTACTACTACTACTACTACTACTACTACTACTACTACTACTACTACCTACTACTACTACTACTACTACTACTACTACTACTACTATTACTACTACTTGCCTTTAAAGTTACACATTGTTATTATAAAATAATTCCAATGGACTGAAAAAGATTAGTGCAAATTCTAGGGGCCCCAAACAGTGGGGGCTCCAGGGCTTCAGCCACGCCAGCTCTTGCGTAAATCCAGCTCTGATGGAAGCCAAGATGAGCGAATATGAAAAACAAAAAAATACCGTGGAAGTTACTGAAACACGTGTATTTGTAAGCAATGGCAACTTCATGGATAAGAAACTGTTATGAAAGCGAAATAAATCTGAACATATAATGATGATACGTAGCTTATCACTAATTCAACTTCACGTCTAGAAATTATGTTAATTTATTTCGTACACAATTTGCAGGATTTTAGACAGCATAGCCTACAAAATTGATAACCGTTTGACCTCTGGTGACATAATTCATGAATCCATTTCCTCACTCAATCATATGACGTCATAATCAACTACGCGACGTGTATGCTGACGTCATATTCATGATGTCATGAATGATTTGATTAAGTCCGTCCTTAACTGTTAATAGCCCGAGACGTTGTACGAATTGTATGTGTTTGCTATTTAGGCAGCAACAACAACCAGTCAAATTAGTTTCAAAATATCCAACATCGTACCTGTATAGTTTTCTGGAAATTAATAGTCAGGGAGTTCAGAGGTCGATCGATCCAACACGAGCGCAGTGTGGGTGGAGCTTAGCTAGAGATGGGAGGGGCATAGCTAAAAATGTAAAGGTCCATTAGTTAATATTCAATTTAATTATTTTATATTTTAAGCATTCTGGTGTGAATGCGGGTCTCTAAGTGAAATATTATTACTAGCAATGGAAAGCTGTGGGTATGTATGATTGCTGTATTTTGCGGGTGTATGAGTAGAAACATCATACAGTTGCCATCAGTGCTTCGCCTTTTCCCACTGTGTCTTGTCCTCAGCCAAGATCTTTAGCATCCTCAGGTCCATTTTTTATTTGACTGTACAGAGCCCTGCTTTCTTGAGGTCACCTTGTAGCACGCTTAGCAGATTTATGCAATGACGTCCTCTCATGGCTTTGTATTTGCTGGCTCCGAGTAGGGCGAATTCCAAGGCTCTCTATGCTGATGTCTCTTCTGGCATCCTTAGCACATGGCCAAACATGAACCATCTTTGCTGGGCGACTTTTATAGACAGCGGCGACGTATTACACATCTTGTATAGTGCATAGTTAGAAATTATGCTATCTGGCCATCGGTGTCCAGTGATGGTGCGTAGATGTTTGCGGTGGCAGGCATCGAGTTTGTCTAGAGCTGCATTTGGAGCTGCCCAGCAGTTACAGTTACACAGCATCGAGGATGCAAGGCTATATTTTATAAAACGTAGTCAAGGGCATCTTTGATCTACGAATCCATAGCTTTCGGAAGGAATGGAAAGCTATGTTTCCCATGATGCAGCGTGCGGCAATGTCAGCAGTACTGCAAAGCAGTGCACTTAGGATTTTACTTTTCCTCTATGGTTCGCCGCCGCGAAGTGGATCGTCATTTTCTTTAGTTTCGTGCTTTGTAGATAGGTATATGTGGGTGAACTCTGTTTTGGATTCATTCATAAAGAATAGCTATGCGTGGGCTTACTAAAATAAGGACACGTCTTCTTTTGAAAGGTGTAAAGAAGCATGTTAAAGATGTTATTGTCCAATTATCCACAAATCTGTGATTAAATATCATGCAGTAGGCTATAGTCTAGATATTGTCGCTATGGGGCGATGTTTAGATGCAGTACATGTTTTAAAATAAGCTGTACCTGGAACCGCAGTGATGCGCTAATAAAGGGGTTGCATTGCTCATATGGGTGTAGCAGGCATACCGGATATGACGTGCCGTTGTACAAATGAAATACTGGAAGTGGCGTTCCAATGTAGTAGGCTATAGAAAGTGCCGTTTTAACGGATTATGTGAAGTGACCTGTATGCCTATATATAATACACAATTTGATAACAGCTGCAACATCGAAAGTGATACAAATATGCCTATGTAGTACCGGAAGTATCGTGTATAATACATGCAGTACATGCCTAGGTGGAAGTGGCGTATCGACGTAAGAAAGGGAATTGCCTGTAGGTACAGGGCAGCAGACGACTTGTCTAAGCAGAAAATCATGACAAATTGTTCAGAAATAAAATATTTATAACAACCTTGTTTATACAAATCTTGTTCGTAAATTTGTGTTTAGCCGTTTGAACAATGTAGGCCTAATGTTAATCCCATATAAAGATCTAGTTTGTTTTTGTTACAAGACCACCAAGAGGCCCTGCTATGAAAAGATGATCAATGGCGGCCGCCGGGTGAGAGTCGATCAAACCGCTATAAGCGACCACTCGGAAGAAGGTACAAAGATGAGGTAATTAGACAGATATGTGGTCACTTTAAGGAAATTATTGGTTATATGATATGCGACTTTGGCTAAAAGATAGTGGTTCTTTATGACAGGTGGTCTAACGACCACCTGTCTTAAAGGACCGCCATCTTTTGGTTCATATGTCAGGTGGTATGAAACACAGGTTTTCCCGCGCGTAATTAATTAAGATAAGGGCGGTTGGAAAACAGAAGCCGAAAGAGAAACATCGGCTTTTAAGCAGATTAACCACTATTCATATCGACTGTCGGCAAAGTGAACAGGCGAGCCCACAAATAACACAGGCTTTCCACGCGGAGTCCCGCGAGACTTGACTGCAAATGTCGCGAGATCTTAATGCGTTCGAGTGGTTTATTCGCGGGGCTCATTCTGAACGCGTTGTATTGCTCGGCGCTGCTTCGCTACATTAGCGGCGGGCCATAAGCTCGGTCAATTAAATCGCCATTCACTTTCGGAAAAAGCCATCTCCGTTCTGCGAGTGTCATCCGATCACGGGAATTGATAAACAGAGAAACGGATGAAAAACTGAAATATATTCCCAAATGCCCTGTCTATTGACGGGCTGTCATGAATGGCGAGTTATTAAATTGGAATAACTGCGCGTAGGCCTATATATTGTGGTGTATAGAAAGGTGTCTGGTGAACTTAGCATTGGCTATCTTTTTGTAGGAAATAGTGGTCTGAAAACCATTTTCAATTTTCAATCCAGCGCAAACATATTTTATTAACTTTTCCTCTGCGCAAAATGTTGTATAAGAATGCTATATAATAATGACTACTGTCAATGGATGAATCGAGTTTACCGTTCATCGTTTGACGTCATAATCAACAACGTCACATGTAGGCTGACGTCATAATCAATTACGTCATGAATGACGCGACTTAGTCCGTCACAAATGCTTAATAGTCTGTCAAGTTGTACGAATTGTATGTCTTTACTATTTGACAAACATTCTATTGAATATTTTGAAACTAATTTGACTGGACGCTGTTAGGCAGCAATAGCACACGGTCAAATTAGTTACAAAGGGCCTGTGACCGGACAAGATGACTACAGGTAGGGTGCCTATATCGTTTACGCAAAGTAGAGCTCCCGAAATCTATTCAGATTCTTGCAACTGGTTCACTGCCCCATTATTGTCCCAGTACCGGCCCAAAAACCCACGTTATCATTGGTGTGGTAGTTATAATTAGACGTTTCTTCACGATAATTTATTAGTAATAAAATTCAGATTAATTTATTATTTTAATTTGATGATGCCATTAAATCACTACAATCTTGATTTTAAAATAACTAGAATCTTTGAATAACTGTATTGGACTTAGGAAAGTATGCCTATATAACGTATATGATAATGGTGATGTACAGTATTCTACGGCTACATTAACCTGAATACATCCTGCAACTGTGCAATCAACCCTTCATCTTCTTTGGCAACTGTTTCTTGTCCTCAGTGAGATTCCTGAGCACCCTCAGGTTCTTCTTGGTCGCCAGTGTACCCGGACCTGCTTCTTTTAGATCGGTACATAGCTCAATTAGCAAGTATGTGCCTCTTCGTCCGTTATAGATGTTGGCGCCAAGTACACCGAATTCCAAGCATCTGCATAGATGGGTTTCAAGGGCTTTCGCAGAACATGAACAAACATAGACGATTCTTGTGGCACCGCGTTCAATAACAATGTGACTGCCTTGTATATAGTGGATGGCATGCCTCTGGAGAGTATGGTGTTCGTACATTGATGGAGGGGTGAGGCGGTGGTGTGTGCGTGCGTGCGTGCGTGTGTGTGTGTGTGTGTGTGGGGGGGGGGGGGGTGATTGGTGGTGGCGGTGTGGGGGGTGATAACGCAAAGGTATTCTGTTGACAGGCATCAAGGTTATCCTAATGTAACCCCTTCATGACGAATCCGGCCAAAACCGGCCTCTGTAGTGGTCCTGGAGAATGTCCATTTGCAGACCAAGAGAAGACCATTTTTTGAAAATTTAAAACTGGAATCACTGGCTCGATAACCGAGCCAGACATTCCAGTGGTACAATTTCAAAAATTGTGTTCTCTTGGTCTGCAAATTGACATTCAATGAGTAAATATTTTAATTTAGTATAGTTATGTTCTTGTTGCTGTGGATATATTTTTTAAGCTCCTTACACCGCTCTCGAACCAATACCACTGAAACTTCGCACACATAATTTTATCTTAGCGATAAATACCAAAATTGAAGCGGGAGCCCATTTTCGATTCACCATCGGGTGATTTCAAACGGGTGTCCACCCTTACATTTTGAAATCGCTACTATTAAGCTATTGATGAACGTGTGTAGATAAAGCTTGTGTGTGGGGTGGGGGCGGGGGTATTATATGGCTAACTCTCTACATCGTAATAGAATCAAATTGTTTTAGAACGAAATTTTAAAATCGCTACTCATCCGTAATGGCTGAATCCAGTGTTAGCTATACCATGCCTATATCTATCTAAGCACCACCCACGATCACAGCACTCTCAATCTCAATATCCAGAACACTATAGGCCTACAGGTAAGCTGTTGAATATTTTAAAACTGATTTGACTGGGTGCTATTGCTGCCAGAGCCCAGTCAAATTAGTTTCAAAATATTCAACAGCAGGTTTATTAAATGGTAAAGACATACAATTGGTACAACAACGCTTAGTCCGTTATCAATTAAGCGTTCGTGACGAACTTATCTACGTCATTCATGATGTTTACGACATACATGTCACGTATGTGACTATGACGGTATATGATAGATGGATAAACTGGAAACATCTATTATTTATCCACCAGTCATGGGTTTAGTAGGGCGCCTTATCAATAATTCATTGTAATATGCTGTCAGGGTTGCGGAGCGTTTGATAAACTGATAATCTCACTACACACCGTTATCAACTATAAACCTTTAACGGATAGATTCGATCTGTCACTCAAGTGTATGACATCATAATCATTTATGCCACACGCAGGCTGACGTCGCAATCATAATTGACAGAAAATACTCTGTTATGAAACTGGAATGGTTCGTCAAGTGAATGAATTGTTTGTCTTTGATTGATTTAGCCTATGGTGTGATGTGATGGCCAAACTCCTGTAGTCTGATCCAGACAGTCGTTCAGGAAACTTAATGTAATTAAACGAAGTACATCTTACCATAAGATGATTTCATTCCGTATAAATTTAAAAAAAAGTTGTGAAATTGAATTAGAGACACAGATCCCTAATTGAAATTCACACATGAATAGACACAATAGGATGTTTACGAAATGAAATCATCATTTGATAATTTTTATTTTGTTTCATTACAATTTAAGCCTCCAAAACTATACAATTTTAACAATTTTATTTTTCAAGAATTTTTGTGTGAATGTGTTATTGAATTTTCGTTGCTCCTCCGTTATGACGATATCGATGATGATGACAACATCATCAACATCGTCATCATCTTCATCATCAATCAGTAGTTGTCGTTGTTGTTATTAGCTGAATATTAATCATCGTTTGATAGGTTCTATGTACTTGAAGCCATGTTCGACGCGTATACCCGCCTGGTCAATATAAAATAGCGATGACTGGCTGTTTAACTGACAGCTGCTTCAATACCCACGATTTCACCAGAGTTCTCACGACCGCACTTCGATTAGGCAAATGATGTGGACCCGTTCAAAATGCAGCCGGTAAGGCCTGCCTATCCATGCCATTTAACCATTTCACTGTAGGCTCATAGACGACATATTTATTATATATAATATATCTAAGCCAAGGCTGATTATTCTGAAAACGTTTTTGCTGAAAGTTCTCGCTGACTATGTCAGCATCAATTTTCAGTCCAATCGTTTTGTAGAAGTCTATCTATTATTTTTCACATTTAGCTTTCTCGAGGACGTATAATTCTGATGAATTTGATGTATAATTGGCGAATGCTCCTAGCGGCCTCTAACGTTGGCATCGTCAATTGATTGTCGTCGTCTCCAAATAACGACAATATTGGCAAAACGTTTAACCAATGGCTTTCTAAATGCCAGAAGCCTGGTTATAGGCCTAGTAGAAACCTGTCTGATACTTTGCAAACAATTGGACTGAGAATAGTTGCTGTCCTAGGCAGCAACTATTCCGAGTTAAATTAATCTCAAAATAATCGACATAGTTTTTAATTTGTTCCATCATAAAATATTATCTCCAATGCGTAATAGAACCGAATGGGTTTGTTTAACGTATTATTTAAGTAAACATAAACGACTGGTTGAAGATGTTCGTCTGTTTATTGAACGTTCTAACGAACGTAAATTGAAGAAAAACGAGAACTGGCTCAAGTTGTCGCCTGCATAGTGCATAAAGCGGGAGGGATCACGTTGCAATACCTGACGACTGCTATAAGCATGTTGATAGCATTAAATTCAATTCAATTTTCAAATCAATTAACATTTTTTTCTATGAAATGGTATGCAGTATGACATTCGCATGCAAACACAGCAATATTTATAAAACTACACACACAATACTGTATGCAACCATTTTAGTGAAGTTATTGCCATATTAGTGTGTTCGCGTGAATGGTGCCTTATCAATAATTCATTATAATATGCGGTCAGTTTTCCGGAACGTTTGATACACTGATAATCTCACTACACACCGTTATTAACGATAAACCTTTAACAGATAGATTCGATCTGTCACTCAAGTGTATGACATCATAATCATTTATCCCACACGCAGGCTGACGTCGCAATCATAATTGAGAGAAAATACTCTGTTATGAAACTGAAATGGTTCGTCAAGTGAATGAATTGTATGTCTTTGAGGGATTTAGCCTATGATGTGATGTGATGGCCAAACTCCTGTAGTCGATCCAGACAGTCATTCAGGAAACTTAAACAGAATAATGCAATGTTACGCCATATCCTTCATTCAAAGTAATACATGCTATCCTTATTCTACTCCGTAATCGTTCTTTAATCCATAGAATTTGGATTATAGAGCAAAGGTGACAGAATTTGTGTATGCTTGGTCAATTCACCTTTCCCGAGTGCATAATGAACTACAATGACATCATAAGATTACATTCCAAAATACAGCAGATATTGATGTCTGATATAATACACGTCCTCAGAAAAGATAGGGAAACTATCACGAGGATTGCGGTACACTACTCCAAGAATGATGATGATGAGGTCGATCTACGCTTACTACCTGTTATAGAAAGCCAGGCATACGCAAAGTATAGAGGAGAAGATAACATCTCGACGCCCGTCGCCTCCGCAAGTAGAAACTTAGTAAGGAAACTAGCGTCTTCAAGGTTTGTGAGCTGTAATGAAATCCCCAGTTGTTGCAACCTCTCCAGGAGTTTGTAATCGCTGCATGAAATGTATGTACGTGGTCTGACTACTGCATCTAAGCTACAGACATTAGGAGCAGACTAATATAACATCGGCGTTGGTCACACGCTGGTACTCGCACAGTAGAAATAAGCAAACTACCGCGGTCTGGCCTTTGTAATCGAACGGAGGCTCTTGGATCACATTCTAAGTTTCGGATGTATCAGCGATCGCGTTGCAGTCATTGACCTGGCTATTCCATTGCGAAATGGTACCACCATGCACACAGTGCCGTGTTGTTAATGCATATGGCTCAACTGCCGAAAAAGCTAACGAAGATCCTTTCGTGATCGAAACTTTCTATGCTGACCCGAGGTCTACCATCACCATTTCAACCAGATGTCAATTGTTTGAGGATCGCGACTTTAACTCCCAGCTAGGCAAACTAAGCAAAACAGACAAGGGCATGGGGCTCAAGATATGCTATGGGTAAATGTAACAACAATAGGGTTGCTCTGGCCTTGTTCATCAGTGTTCGCGACCATTTCCCCACAAACACTGACTTAGAGCACACATGACCTCCCCGAACAACATTAACAGGACACACCACAGATCTTAGATCAGAAACAGGCCCCAAGGCCACAAAAGCTGTCTTCAGTGTAATGTGTAAAATTAGTGCAAGGCCACAAAATCAGACGATCAGACGATCAGGTGATCCGGGTATTGATTAAGAACCAGTTCACGGATTCGGACGATGCGTCAATACGATCATTTGTAGACGATTTTAGGCACTACAAACACCAATCAAAACAACTGAGGTTGAGAAAGCCCTTACGGCCGTGAGAAATGGACGTGCATCTGGACCCGACAGCATCAGCAATGAACTCTATAAGTAAGCATGTAATAGCATCTCTAAACCAATCATGCACATAATACACTTCACCTTCACGCAACACTTCCCCATCGATTCTGTTGGCCACATATCGCGCTGCCCAAAACCAAAAATCCTCTCAAACCACCAGCAAACCTATAGTACTCATCAACAGCATCCCAATGTGTTGTCCAATGTCAGAAACGATTGATAGTTTCACTGGAGCCTACCTGGGTGGCTTTGAACGAAGGCGCAGCTGCATGGGCGCGTAGAATTCTCGTGTCAGTAGTCATGTCCACGCACTGAGACTATCGCAATATTGGCATCACCAGCATTTCCCACCATCAAACGAGCAAAGGTCCTGGACATACTACATAGAACTGGCTGTAGTGACGATGATCTGCGACTAGCCAGACTGCTATTGTCAAACACCAAAACCATGTTGAAAGTACGAATAAAAATGTGGAGTCTGCAGCGTTGGAGACCCCCAATGGTTCTCAACATGGAGATGGCCTCTCACGCTCCAGAACAACTCAAGAATGTGAATATCTTCGTGAACGAAGCCAAGGCCGAGTATACCGTTGTACACATATCAGCAAGATATGGGCGGGGCATAGCAAACAATCTAAAGGTCCATTTCTCTCAAAAGGAACGGAATGCCACGATAAATTCAAAACAAACTAGAAGGCACTCGACGGAAATGCTGACTCACAGCCACACCTTTTCGCTCTGTCTTGCCGATGGACTTAGTGATCCCAAGAGCTAGATAGTTGATCCGTTATCCTCAACTTCAAAAGAAATCATAGGCTGTCGCAATATGTAGGCGTGTGCCAGATCTGGTAATTCTACCTTCTGGTATTCCGGAGTTGTGACCAAGATGTATATTCCGGTATGCTATTTGTGACCCTGTGACATAGATATGTGATGCTTTGTACTGAAACTCATAGAGCTTATAATCACCTAGAATATGAATGGATTTGACAAATGCATTGATTCTATTTGCATTCTCGGTTTATGGCTAGGAATGTATATTTGTGGATGCAGTTACTTACCCAATGACTTAGATATTTGAACTTTTGACCTGAAACTAAGAGTTCGTTCCAGCCAACCACAATATAAAATTAATGCATGTTACCGATTTAATGATTCTACCTTCGTGCATTGCAGAGTTATCGAGAAAAATGTGCAGGGACCTATTTAAAAACCAGAATCCCATTCATGTAATAATAATAATAATGTTGCTGTTGCAGCTGCTGTTACTACTACTACTACTATTTTATTTTTTTTTGAAAGTCCGACGCTGACGCAGTCGGACACACCTCACGGAGGAACTCCTTTAAAAATGGCTTGCAAACCCCCATAAAAAATCGGGTGAAATAGGCTTTATTAATAGTATATGAATAACAATACAAACGTAACATATCAAAACAGTCCAAGCTAAAATACTCTATTACCATATACCACACACATGGCATAACTACATAGAAAAACCCCGTAATAAAGAGCTGATAACATAATATAATTCAACAAAGCCATTACTATTTGCACACCGTGTAGTAGGAGGCCCAAATGGCGAGCATAGTTACCCAATAAGTGGTAAAGTGACTCATCAATAATTAGCAGTAAGTTACTGCTACTCATTGACGCCATTGAGCCGATTCATGACCGGCAGGCTAAGTAGATCATATGTAGTTTAACGTAGCACACCATATAGTATTGGGCCCAAATAGCGAGTGCAGCTCGCCAACTAGTGGCGAGGTGACTCGTCAATAAGTAACAAAAGGTCACTCATTGACGCCAGTTGGCCGGTTCTTAAATACCGAGCAGGCGTAGTAGCCTTTATGTTGTAAAATGCACAAAGCAAAAGTATACAAACTATGACTACATAGATGGCGCTCTGGGTTCACATTTTAAATTTACTTCATTGTAAGTTTTTCTAAATTACCCTGGAACAATACACCTACAGTAAACATTTACAACAGGATGTTAATTGTATATATGAAAGATGTCATACTCTGTTAACCTAATGAACTCGAAAGTCGGATTACCTCCAGAATATTGACGTGATGCTCAATTGATATTTAAATGTACCGATTCCCAAGGTTAGGTTATTCGTCAAAATTATCATCTCCTAAGACATTACAATTTTAAAATTAACTCAATTAAATAAAATAAAATACCATATATCAATATACAACAAGCAGCGAGTGTGCTAGCTTATACAAGTTCTGCTTCTGCTACTTTTAGATATCCATGTTCAATTGATACTAGGCCAGTTTTGCACCATATATCTTTAAATCTACTTTCTTTTCCATGTTCCACTAGCCTGTAAAATTCACAATGAATGCAGTTTATCAACAATGATCGAAATATAGCTTGTATGGCTCTTTGGTGGTTGGTTCCTGTTTTATCTCTGACCTCTGAACACCGATGTTTCCAAATGGCCCACACTCCTACAGATATCAGGGTTACTAACAATTCTTTCTCCTTGCTATTAATGATTCGGCCGATAGTTGAGCAATCTTTGAACATAATTGTTTCAGCCATTAATGTCACATATTTGATTCCAAATTTAGCAAGGAGCATATTAATATATACCCAAAAGCATGTAGCTATACAACACTGTGTAAACAGATGGTCTATTGTTTCCTCCTCGGTATTACATAATAAACACGTCAGATGGCCGACCCATAGCCTTCGATGGAGTAATCGCCATGCCAGGTCCCGTGCGTTTGCTGGTAGACAAGGTAGATGTATTGTTCTCCACGCATTTTTCCAGTCCTTTGGCGTGCATCATAAAGGTTTCCAATGCCTAACTGCAACAGGAGTCTGTCTCCGACTTTGCATTAGAATTCCATACCAGGCTCAAGATGCCATGTTGTATTTTATATGCTCTGAGTTAAATACTAATGTTGGTTGCAACATATCTCTGTTGCCACGTGCTTTCGGTAATTTGAACCATTCACCAGGTATTGCATTCTTTATTCTAAGAAATACGTGTTGGGCATCAATATGCCTCATTGATGTTGCTCTTGCTACATCCTGCATCGCGATCCATTTGCGAGATTTTGGATTAACTAAATCACGTAAATATTGAATGCCATTTTTGGCCATAGAGGGCAAATATAATACAGCATCATTATCACGTATCAACTCGTTGCCCCAAAGACGTTGCTCTAAGGAATCTTCCCAACAACTGGGTTGTGGCATTGATCGTGTAAATATCTTTAAAGCTTCGAGCTGTTCTTTATATACGTTTGGTATCTTCTGATGGTTAGGTGGCAGTTTATTGCACAAAAATAAACATTCTACTGGAAATGGATCTACGTACCTTTGTAGAAGTGTCCTTGCAACACTTGACCAAGATGAGTTTGAAGTGAGTAACTTATTCAAGAATTTCAGTTTTAGCGAAGCACACCTTGCTAAAACATTAACCAAATCCAGGCCTCCATCATACTTTTCACTGGTGAGGATTGACTGCGATACTAAATGGGCTTTGTCCTCCCATAAGAAGGACAAAAGTAACGTGTTGATCTTTGACTCTACTGATTTGGGCATATGAACTACAGAAGCGGTATACTACAGTCCAGATAAAATTAAATTATTACGGACAAATGTCCTGCCAAATACAATTAGGCGACGTCGTTTCCAATCTACTAATGCACACTTTAGCCTTTCTTCCCAGTTTATTATTACATCCTGTTCTCTACTAAAGTAAATACCCAAAATCTTTATGACATCATCTGACTAGTTAATATCCATAACATTGTCAGTTCTGTCCTTCCAAGCGTCCAAAAATAATCCCTTATATTTGTCTCTATTGACTTTAAGCCCTGATGCCTTTTGAAAATCTGATAATACTCCATTTAAAATTCTAAAATCTGAATTTTTACCTGCAAACACAGTCGTATCATCTGCATATTGAGACACCTTTAGTGGCCTTTCTACGCCACGTATACATATTCCTTGAAAATCATTACGTTGCCTCAATGTGGCCCCCAACGATTCCATAGCTATGACGAATAGAAGCGGAGACAATGAGCAACCCTGTCTGACACCTCGTTCCAACACTACAGGTTCAGATAGATGATTATTTATTAAATAGCAACTTGTTATATTAGTATATAAAATATTGACCCCTTTAATAAATCTGGAACCAAAGCCAATATGGTCTAAAGACTTAAACAAGAAATCCCATTCAAGTCTGTCAAACGCCTTCTCGTTATCAAGTGCTATTATTGCTGCTGGGATGCAATCTTGTTCAACTAATTGAATAAGGTCTCGTATAAGAAATGTGTTGTTTAATATCGTTCTTCCTGGTACAGAGCACGTTTGATCATCATCAATTACTTCGCATAGGACTGCGCCAAATTTTAATGTTAGTGCCCGGGTGATAATCTTATAGTCTACACAGAGTAGAGAGATTGGTCTATAATTCCGTATTTTATTTCTGTCACCCCTCTTGTATATAAGCCGAACATATGCTTGGGCCATCGATGGACAGAGATGGCCTTGCTTTAAAATGCTAGCTGCTATTTATTCTAATACTGGACCAAATGTGTGCCAGAATATTTGATAAAATTCGACTGGAAGTCCGTCGCAGCCAGGAGACTCTTCTAACTTCATACCTTTGAGGGATTTTGTCAAATCATCAATTGTTAGTGATTGGTCACAACTTTCGCGACATGCATCTGGAAGTCTTTGCGTTATATTAGCTAAAATATCTCTAGTTGCAGTTTCATCACTTCCCTTAGATTTATACAACGATTTGTAAATTTGGATACTGTTTCCATCATCTCCGCATTTGAGGACACTGATACACCATCATTAGTCTTCAGTGAGCGCATTAATTTCACTATACCTCTTGCTTTTTTCAAGTTACAAAAGTAACGTGTATGCTTTTCACCCTCGGTGTGCATTTGTGCTCTTGCCCTTATTTTAGCCCCATCAAACTGATATTGCTCTATTTCATTTAGTCTACCTTTTAATTTAACTAATAGTTCGTAATAATTATATTCTCCATCATTAATTTTCTTATTAATTTTACACACCGACCGCTGAAGCGCCTTTTTACGCTTTCGCATTTCTCGTGCATTCCTGATGGAATACTGCCTTGAAATATGTTTCAGGTCGGATTTAACATCCTCCCACCAGTCTGTTATACATTCATTCAAACTTCTCTTTTCATCCCAATGCCGCCAACAACTTTCTACACATTTGCGATAGCAACTATCTCGTAACAATGCTACATTGAGTTTCCAAAATCCATCTCCTCGTTTGATCCAGTCAGCATTGTCTAATGTGATGGAAAACATATTGTAATCAGAGAAAGTTACTGGTTTTATGTTAGTTTTACACATGTAACCTTTCAATGATCGTTTTACATAGATCCTGTCCAATCTGGATGCTTTCTTTCCATCGGTTGAAAACCAAGTAAAGTCGCTGCCCTCTGGATTTTCAATCCGATAAGTGTCTAACAAGCTTTTATATTCACAGATGTGTTTCAAAACATTATGAGATGTGTCATTAAAATTAGACCTAGCGTTTCTGTCTTTAACTTCATCTAATATGCAATTAAAGTCACCGCCCATAATTAGGTTTTCAGGCGTTCTGTCTTGAATTATTGTGGAAACATCATTTAGAAATTCACGACGCAATTGATGAGAGGTTGGCGTATAAAGGCACATAAAATTTAAACTTGTGTTTGGTACATCAATTGATACACAAATCCATCGTCCATTTGTATCTGATGACGACGATATAACATCAACATAGTTGAGACAGCGGGCAGGATAAGAATGGCCACTCCCGCGCTATTATCTTGTGATAAGGAATAAAAAATCTTCTCTTTTGAAATATCTTTGAGAGATTCATACACTTCAATTTTTTGAATTTTGGTCTCTTGTAGAAATGCAATATCAACTCTCTCATTTGCTAATTCTTCAAGCAAGTGGCGCTGCTTGAATTCGGTATTTAATCCTCTGCAAATGATAGTGCAGATAATCATAATTTGTAAAATGATGTTTACAACCGCCATCATTAGATTAACTTGATTTGGTTTTTTAGCTCGTTTCTTAGACCATTTACCTAATTTTCCTGCGAATTCAATGTTTCCTAGTTCTACCACAGACAAATATTCATATTCGGAAATATCAGAATCATGGCGCAGTGGACGATATTTCACGCCTCTCGCCGTTACACATGGCACTAACACTTCACCCCCTTCTGATCGGTACATTATCATTTCATCTTTCATCTGTGAACTCTGTGTTTGAATGGACACATCTGATTCTGCAACTGACATTGTATCATCATCCATATCATTTACTTCAATCTCAGATTCTGAGCTATTGTCTTCTTTATGACGCTTATTGCTACTTAAGTTACATTTGGCAGGAGCGTCATTTACCATATCTTCAAGCTGACTTAAATCAAGTGGGCTTAGCGGAAAATCGACTGAACTTTCCGTCTTCTGAGTCCTAAACTTATCCTGTCCTAATTTTAATTCATCTTCTAAGGAATTGTAAACTGGCTCTTCTGTAAGATCATCATTTTCCTGCGTGTCTTTTACAGCCACGTTTGGCTCCACTGCATTTTGATTATTTTCTTGACTTAAGGTTATACCCGCCTCTAATACTTGAATTTCATCAACTGTAGTTAATTTAACAGGATTTGATGATTTGTTTGTGTCATTTTCAGTGGCATAAACCACAACAACACCTTCCGTAGTGATTGCTCCAGAAGCATTTGACTCAGTCGCATCCTTTAATGGGCGATTATCTCCTGATACTGAGGGCGTGTTTTGATTTTTTGGACAGCGCCATTTAAAATGGTCAATTGAACCACAGAGCAAACATTTGTTTCGATTGGGACAATCTGTTGCCAAATGGTCAGTACTTAGGCAGATCTGGCACTCTTTAATTTGCCCTCTATACCATAAGGGCATGACAAAGCTGCCATCAAGCGTCAATCTGCTTAGTAACGGGCTATCCACTTTAACAATCCAGATGCGTCTTACACCGTTTTCTAGCGTTCTGTCAAAGGGATACGTTTCCCGTTCAATCTTTTGCACTTTGCCATACTTCTTGAGTTCATTCATGATTCTGTCATCTAGAATTTCTAGTGGAACTTTCATCTTCACTAGCAACCTATCTGACTCGATTTCCTCTACGTTACAAACTTCGCCTTTTACAATAAGAACATCTTCTAGAAGCTTTTCCTTGACCCCCTCATTTGACACTGTTACATTCCATACAGTTTTAGAAACATTGATAAGCCCCTGCAAAGCAGCAGGTCCCGCGCAAACGACGTCCTTTTACCCATGATACACGTCGATAGCCGTAACACCCCACCCCTTAGTTGTTATCTTAAGGCTTAGGGTACGCTTATAGGTTGCCATGGTGTTTTATAAAAAGAGGAAACCCATACTACTACAATAAATAATACAAAAATATAACACCAAGACGTCGGGGAAAGAGCTAAACACTAAATAAATAGTGTCCCCTTTTGAAACCCTGACGTCTACCCACAAATATACGAATAGATAGTACAGTCGTATATTTGTTAGTTTGAACCACTTTCTAAGTGTTTCACTAACACCTAACCGATTAAAGTGGTTCCCTAATGCATACTAACATATTACAGACATATATTTGTTAGTCTGTTCGAGTTGACCGGGGACAGCCAACTGACTATACTGCTGCTGCTGCTGCTGCTGCTACTACTTCTACTACTACTACTACTACTACTACTACTACTACTACTACTACTACTACTACTACTACTACTACTACTACTACTACTAATAATAATAATAATAATAATTTGTGCTAATAAATAGTGTCCCAGTGCAGATAATAATCCTAATTTTGTCTGTTTCCTATTGTTTTGTTAAGTCCGTGATAAATTCCTCGATTTTTGACATGAAGCAAAGTTGGCATTGTGTTGTCGCTAAGGTAACGAAACAATAAGCTTAACGGATATAGGATCCGCTTTCTGAGACGGGATCTCATAGCCAGGGTCAAATGCGCGCCATGGGGACGTCATGGAATAGCATTAGATCCGACATTTCATTCTGTCGTCTTCTATGAGTTTTGACTTATGGCAGAGAAAAGATTCCTGAAATAAAAATGGCGCAGAACCCGTATGATAGGACCGTTTGCCTTTTTGGGTCGTAAGATGGCGGTTCTTCAAGACAGGTGGTCGTAAGACAACCTGTCTTGAATTACCACCAACTTATGGCCCCGAAAGGTAATTGTGTTTGACAATTTGCTTCAAATAAGAAGATACTAGCGTATTTTATTACCATTTCTGCTGTTCGTCTCAGTGGCAGTCAATGACAAGTCGATCTGAGCTAAAAGCACTATAATATGAACGGTGACAATTTTGTTATTTCAAGCCGCCACGCCCCTTTTCCCGGTCGACCCCAAGTCCCAATCCGCTTATTCCAACATGCTCTCTTTCTGCGTACACCGCTCCGCCATATGCTCGCGACTCGCGTTAGCTCGACCCACGCCTAATTTGGAAACGCAAAACCATGGATTGGTCAAATTTGATGTCCCCTAGGAATTGTGATGCCGACGTGTAATTCTGTCGTGGCTTGGTCCTCGGAGAGGCCCTCTCAACATTAATCGCTGCTAATATCGGTGTAAAGTCGCTGAGAGGAAATGCAATTTACGAACACTGTTTGCAAACAGAGCCGGAGACTTTAACTATTCCCGCGTGGAATATAAATGCCATGACGTTCTGTCGGTTGGAGAGTAGAAAGCAATAAGACGAGTCACACAAATCAACAACTCAAAATGACTGAATGCCACATATTCATTGAATCATCATAGCATTGATGATGCTATATATACACATAGAAACCGACTTTAACCACCAACAGAATACCGATCACCGTAGGAACTGTAAGAGGGTTGGACAATGGGAACATACCACCATCTTTTGATATAAATATACTTTATTGAAATATATGCACAAGATGATCGGACGCGAGTTGGATCGTGCCCACCATCATTGAGTTATGGAATACATATGCTGTTAAAAATTAAGATGCATTGAACGTTATGCCATGTAAGAAAGCCTTCAAATACAACTAGGATACCGATCGATCAGTTTTTTTAAAGTAGTGTAGGGTAAAAGTTAATATAATTTCATACCACTGCGTCCTTGAGATAAAGTGTATACGGTTGGACATGTGCCTGTATATAAACTTTATGTATATGTTTCCCCATATACTTGTAATACGTCTGGCTATAAATAAACTGAAATTAACCGTTGTCAATATATCATCTAGCCCAATGGAGCAATCCAGTTTTAGCTATGCTCCGCCCATCTCTAGCTAATCCCCACCCACACTTTGCCTGTGTTGGGATCGATCGATCCCGGAATTCCCTGACTATCAATTTCCAGAAACCTATACAGGTAAAATGTTGAATATTTTGAAACTAAACGGTAAATAGCATTTCGAAATTTTGTCCCACAAAATCGGCGGTTTATCTTCCGATATATCGCTAATGCTTCGCTATATGAACGCAGCCTATTTCGTCAAAATCTGCCAGGTAGCGTTAACGTCAGCTTTTTATCGCACTGTCTGCCAGGTAGCGCTACGGACATCACGTTATCTCGGCGTCCACCAGGTAGCACCACCGTCCAGTCCGGGACTATCTCCCAGCAGTGTGAATGCAAACCGATATATCGGCCCATTATTAACCTACATAGTACACGAAATAGTTAAACAGGATTAGGCAATGAGAACACGGCCTGAGTCTCGAGTGTGAACAGGGCCTTAGTAACAATAGTTGCGCATTGTCTTTTACATGTAGGCATACTAATAACCTATTCGTTTCTTGTCAATGTGTTCTTCAAAGATATCACTATTAAACCATAGCACATTAAATTCATGTTGAATACCGTCAATGTAATTAATTCCAAAGCTCGACCTTTGAAAAGATCGAGGGAAATAAAATACAGAAAACTGATTTTGCCGTAACCAGTTTTTCAATAATCATGTTATAAGTTATCCGAATATCTCAAGGATATGTGCCCACTTCTCCCTAGACTATAGTAATTAATGAATCCAATGTTTCAGTCAATCATATGACGCCATAATCAACTACTTCACATTTAGGCTGACGTCATAATCAATTACGTCATGAATGATGCGATAGTCCGTCACATACTCTTAATAGTCCAACAAGTTGTACGAAATGTATGTCTTTGTTATTTAATAAACATTCTGTTGAATATTTTGAAACAAATTTGACTGGCCATAGGCAGCAACAACACCCAGTTAAATTAGTTTCAAAATATTCAACAGCTTATCTGTATAGTTTTCTGGAAATTGAGATTCAGAGAGTGCAGGGATCGGTTGATCACACCACGGGCAAAGCCTGGGTGGAGCTTAGCTAAAGATGGACGGGCCATAGCCAAAACCGGATTCTTCCATTGTACTGCTTTTCTTTATCATCAGAATAATATTGCAGAAGTTTAATTGATATCTGTATTTTATATCTGTCTTTTCAAAACCACAAAATTTCAATATCAAATAGAACAACAGGGGTGTTAATAGCATCAAATAATTTTAATTGCCGGTCAAATTTCGTTTGTTTTCTTAATGAAGGAATCCAGTTTATGGATCAATCATATGACGTCATGATCAACTATGTCACATATGTCCTATAGGTTAACGTCGCAATTCACCGTCACAATCCACAATCATAATTAACAGAAATAGTTCGTCATAAACCTGGAATAGAAACTAATTTCACTGGGCGCTGTTGCTGCCATAGAACACGCATAGGTTTCGTTCCTTGCTTAAGAATTATTATCCTACATTCCCAGAAGTTCCTGGCATATTTAAAGACCAGCCCTAGAAATAAGTTTTTATCTATTTTTGTCCATCGATCTGGAATCTTGCCAATATGTATAATTTTCGCTTTGAGAAGAGCATGACTTTGGGACCCATTCCCTAGTTGTGTTGATAATGGACCTTTCTATTTTAGCTGTGCCCCGCCCATCTCTAGCTAAACTCCACCCACACCTCGCTCGTGTTGGGATCAATCGATCTCTGAACTCCCTGACTATCAATTTCCAGAAAACTATACAGGTAAGCTATTGAATATTTTGGAACTAATTTGACTGGTCGCTGTTGCTGCCTATTGCAGCAACAGCGTCCAGTCAAATTAGTTTCAAAATATTCAACAGCATGTTTATTAAGCAGTAGAGCCATACAACACGTACAACGCGTCGGACTATTAAGAGTTAAAGACAGGCCAAATAGCATCCTTTATGACGTAATGATTTTATGACGTCGTCCTACACGCCGCTTAGCTGATTATGACACTAAAACTGGTGAAAATAAAATTGTGAATATATTAGACTTTTAGAGGCTTAAATTGTGTGCCTAGATGCAATGAAACGAAATAAATCTTAGCATTTGCTGATTTCATTACGTATAAATTAATATAATTTTTTTAGTTGTGAAATTGAATTAGAGACAGGAGTCCCTAATTCAATTTCACAACTTAAGAAAATTATATTAATTTTTACGTAATGAAATCAGCAAATGTTAATATTTTTATTTCGTTTCATTGCATTGAGGTACATAATTTAAACCTCTAAAAGTATACGATTTTAACTATTTTACTTTCAAGTGAATTCCTACCTTTAAGGAACTACGCTGGGATTTTCAGAAAGACTTCAGATTTTATCAAAAGTGATATCGATATATGAATAAATGTCAAATAAGACCCCTGTGAGAAATCAATATCAAATGTGGATGAGTTACTAAGCGCGCGTGTAGATTTCCATGTGGATTCGCCACAAAACAAGCCATCCGGAGTCTGCGCATGTCATAAAACATTGTCAAGTTAGCGATATATGAAAGGAAAATCTGGTTCTTCGACGACCGTCATGAATTTTTAAAACATCCGAGCCTCGGGGAGAATTTCATGGCTTGTTCGATTTTGCTTCTCATCGGCAATCAGGTTGAGAATTGGACGTTGGAGATGGATCGAGGCAAGGATATGGCATCGAGAATAAGCAGACGGATAATCTTGTGGTACGCGGTGTTCGATAGATCCGACCTGACACTCAAGTATATGACGTCATACTCAATTATGTCGCATGTAGGCTGACGTCTCAATCAAAATGCGTGATGAATGACGTAACTTTGCTCGTCATGAACATTTAAAAGTCCGTCAAGTATATGAATTTTATGGCTTTTTTGTTTAATAAACAATCTTGAAACTAATTTTAACTAACACAGTATGGTGTATTGAAAGGTGGTCACTAAATACAACAGTCCCCAATCAAATTAGTTTCAAAATATTTAATTGTAAATCCATCAAAGATATACAATTCGTACACATTCTTGAACGAGATTTTGATTTTCGTGACTGAGCTATGTCATTTTTATTATGACGTCAGCTAGCATGTGATGTATTTGACTATGACGTCATATATTTGGGTGGCAGATCGTATCCCTCAATTGGTTACAAATTGACAAAATGTGCAATGTTCATGGCGGAGCTAGATACATCATCATGATTGTGACGTCAGCTAACTAGTGACGTAATTGATTCAAACGTCAAACACTTGATTGACATATCGAAAGCCTCACTTAATGGGCTAAATAGCAATGGAGGAATCCAGTTTTAGTTATGCCCCACCATCTCTAGCTAAGCTCCGCGCACGCTTTGCCCGCGTTGGGATCGATCGATCGATCGATCCCTGTACTCCCTGGATCTCA
>CM067366.1:47101063-47104856 GCA_034401795.1 Chaetoderma sp. LZ-2023a
TTAGCGACCTGTCAGACAGGTATACGTGAACAGAAGGTGTATCAGGGCGCGTGCCTCTGATTGGTGTTCAAGGTCACCAATCCAAACATATGGCGAACAGCAGACGGACGACGCAGAAGACACTTTCGAATTACACGGTGTAAGGCGCGACGCTGCCCTTAATCCCCGCATTCATTCCTAACTAGGCAACCGGCAGTCAGTTTTATTCGATACATTCATCAAATTTTGAAAACTATTTCACCGAACGTTGTTGCGCTTGAGCAGCAACAACTATCAGTCAATCTGTTTCAAAATAAATAACATGTTAATATTTATTTATCCCCTTTGGATATGTTTCTGTCGGCTGTAGAATAAAATAAGTTTATCTGCGTTCCGTGTCACCTTAGCAAGCTGTCGTCATCATAATTAACTGTCTGCGTGCTGAATTCTTGCAGACTACATTTTTACATGGGGTTTAATTCTGAATATGTTGAATATTTTGAAAGCAATTTGACTGAAAGTTGTTGGTGTTTTCAAAATATGTAGCACGCTCAGAGTTACTGGCCTTTGATGTTGTTGCCCAGTGGCTTGCAGCAGAGAGTTATAACACGCTTCATAACCACAACGTCGTTCTCACGTTTCCGGTCATCGCTTTATCGAACAACAACAAAATAACCAAACCTATTCAACTTTCGTCGGTTCGTGATTCTATGCTTGACCGGCCATCTTGTGTCTATAGATTGTCACACGCACACATGTTTGACAGAATAATTACGAAAAACTTGCAACATGTCATGGGTTTCCGGAATTGGAGTGTTAATTGACTATCGTAACACACAGATCGTCAGCTCATCAAATGCAATCAGTGTGAACAGTCTAATCACTGCGCCACACACGTCAGCGTAGAGAATAGTAACCCTTTAACACTCAAGTCGGCCAAACATGACTTATGCAGTGATCTTGAGAAATTCCCATTTCCAAACCAAGAGAAGACTGTTTTTTAAAATTTAGCACTGGAAATGACTGGCTCGATAAATGGACATTTTCAGTGAGAAAATAAAATAAAATCTTGAAGAAATTTGAGCGGTAAGGGTTAAACCTGTCAATAGACCAGATACATCCTACAGGAGACTGTCCAGGTTATATTTCTGAACTAATCCCAAGACGTTAGACGAAGTTATAAATTATAATCTACGAAATAGAAATAACCTAGTAGAAGAAATATTCGTCTTGAGAGCTATAAAAATCGTTCTTTCCAAGTACAATCAACCTTTGGAACAAACTAGATGACTCTTTTCAAAATTTTGCATCTGTCTCCATACTCAAATAATAAATTTATCACAACTACGCTAGCGTCGTACCTGCATATTTATAGCACTGGGGAACGACTTCCCAATATTATACACAATAAATTACGAAATAAATGTAGTCAACTTAACGATCATGTTCATTATTTTCATCTTAGTGACACTCCTAATTACCCCATTGCGTGGGCATCAGAGAAGATAACCAACATTATCTACTCGAGTGTGCCAAATATACAGAACGCCGACAACAGCTATCTAGAGATCTACTACATTTTGTTATTTCACAGGACATATTACTGTATGGCAACCCCGATCTAGGCTTTGAAGAAAACTGTTTCATATTTTCAGAAAGTTCATAATTACATTAAGAACACACACATGTTTGACTGACTCTAAGCACAGCCCGCATGTACGTGTATTGGAATCGGAATCATGAATTCCCAGAATCCCAATTTCGAAGTAACTATGCATGAGTGATATTGAATATGGTGAGGCTAATTTGACTGGGTGGCGTTACTCATTTCGAAACAATCGTCCCCGGTCGGGTTAGGTTCAAAAAATTTAACAGCATGTTTACTAAATTGTAAATCTATCAAAGACATACAACTGATAAACTTGACGGACGTTTCAGTTTCAATTTTCAATTATTAGTCTCACTATTCTTAGTGGTATTACAATTGAAACATTGTAAGCATAAATAATGTTAATGTACATATGTAAATATCAAATTGCATTTTATTGTAAAATTATTATGTACAATTGTAACACACCGCCTTTTATAGTCTTGTAGGGAAAGAGTCGAATCTAAGTCAGTTTGACTTGTGACTCAATCCCGCTGTTATTAATTGACAATAAAATATGTTTAAAACAAAACCAGATACATCCGCATGTCTCGTGTGACGGGTGTTAAAGCTTTACTAAACAAGAGCAATCTGAGATTTCGATTTTCACGATTTTATATTCTGATCACATGTAAAGGTGAGCAATCCCATTGTATGGCAACACTTTTTTCGTGTTCAAATTTGAGCCAAATTCTACTAGC
This sequence comes from Chaetoderma sp. LZ-2023a, assembly GCA_034401795.1. NCBI lineage: Eukaryota > Metazoa > Mollusca > Caudofoveata > Chaetodermatida > Chaetodermatidae > Chaetoderma > Chaetoderma sp. LZ-2023a. Next base: position 47,103,392 of record CM067366.1, read on the forward strand.
AGTTAAAGATTTATGCATAGATTAGGAATCTGATCCGATTCTGATCCGAGCTTTTTAATCTGGATCACGGCTTAAATCTGATATCCTAGTTTACGATAAAAACTTCCTTGTTTTAAAATTTGAGCTAAATCTGATCAGTGATTTTGTTAGACACAACTCCTGACAGATAGACAGACAGCCAGCATGACAGACAGACGGACGGACGGACGGACGGACGGACGGGCGGGCGGGCGGGCGGGCGGGCGGGCGGGCGGGCGGGCGGGCGGGCGGGCGGGCGGGCGGACGGACGGACGGACGGACGGACGGACAGACATACAGACAGTCTCGAATGCAATACCATTTACGTACCAATGGTTGATGACCTTGGTCAAGCATTGGTTCATTAATTTCCGGCCAATACGTATATCTAAAGCGCAACCAGCCTTAGTAAGAAGAAGCCAATCTGTTGATTAAACGAGACTTCCAGGACGCGGCCATCTATATTCGAACAAACTAGAAAATCTTCTCAAACGGAGTCTTATGCTGTTTAAATTAGTTTCAAAATAATCAAACAGAATGTTCATTAAATTGTAAAATTCAACAAATTCAGACACTTTTGTAAGGGGCCATTGCCACTTTCGTGACGGATCTATGTTGTGTTGAGTGTGATGTCAGCTAACGAGTGGCGTATTTATTTATCACGTCAGATATTTGAGTGACAGATGGGATCCTTCCATTTTATTTAAACACCTTGTTACAAGCCTCAGAAACCACTGTGAATCCTCTTACGGAGACTTGTGAATAATAATAATAATAATAATAATAATAATAATAATAATAATAATAATAATAATAATAATAATAATAATAATAATAATAATAATAATCTTATGTAGTACATGATCACCTATCTTCACCTTTAACGTTTCGTTACTGCAAGCCACTAGACAATACTTTTAATGAGCAAATACTCAAGACTTGTTGAATCTTTTGAAAACAATTTGACTGAAAGTTGTTGGTGGCTAACTTTCCTTCAAATTGTTTTCAAAATATTTAGCATGTCCATAGATATAACCCCTGGAATATGTCGTGTGCAGAGACTCAGCAGTCAGGCAGTTAATGGCCAGTACTGGTCAAAGTAAAGCAAACTTTTTTATGTTTGGATATACATTTTGCGGGCCAAGCGAAGACTGTTATTTCTAATGTACCACTTGAATATCTTATATTATCGGGTTACCGAGCTATGCACTCCAGTGGTACATTAAAAAAGGTCTTCTCTCGGCCTGTAAATGAACATTTCTTAAGACCACTTTATAGGCCAAGTTTGGGTGACTTGACAATTAAAGGGTTAATGAACCCATATCGTCTGTAAGATGCACGTGTATGTTATAATGGACAAGTTGAAATGTTGTCATCCATAAAGTATACATAGCTGAGGAATTCTGGTGCAACTACTTGCTTTACACATACGCATCTTCAAACACCG
>CM067366.1:47105356-47150356 GCA_034401795.1 Chaetoderma sp. LZ-2023a
CCATGAGAACTATCCTTTAAGTTTAATCAACAAAAATATCATCAACTTTGCTATTACTGAATCTTTGTACACCTTTAACAATGTAGTGTTCCTGTGTGAACAATGAATTGTCAAAGAACAGGTGCTTAGGTTCCTAATATGTGCAGCAGTAGAGCGCCTAGCTATGCTCTCTAGACTATAAGAATTGGTGTCTTCCCGGTGTGACGTCACATGTTTAGCGCGATAGCTAAAAACGTTTGGTTGTCAAGGAGGTTGCTATGTGCTTATCTCAGCTTTGGCTGGAGCAATTACAAAAATTTAAAAAGCATTTTGTTCTTCTAGTAAAGGAGAATCTATATTATGATTATCAAGTTAATCAGAGCGATCGGGTATCTAGTCCTCACATCTTTAATATGGGAGTCCTTGGCAGGAAAATAATCCAAGATGGCCACCAAACCATTTATCCGACAGTTTCGAAAATGGCAAATTTGATCTCAGAATACCCAAAAACATATATAAAGCCAATTTCGGTCTCAAAACCTATCAAATAAAAAATCCAATATGGCCGCCAAACACACTACATTTTGATTGGCCCACGGAGCCATGTTTTTTAATGGATCAACTTCCCTTGAACAAACTTTAATGGCCCTTAGCCCCTAACCATATCTCTCAGATTTCGCCCTGATCCCTTCAGCGGTTCTGGAGAAGTCATTTTCGGGAAAACTAGGTCATCCAAGATGGCCACCAAATCGTTTAGTCAATCATGTCCTCTTGAACAAACTTGGCTTACCTCTCCCTAAATGATGTTTCATGAATTTTGAATCTATTCCCCAAGCGGCTTCGGAGATTTGAATACTTTTCCTAAAATCAGCCGAAATCCAAGACGGCCGCTGGCCAAATTGGTCGATCGGCTTCGTTTGAACAAACTTGGATCCCTATGCCCTAAGAATGCTTCCTGCCAAATATAATTGAAATCGGGCAAGTGGTTCTTTAGAAGTCGTTTAAAGGAAAAGTTGATGGATGACGGACGGTCACCATGGCCTAAGCTCACTTGGCCTTTCAGGCCAGGTGAGCTAATCACAAATCAACATTCTGTATACACGTTCTGAAGCTTACCCCCATAGTGCCCTTGCAGCTAGGTCTGCTTGAAATCGGCCAAAGTGGTATTTGATAAAGGGTTGCAACCAAAAAAATTGATCAATCAAAATTCAGTATCCTGAATAGGGTACAACTCCTGAAACCTACAACACAAGGGTTCTTCCAGTCTAGTTTCCTTGAAATCGTCAAAGCGGTAAAGGAGTAGCATTTTGACAATTTCCTGGAGATCTTTACTAAAATCTCATATTTTCAGCCAAAACAAGAGGCCTAACAGCCTGTCACTCACCTGGAATATTAGAATTTGAAATGCGTTGTATGCTGGAAGCCAATCGTGCCTAAGACATAAATGTTTGTCAGACAAATCTGTTTAAATGTATTCAACATATTTTGAAGATGGCTGGCTTTTAATTGATATCCTAAGGCTTTACCTATACAAATTCTGAATAGAAGTTCTGAAACCCATCACCAGAGAATATTTTCAGCAAAATTGACTAAAAATTTGCCAAGCGGTAGAGGAGGAATACAAGCTCGACAGAAAATTTTGAAAAATCTCAGGTGGCCAACAAAAAAAAATTGACCAATCAAAATTCTCGTTAGAAGTGTTGAAGCTTAAAATCACAGGATTGTTTCATTGACTAAGGAGTAGCATTTTAAGAATGTCTGGAAAATCGAAGATGACTGGAGTAAAAATTGACCAATGAAAAGTCTGAAGCCACTACAATAGGATTCTTCTAAACAAATGTGGTTAAAATTTGCCAAGTGGTATAAAGCAAAAATTGACGGATGATAAACGACAGATGGATAGACAACTGACGGTCACCACAACATCCGCAGCATACCACCTTAAGGTCCTTCTGGTCAAATTTGGTTGAAATTTATCAAGCGGTTGAGATGTATTTTAAAGATTTCTGTCAAATTTTTCTTTTTACCCAAAAAATTGACCGCATCAAAATTCTGAAAACAGTCCAGGAGCCTAGCACTATATAATCCTTCTAACAAATTTGGTTGAAAATTGAAACCCCATTAAGCAGCTAAGGAGATGTGTATTGACAATTTCTGGTACATTTTTCATAAAAGGATTTTCACCCCCCACCCCCCCAAACAACGAACAATCAAAATTCAGGATAGAAGTTCTGGAGCCTAGCACCATAGAATCCTTCCAGCCAAATTTAGTTGACATCTATCGAGCGGTTAAGGAGATACATTTCGACAATTTCCGCTAAATTCTTCATAAAATTTAAGATTTTCACCAAAAAAACTGACGAATCAAAATTTTGAATAGCAGTTCTGGAGCTTAGTACATGATAGACTGCTTCCAGACAAATTTGGTTGAAATCCATCTAATTTGGTTGAAATCCATCACTGAGATGCGCTTTGACAATTTCCAGTAAATTTTGTATAAAATTCAGATTTTAACCCAAACAAGAGCTCCGCAAACAGCGCATAATACTCCGCCATGATGACAAACTAATAAATGACAGCTATAAGAAAATATTTATTTCTTCCTCAGATCAGTAATCCTTATTAAGTGTCAAAGCGATCCGCTAAACGGTCAAGGAGGTATCGTCTGGAAACCAATTTTCAAGATGGCTGCCGCTGACTGGTGGCCATATTGGATTTTGGATTATCATAAATCTCAATAGGTTTCTTCACCTGACATATTCCAACGACCCTAGGAAGTGATCCGATAAATGGTAACGGACATATCATCCAGAAACAAACTTTCAAGATGGCAGCCCGTGGCTGGCGGCCATCTTGGATTTTGGATTAGTGTCGATTTCGATAGGTTTCTTCCCCAGACCTAGTCTAAGCACTCCATGAAGTTTCAAAGCGATCCGATAAACGGTAAAGTAGTTATCATCCAGAAACCCATTTTCAAGATGGATGCCGGTGGCTGGCGGCCATCTTGGATTTCGGATCATTATTAATTTCGATAGGTTTCTTCCCCAGACCTAGTCTAAGCACTCCATGAAGTTTCAATGTGATCCGCCAAACGGTAACGGAGTTATTATCCGGAAACCAAGTTTCAAGATGGCCGCCGGCCACCTTGGATTTTGGATCATCGTCAATTTCGATAGGTTTCTTCCCCAGGCGTAGTCCCACCACCCTATGAAGTTTCAATGCGATCCGACAAACGGTAACAAAGTTATCATCCGGAAACCGCTCTGCCGCCCGGACGGACAGCCCATTACAAATTTTTTGGCGGGGTATAAAAATTGACCAATCAAAATTCTGAATACAATTTCTAGAATCTAGTATCATAGAATGTTTCCAGACAAATTTGGTTGAAATCCATTGAAGCAGTTAAGGAGATGCACTTTGACAATTTCCAGTAAATTTTGCATAAAATCTAATGTTTTCAACCAAAAATTTGATCATTCTGAATAGCAGTTCTAGACCCAACCACCGTATGATCCTTCCTGCCTAATTTGGTTTAAAATCCACCTAGCGTTTTAGGAGATGCGTTTTAAAGCAAAAGTTGACGGATGGATGATGGACGGACAGTCGCCATGGCATAAATTGAACAATTAAAGTTCTGTATACAGGTTCTGAAGCCTACCCCCATAGGGTCTTTCCAGCCAAATTAGGTTGAAATCCACAAATGTGGAGATTACCATACCGTCAGCAATATCCTCACAACCCACCTCTGCTGGCCTGTACATGTTTCTGTATTCAGATAAAATAACAATCTCTGTATATATGTTATGACATGTTTTAATAGTCACATAAAAACCAGGACATATTTATGCAATGAATTCATACGGTATTGGTGTGATAATCTGTGGTGCATTGCCCTTTGTCTTGACAAAATGAGCTGTTTTTGGCTGTGCAGGCTGTGAACAGAAAATAACAGAACAGATCAACAGCCAGACAAACACATTATTCAAAGCAGAATGAAAACAAAACGTGAAGCAAATACTTGGCACAACATTGAGGCTTCTGTAGCCATTTCAGGACTAAGACGGTAAAATTAACTTCAAGAAAGACATCTTTGAAAATTTACCCCTGGAATGACCGGCTCGATAACCGAGCCAGTCATTCCAGTGGTAAATGTTCAAAAATATACATCTCTTGGCATGCAAATGCGTTTGATTTTCTTTACCCATCTCAACCATTATCTCTTTGACAATTACAGAGCAGATATTATATTTGCTTTATGATGTACCAGGTATTCTGTAGAACATTTTGAAACTAATTTGACTGGGAGGAGTAAATAGGTTACATTCAATTTCAAATTAGTTTTAAAATATACAACAGCTTGAAATTGTGACATTGGAATTGTATGTTTTAAGGGACATAAGAAACCCTCATAAATGCTGTAGCCACAGAAACTCGGTTACAACACAAATAAATAGAAAATAATATCAATGTAGATTTATAATGGTGCAATTTATCTTGTTTCACTCCGAGTAACCCACCTAGTTAAGCTTTTAACTGATCTGGGCCCATGTTCCCGAAGTTCTCGTTATGTTAGCAATATCGTTACACCATACTAAAGCATTAGGTGTAACGATATCGCTAGCTAATGATAGCTTCGGGAACATGGGCCCTGGTCTACCGGACAACTAGTACCTTTGTAGTCTATAATACATGTACTCAAAGCCAACCATGTCTGATCGTTTATTTATATGGTTTCTTTGACATGGAGATACTTATGAGCTAAAAAAATTTTATGAGAATTTAAATTTATTTAAATTAAATTTGGAAATTCATCACAGGAATGACAGGCTGTTATCAAGCCAGTCACTTCAGTGGTGAATTTTCAAAAAGTCTTCTCTTGGTCTGCAAATACATGTACACATTTCTCAAGATTACAGAAGCCATTTCTTGACCAGCTGGAGTGTTAACCGTTTAACACTCATATCAGTCAAAAACGGTTTCTACAGTGGTCTTGAGAAATGTCCATTTGCAGACCAAGAGGACTTTTTTTGAAAACTTACCACAGGAATTACTGGCTCGATAACCGAGCCAGTCATTCCAGTGGTAAGTTTTCAAAAATAGTCTTCTCTTGGTATGCAAATTGACATTTCCTTTGAAAATAGACATTTTCTTGAACAAATTCAAGGCTTAAACGGTGTAAAGTGTTAACATGTAAGAGTCACTTAGCCAGCACTGCCCAGTCACCCGTAATCTTTACTGATCATGTTCCAGCACTTTCGTTACACATTCAGTAATGTAATTAATGTAAAGTAATCTTCAGCTTAGCTCCACCCACACTTCGCCGGTGTTGGGATTGATCAGTCCCTGAACATCCTGAATATCAATTTCTAGAAAACTAAACAGGTAAGCTGTTGATTATTTTTGAACTAATGTGACTGGGTGCTGGCTGCCTGGCAACAACTGTGCCCAGTCAAATTAGTTTTAAAATATTAAAATTTGAAACAACATTTCAGCCATTTTGATATTGATATATATATATATATATATATATATATATATATATATATATATATATATATATATATATATATATATATATATAGACTCCAATTCAGCCTCGCGTTGATTTTTCAAATCAGAAAATTCCTTCGACATGCGATTCTGATGACGCCATTAGTAAAGCGCCTGCGGCGAGTTCTACACGCATTGGTACAACTTAACCATTATAACAGTACTAAATAGACCTCTCTGTACTGAGAATATGAACTCAGAAGACTCGGAACCATAGCTCTCATCTAGCAACCTGCCACCATAAGAAGGGATTACAGCTCTCAAGGGTTGAGTATTTTTTCTCATTTCATCGGGTCCTCTTTACTTGGGTGGGCAGTCATTACACACCTGCACTAACTAACGGGTAATCGGAGATAAAATATTACTGCGCAAAATATTTATTTGAAATCGTGATTTTCTAGCAAATAAAAGATTGAAATTATAACACATTAGCGCAAAAACATCTGATAGATTTTTAACCACCCCGTCCTATGAGGCTAATTAAAATGAACTTTCCCTTTTTTGCGCTAAGTGCATTCCTATCAGTAATGATTAATTTATCAATTTCTCTGGCTTTCCAACAACAAATTGACAGGTCTGGATAAATAAATTGGAATAACCCTCTTAACGTTGCAATATAATGACACAGTTACAAGGTCAACAACAGCCAAAAAAACAAAAAAAACTTGCTTAATGATTTAATGACAAAATCGTTCACCAAATTGACAACGAATAGGCCCACAATGTAGACAGATTATCCCATCTCTACCAGCAAGCTGGGAAGGGAGGCTATGCATAGGTTAGTCTACAATGTCGATATATTGGAATTTTTACGAAGCCACAAATCTGACCTTTCAATCTTTCGCAACATGCGTGTCCATATAATACATAGTGTTTGGGAGCATTAGTCTTTCAGCAATCGACAACCACAGGCACTGTTATTCCCAATGCGTTAAATGTAAACCAACAAGGCCAGCTGATTATTTTGAAAATAATTTTAAGAAAGATCTTAGTATCTGTGACAACAACTTTCCTTCAAATTACTTTCAAAATAATCAGTTTAAATTGGACTATTTATTTATTAAGATGTATTAAGATCTTGTATACAGTACATATTTAAACTTCTAGGGTGAAATGTGTTATATATTTATGCCTTTCCCAGTAGACCCATATTATCAGACCGATGTCAAATCATGGACAAGTTTTAACCGACCTCGGGTGGTGGTGATGATGGAGCAATAGGTATATTCTTTGTAAAGGCTAGAAAATTTCAACACAGTTACTAGCTTATTCCACTACAATACATAGCTGTCAAAGTGAATCATAACCAATCTGCGAAACTGTAGCTGATTATTTACCAGCTGAAAATGGTGCATTCTAATGTAAAATACTCATCTATAGTTAACTATATTTGGCTACTCAAACGTGACCAGACCTAATTCCGTCTTAGCCAATCAGATTTGAGCCTTAGGATTTCCCTTTTGCAAATGTCGTTTAAAATTACAACAAAAATAGCTAACTAGTTGAATAAAATGGTGAGAACAGCATAAAATACAGTTTATGCTTGGTTTAAATATTCACGCGGGAACCACGAGATCAACTGAATCCATGCTACTGCAGTAATGAACATAGATGATCTGTTTGTGGTATGAGCCATGACCACGGTGAGGGTTGGCAATTATTATAAGTTTTAAAATACACCTTATCCTCACACCCAATTGACTAGATGATACATCGTGATATCGAAATATTTTCCTAGATATCGTTATTGTCTTCTAAAAGTCAAAATCGTCAAGCTCTACCGTTTGATTATCATTAAATCAAGAATTTGGGAATTCAAGGTTTCAAACTACATAAATCAATTTCAACAAGTTTCAGCCAAATTGTTTTCAAAATATTCTGCGGGTCCAGAGTTATTGTCCATTGAAATTATTGTCTTGTGGCCTCGACAGTCAAACAGTTAAAGTATCAAGACGCTCTTATCAACCATAATCATTAAACCTGCAGCACATTACCTACACATTGTCGGTGTACAAGGCATAATTATCAGGTATCACGTCTAAATTTTCTACACATATTCAGGCATTTGCTCTACATTCTGCAACATGCATAGCTATAACTGAGCACTATGTAAAATTTGTACGGGATTGCAATTATTGATTTACTTATTATTAACCCTTTCAACCAGAAATTCCTGAAAAATTTAATTATTTACTATGTACATGTATAGTATATTATGTTGAATATTTTGAAAATAATATGACTGGAAGCCATTGCTGCCTTAGGTAGGCTTGCACGATTTTACTATGTACATGTATAGTATATTATGTTGAATATTTTGAAAATAGTATGACTAGAAGCCATTGATGCCTTAGGTAAGCTGGCACGATTTCGTGATTTAATCACGATTTTCTACGATGTAATTGAAAAAAAATATCGAAAAATCGTGAAAAAATTGAGCATACTATAAGATTTTAAAACTCATCATTCAGCAGTAAAAGAATACAGTTATAATCCGTTCGAGCTAGGCTTGCGCGATTTTATCGAAAATCATGATTTTCTACGCTGTAATTGAAACAAGATCTAAAAATCGTGAAAAAATTGAGTAGACTAAGATTTTAAAACTCATCATTCAGCAGTAAAAGAATAGTTATAATCCATTCGTGCATGTATCCATTGTGTTTTTTCTTAATCGCTTCACGCATGTGTTCACTAAGTCCTAATCAAAACACAAAGCTCTACGGTAAACCAACTAACAATAGCAAGGTAACACCTTTACCATTGAGAAAACCAGCTAGTTACGCCGTTGAATCGCCATATAATTTTCTTTCTTTCGCTGCAGACTCCGAGTCTGTCGTGAAATACCAAATATACACCTGTGCAAAAGTTAAGCACCAGCAAAAACAATAGAACGTAGAAACATGATGGTACAACTCGGCTGCCATACTTTTTGTCCCCGCGTTAGCTGACAGAATTCCAAGTACGAAATGCACATGCATGCATGCATGACTTCACGCCGCTTGATGTCCGTGCGTGGCGGGAAACAGCACACGTGTTCAGTTATGTAAAAGTCCAGTTTGAGGTGTAGAACATTACATACAGATTTAGGCGACAAGATTAGGAATTTTGTGTTCATGACCGTCGTTTATTTGTACAGAGAGAATTAGCTCTTGATTGTGAACCGCTATGGCAAGACGAAGGTTAAGTGATCGTGTGAAATGGCAAATCATAGGCATGCATACCACTGGTATGTCATGCAGAGAGATTGGCAGACAGCTGAACATTAACCATACTGTAATCAGTCGTTTGATTGCAAAACATGGGCAAACTAACGAGGTGAACGACAGGCCTAGATCTGGAAGACCGAAGAAGACTACTGCCCGTGATGATCGAGCCCTAGTACGCCTTGTTAGGAGATCTCCATTCACCAACAGCAGAGTGCTCAGCCAGCAATGGGAAACGCGCAATAGAGTGTCAATGTCTACCGTCAAAAGGAGACTGTATGCTGCTGGCATGAAAGCTAGGAGACCTGTCATACGTCCTCTCCTCACTGCACACCACAAAGAGGAGCGTCTGAGGTGGTGCAACGAAAGAAGACACTGGAACATGAGATCCTGGAGACGGGTACACTGGTCCGATGAAAGTCGGTTCCTGCTTCATGCCACAGATGGTCGAACTCGTGTATGGAGGTCCAGACGCACGGCGTACGACCAACGTAACATCATGGAAGAAGTTCCATTTGGTGGAGGTTCCGTTATGATATGGGGGTGCATCTCATTTGATTGTAAGCTGGATCTGTTGACTGTACCTGGAACACTAAATGGACAAAGATTGCAGGAAATGTCAATTTCCCTTTCTCCGAGATCTAACAATACTCACCATTCTGTTACTTCTGATATACAGCTGGCCCTGACAGCGGCTCTAGGATTATAGACTTAGAAAGCTTTACCGACTCCTGGGAACCGGGTACCCGGCTCCCCACTGCCGAGTACCCGTTTACCATAGAGCTCATATTGTTTGCATAGCCACCAAACAAGAGAAAACTATGGCTTGCCTCCGTGGGGCTGGGAGGCTGGGTCCGTAACAGAATGGTGAGTATTGTTAGATCTCGGAGAAAGGGAAATTGACATTTCCTGCATTCTCCTTCGATCAATACTCACCATTCTGTTACTTCTGATATACACCAGATTTGATCAGTAACCTGGTGGGAAGGGGCAAGCCATACATGCTAGTTTTGCCCCCTGGAGAAAGATTTTAGACTTCAAACTTGACTAACGGAGACCTAAAAGGACCGTCAAGTTCACGGAACCGAATCACATTCGCGTCACAGCCCCCCCCCCCCTTTTTCCTCCTAAGAAAAGGGAGAGAACTAACGAACATGTATCTCGCCTGAAACACCAATATGCCAAGAGGGTTAACTACTCCCTGCATATCGCTTGTATTAGCCTGGGAATGAGCATGAATATATAAGATGAATGAACATGATACATATACATAATACAAAAACCTCTCACTTGTTGAATTACCTTATGATAACAGGACTTCAGACGTACCGCCTACAACCATACACCGGTTCGGCCATCAGTGACACAATCTGGTTGACATCCTCTCGCTTGACCATGCCTGCTTTAGGTTCTTTTCTTACCAAAGTGAAAAAAGGGGAAAAGCAGTGTGGTCACTAACTATCGTTTCAAAACAGCTAAAGCGAGTGGATTGGCTGAGTCTGACACATCCCTCATATAGTAATCCGTAAATGAGGACTCACAGTGCCATTGTGCAATGGCCATGATGTCCTCTAACGGAACACCATTGTAAAGGGCGGTCGAGGCGGCTATTCCTCTAACATCGTGTGCCCTTACGCCCTGCACCTGGTGCCCAGTCGCCATCTCATGAGTAGTCTGAATGCATTCGACCACCCAACGAGAGATAGTATCCATGGATGCGGCGCCATAAGGCTTTTTATGGCAGATCCACAGATGTCTATCGTTCGACCGTAACGAGTCAGTCCGTTTCTTGTACTTAGTCAAAGCACGGACCGGGCACCAGACACTGGCATCACGATCAAACCTGGTTAACTTCGGTATAATGATCGGTTTGCCGGGATATCTCAAAGATTGGTTCTTTGACATAAATTCTGCTCTTGGCAGAAGACACAGACCTTCTCCAGAAACAATAAATCGGTTCCTCTCTGCCGAAAGCGCATGGATCTCACTGCGCCTTCTGGCTGAGGAAGCTGCCAATAGAAAGACCGCCTTTAGAGTCAAATGCTTTAGACTAGCCGAACGCAACGGTTCGAATGGGTGCTTGGCCAGTACATTAAGCACTAAAGATAGACTCCAGGCTGGAATGACTACCGGTTGTCTCGGTCGGAGATTGCTCATTCCCTTCAACATCACGTTTAACTGGGCCACCTCTGGACTATCCCTGTTGGCTAGACAAGGGATAACTGATGCCAAAGCTGACTTGTATCCAGCAATTGTGACGGGAGCTAGTCCTGTAAAGAACAGCTCACAGAGAAAGTCTGCTATTTGCTGAATAGTGGATTGAAAGGTATCAATACCCTTTTCTTCACACCAGTCTGCAAATCTGTTAACCTTGTTGTTATATGACTTGAAGGTTGACCTCCTTCTCGCAGCCGCGATGAAATCAGCAGCCTGTCGAGAAAAGCCTTCCGACGTGGAACGTTGTTTGACAACATCCACGCAGTCAATTTGAACATTTCGGGAAACTCGTGTAGGAAGCGTCCCTTGGCCTGGGAGATTATGTTCGGAATCTCGGGCAACTGCACAGGATTTTCCACCAGCAGATCTAGAAGATCCGTGAACCACGCCCTGCTCGGCCAATACGGCGCTATTAGCAGGACCAGACACGGTTCCTCCCTGACCTTCACCAATACCTTCGGTAGAAGAATGGTGGGTGGATACGCGTAAGCGTGCATCCCTCTCCAGCTTATCGCCAGAGCGTCTGTATCGACGGCATTTGGATCTGGAATCGGCGAGACATATGTCATGATTTGAGCATTTTCCTTTGTGGCGAACAAGTCCACGTTGGGTTTGCCCCAATGCTCGAAGATCCGTCGTAGAACTGGAGGGTTGAGGGACCATTCTGTTGGCAGGATTCTCTGTCTGCGAGACAAAGCATCCGCCAGAATGTTCAATCGGCCAGGAATATGAGCTGCTTTCAAAACAACCGAGTAATTCCTGCACCATTGAATCAAGTGCCACACCCTGATGCACAGGGTGGGCGACCTGGTCCCTCCTTGGCGATTTATATATGATACTACTGTCGAATTGTCCGACCGTATCAATATCACCTTGCCCCTGATCATCGGAAGGAACTCTTCCAACGCCAGTTCCACTGCCATCATTTCCAACAGATTGATATGCAGCTGACTCTCCGGGAGAGTCCATGTGCCCGAGACCTGGTGTTCTCCCAGGCAGGCACCCCACCCTTCCAGCGATGCATCCGTGTAAACGGACAGCTGGGGGTGGGGTAGGTGCAGCGAAACCCCTATTAGGAGATTCTGACGCTGTTTCCACCATAGAAGATGCGATATTATCGGCTCCAAAACTGGCACCAGTTTTGACAGGGGTTCTGTTCTCTGTTTCCACAGAGACATCAGATACAACTGGATAGGTCTTCGCATTAGAGCAGCGTACGGGATAACCTGCTCCATGGAGACCATCATGCCCAGCATCTGAAGGAACCGCCTCGCCTGAATGTGGTTTCCCACTCGAAAACTCCCGAGGATGGCTAACAGAGACACCACTCTGGGCTCTGACGGGTAAACCCTGCCCTCCTCGAGGTCGAATCGCATCCCCAAATAAACGAAATGTTGAGTGGGTGTCAACTCGGATTTCTCCTCGTTGACTAACCAGCCTAGATCTGAAAGTAACTTCAGAGTCAGAGCAGTATCCACGTTCAACCTGGCTGCCGAGTCTGCCTTGAGCAGCCAGTCGTCTATGTAGGTGTGTAGCGCCACGTTCTCTTTTCTGAGAAACGCTGTCACCGCAAGGACCACTCTTGTGAAAACCCTCGGAGCTGTCGACAGGCCAAACGGGAGAACTGTAAACTCCCATACTTGATTCTGAAACGCAAATCTCAGAAACCTGTGCCAACTCCGATTGATCGGAATGTGGAAATATGCATCTTTCAGATCGATCGATACACACCACATTCCTTTCCTCAATCCCGCCATTACCGACCTCGGTGTTTCCATCTGGAACCGAGGCGTATGGATAAACCAATTTAATGGCCTGAGATTGAGTATGGGTCTCCATCCCCCCGTGCTCTTGGGGACAAGGAACATGTTTGAATAGAAGCCTGGAGTGTTCCGGTTTGCTGGTTTTATTGCTCCCTTCAGAAGCAAACCCGACACTTCCTTTTGAACGGCTTCTAACTTGTCTGGCTCCCTTGGTACGGGTGTCCAGACTGGTGCCAAAGACAGATTTTGTGGCGGAAAGTCCCACCACTCCGGCATGTAACCCTGGGATAACCATCCCAGGACCAGACTGTCTGACGTCACACCTCGCCAAGCCTCGACGAAACGCATGAGCCTTCCACCCACCATAGACGCCTCGACGTCTAACGGGGTTGTCCGGCTCGCAGTCCGCCCCCCAACCCCTTTCTTAACGAGAGAGAGTGAGAACCATTTCGTTCTAGGCACGACGGGTATAACTGGCACCGCTGTTCCTGTCGCACAGGTGCGGTCCAGGCGGATATGAAGGGAGCTTGCGTACCCTCAGGTACGCTTCGGCCCCTTCTGTCCGCCCTTTGAGGCCTTACCCTTACCCTTCCCCTTGCCCTTACCACCTCTAGGGCGGTCCGGAGCAACATTGGGGAGGGTAGGCGCCTCTACAGCCTTCCTGGGTTTCTTCGCCGGCGGCGGCTCCGAAAACCCAGCCGAAACAGACGTCGCAATAGGCCTGGCTTTCGCCTTGCCCTTATGCTTTTTCTGTTTCTTTGAAGGCTGTACTGTTAGCGGCTTACCCACAGCCCCTAGTGCGTGCGCTTGCCGCACTAGCTCTAGCTGTAGATTTACCGCTAACCGATTCTGCGCAATACTGGCGGTGTCCTCTAAGATGGCCCGCGCTTGGCCACCAAAGATGCTAGGCCCTGTCAGGGGCGTCCCAAGAAGACGCTCCTTGACTGCCGTAGCCGGACGCATATGGTCAATGACCATTTGCCTCCTGGACTTCGTCACACACGCTTGCACCCTTGCCAATGCGTCCATTGACAGCACCAAGCCGTCATTAACGCACGATAGCGCCACAGGTGGCACAGGGTGGCCTGCCCCCGCTTCAGCCCACACCGACTGAAGTAGACGATAGGAGTGATTGACAGCGCTCATGGCTGCCCTCACACTCATCGCATAGGGCCAGGACTTCTTCCTGGTGTACCTGGGCCTTATCCACTAGTGCCGGACCGGGACCACCCGAACCGGCACTCTGGACGCCCAGTACCCATCGGTCATCCTCCGTGACCGACGGGACTACACCATACCTGTCGTATTCACCCCGCGGAATACGGCACCTTGCCCGCACCTCCCTGGAGGCCGCAGGGAGCTGACCCTTGGTCATTAGTTGTTTACTATAAATAGCATCCAACAAATCAATGAACCGTGGATCCAGTCCCACTGACTGGATCCGGGCCGCGGGCAAAATCCCCGTCCTAATCGACGCAACCGACGGACGGGGCGCATCTTCATCGGCCGTGGCCGAAACCACAGACGGGTCAACTCTGGCTAGCCACGCCAGAGCATCAGACCAGTCTAACTCCGAAGAAGATACCCCCGCAAACACGTCACCCGTTGACATGCTTACGGGTCTGCCAGCCATGGCCTCCCGGCCAGGAGCCACGGCTGACACGCCAGGCACTCCGCTACCACATGGTTCCGCCGCCACCCCATGAAACACTCCGGTCCATGGGGTAGGTCCGCACGGAAAACCGTACGGACCCGTAACCGTCGCGGAACCATAGCCGGCCACGGGCGCCAACGGCACCCCATGTCCGGCTGCCGGACCAGGCGAGATAGGTGAGTACCACGCCTGGCCCGGCACACCGGTTCCCCTGACGGCTGGTGACAAACCAAGCCGCGCGGAACCGGTGCACGGTAACGGATTGGCCTCAGCCGCAGGCGGAGCCGCTGACCTGGCTTGCGCCAAACCAGACAAATGGAGGCCGGTTCCGTCCAGGACGGAATCAACCTCCATATTCTCCACCTGCGGCTTCACGGGCCGCAGCAACCTCTCCTCCTCGGCCTCATCGTCTTCAGACTCCGAAGAGCCGTCACTAGACGAATAAACCGTGGAGCCGTCCTGGCGGACGGCTCCCACACCTGACGGACCGGCCACCGCTACTGGACCACCCGGAGGTGGCCGCAGAGAGACAGAACCCGTCTGGCCGAAGCCAGACGGACCCGCCAGGGGGCCGTACGAGACGGCCCCCTCGGTAACCAGTCCAGAATCCTGTCCGAAGACAGGATCCGTACCAGGCATGGGGAGAAACTGCCCCCCAACCTTTGGTAGCAGGGACGACACCAGCGTGGGCAGAACGCTATGCAGAAAACCCTGCATAGCCGGACCAAACCACGCCGGCGGTGCCATCTCCGCCACCTCCAGCTGGGGACGTGGAGCACCCCCACCGGCCGAACCGGGCGCTCCACGATTTCCTCTCGGACCGCCTGACCCCGCGTCAGACCCAGCCAAGTCCTTCTGGGCAAGGAACTTAACCATCGTTTCGACGGACCACACTGCACAAACATTACACCTATGATCTATATTACACAGGGCACACCTAAAACAGACATGGTCCTTGAACATTACACGGACAAACTTATGGCAGTCGTCACATGATGGCGGGGCTGGCTTGGCCTATAAAATAAGCACAAACCTACAATAAACAAGCGGAACGAGACACGGATGGAAGGCAGACAATTAATTTTCAAATATTTTGACTCATAAATTAACCGTAACCTCCCGCACCCCACCCCGCCACGTTACAACAACGATCGCATTGATTATGACGACAAGAACGCGGCGGGCACAACACACCCATAATAGATCCTACAGGATGTGTAACGGCTCCAGGAATCATATCGCATAGCATTCAGGGTATATTTACTAATCAATATAAATTATACTCCTAACGAACGCAGCACGATATGTGAAGAAAACAACAAAATGTATAACAACTGCTGTCCCACACGGTAAAACCGCAGACCACGCATCTACTCAAGAATTTTGAAACCACCGATCATTGCAAACCGATCGTGATTGCACGTAAACTTGATCATTCTAAAGTTTCCGGTACCATTTTTAGTACGCAGCACCCAGAACAAGATGCGCGATTAATGAAAAAATTTTTCTTCACATAAACATCCGAGCGACCGGGTGTGACGTCACCCGCTCGGATTCTACGGAGAACGACGTCAGCCGATATTCGTGTTAGAAATACCGTAGCAAACACCTATTTTCATATCTGCCGATCGCCTGTTGGGGTTTAAAGAAGGCGATCGTCTGGCATATATCGTTGCTAGCACACGTCCCAGATTCTATGGGGTTAGAAATTGGAACATGCGACACAACGAAATTTAGAGACCTAAGTCTTTTAACTATGGATATAAAGAACAATACAACCTGGTTATCTTGGGCGGTATTCTCCATAGTCCTTAGTTATCCTTTCAGAACACACAAACTATCACTGATTAAAGACTTAGATTCTTTTAAAAAACACTAAAATCCTTAATGCGAAAAGCATGTATTGCACTTGTTGCTATGCAAACAAGAATGAGCTCTATGGTAAACGGGTACTCGGCAGTGGGGAGCCGGGTACCCGGTTCCCAGGAGTCGGTAAAGCTTTCTAAGTCTATAATCCTAGAGCCGCTGTCAGGGCCAGCTGTATATCAGAAGTAACAGAATGGTGAGTATTGATCGAAGGAGAAATCAAGATTCCATACTGGATAGAGTTGTGGTCCCTCATTTTGTAAATCATGCACCTGGAACCCACCCTATATTCATGGATGACAACGCCCGACCACATCGTGCTAGAGCTGTGCATGAATACCTCCGCCAGAATGCCATCGAAACCCTACCATGGCCAGCAAGGAGCCCTGACATGAACCCTATTGAGCATATCTGGGACATTCTGGGAAACATGGTGAGAAGAAGGGATCCTCCTGTGCAGAACCTACAGGAATTAACAGACGCACTCCATCTTGAATGGCAACGAATACCACAATGGCGTATCAGTCGGTTGGTGACCAGCATGAGACGTCGTGTCCAGGCCGTCATCCAGGCACAAGGTGGATATACCCGGTATTAATAATGACAGTCTCAAACTCGTGCACAGATGTTAAACTTCGTTTTCAGACACCATTAATGACAATCTAGCCACGTGTGTCAACTGTAGGGCAATAGTTGTCAGTTGTGTCAACGTAACCATATTCAGGCCTCGTTTTCAAGTTCAAACAAAAACACACAGTGTTTCCCCACCATCATAATCAGCATTCCTCTAGTTGCATTATTACCTCTTGCACTAAGATGGATGGGTACATAAATGTTTATGCTATTGCTTTCTTCATAGCACATGAATATACCCTCGCATGTGCGTAAAAATAGGGTGGTGCTTAACTTTTGCACAGGTGTATATATACTTAGTTGCAGTGTTAGACAATAATCACTGAGCATAATTCTTTTAGCAATTTCAGGCTGCGTACTAATTTTTCCTTTTTGATTCGGTTGTCATATCCATTGAGTTATCTATAACTACCTCTATGGTCATGTCTAATTAAAGAAAATAACGCAACAGCATTCCAGATTGTTGTATTTTGAACTGTGCGTTCTGTTGATTACTTTTAAATGTAAATCGTACATTCTGAAAGCAGTTTATGCCGTTACTATTGTAGTTACTCAAAGCTACCATCCTATGTATATCGATTGCGCAGGATCTCCCCGGGTACTAATATTAGCGCTTTGCGCTACTCGGGTAATGACCTAAACTCGTCCTACAAAGGGAGGCTATAAGCGGAAGCGGGATTTATATTTTTACTCGACATTTTATGTCAAAATTTTGATGAAATAAACGATGTTTATTAAGCTATACGCAATATTTAGGCAGTCCCAATTAATAATTTCACTCCTGCGATGATGGATATAAGGTATACATTAAGCATAGACGTAGGATGGTAAGAATTTGTCGCATGAAATTGTGTTCTAATTTCGTGCTATTTTTGTATCATTTATTTCAACTTTTTCTAGAAATTCCAAGTCCCAGTTTTGGTGACTTGTCACGTTACCCTAGGTTTATACTTTTGGAAATTTGGGCCTACAATTTAATCGAAAACCACGAGGTTTTTTATAAAATCGATCGCGATGTTTCAAAGCAAAAATCGTGCAACCCTAGGCTTAGGCAGCAATGGCTTCCATTCATATTAATTTCAAAATATCCAACAGCTTTCCTGTTTGTTTGCTCTGAGATTGAGATACAGCAGATTTATCAGTGAATGAGTTAATTGCTTTACATTTTCACCGACAACCATATAATTTATAATTTGGGTAGCAATACATGCTATGCAAATATTAGCCGAGGCCGCCCCAAAGATCACCAATGGCAATGATAACCGAATATTTCCTGGAAGAGTGCTCTCCCTTTAGCTGCTACCCATCTGCATTATGCAAGCGTATTTGTGTGATGAAATACTTTACCAGTATATGTGTTGTTATTTTCAGAAGATTGGCAGCATGCCCACACGCCAGATGCAGTAATATCACAAAAAACACAGGGCATATGGAGATTTAATTTACAATGACACAGCATTGTCAGATATATCATTGGTAGAGTATAGGCCGGCCAGGGCAGGGAATGAGCATAGACGCAACTTCATTTATTACAACAAAAAATGTTTAATTATTTTGAGAAAGATGTCAAATTTACAGAAAATTTTGCAAATTAATTTAGTCCACACAGAAACTTTCGCAAATATATTAAGGCATGAGTGTGAAATGACTGGCTCAGCTAGCTGAGCCAGTCATTTCAGTGGTGAATTTTCAAAAAGAAGTCTCTTGACCAGTATTAAATGAGCAATTTATATTTTTGTGACATAAAAATTTATTTTGAACCATGTGTTTGAATCGACTAACCTGTCGCTTCATATTAATTCGAACACCGCTTGCTTTCGCTTCCTTCTTCAGCCTCTCGTTCTCCGCCAGGCGCTTGAGAAAGTCATCACGACATTTTGAATGCTTCACATGCTCAACTCGAAGATTGATTCTCTTTGGGATAATACGATTCCTACACACACACACATAAAAACAGATATTATAAATAGAAATTCAACCTACAGGTACATGTGTATACTACAGAATTATCAATCTGTATCATAAATTCAATCCCCTTTTGTGTGAGACCGGGTGTAAGACTAACGTTATTTATTTCAACGAGCTTTCGCAAATAAATGTACACGGTCGAGGCATATATATACAAAACAAGAGGCCCAAGAGCCTAAAACATGTTGCATAACTTTCAGAATAAGAGGCCCAAGGGCCTGTGACGCTCAGCTGAACCATTAGCATTTGAAATATTTGCATTTAAATATACACAATTCTTTACATTAAACAAGATGGCCACCAGAAAAATTGACCAATCAAAATTCTGAATGAACGTTATGGAGCCTATCACCATAGAATACATCTAACCAAATTTGGTTGAAATATGTTAAGCAGCTATGGAGGAGTAGCATTTTGACGATTAAATCTAAGATTTTCACCCAAAAAATTGATGAATCAAAATTCTGAATGGAGGTTCTGGAGCCTTCCACAATAGGGTCGGTCCTTTCAGCCAAATTTGGTTGAAATCGCTCAGAATGGTAAGGACATTCCAGGGCTTCCACTAGTGGAAGTCCGAAGTCCTATAATCCCAAAGTTCCTGTTTGGACTCCCAAAAAACATATCACGGAAGTCTTGGGACACCCCCTTTTTTTTGGCCCTGACACATCTAAAAACAGTGATTTAAAGCAAATTACATGTATTTGAACCATTTTAGACTTCCATGTTTCTTGCATGGACTCCCAATAGCATTACCCAGGAAGTCTGTGTCCTAGACTTCCTGTGTTTAAAAATTAGTGGAAGACCTGGGACATTCCAGTACATTTTTCATAAAATCTTCACCCAAAGATTTTCACCCAAAAAATTGATCAATCAAAATTTTGAATAGATGTTCTAGAGCTTACCACCATAGACGCGATCTAGCCAAATATGGTTGAAATATGTCAAGCAGCTAAGGAGGAGTAGCATTTTGACCATTTCTGGTAGATTTTTTATAAAATCTAGGATTTTCACCCAAAAAATGGATCAAACTAAATTTTCAAAACAAATGTCTGGAGGGTACCACCATACTTGCTTGCCATGTTTAAGTGCTCAAAGCGCTATTCTGGTAATTCACCATATTAGATCTTTGCAATCAGATCAGTCAACGGTTCTCAACCATCCTTCTATACCTAAGAAAATTATATATTAGTAATCTAGCTTCAACGTTACTTACCCGACTTGTTTGTTGACCACAACACCAACTGCATGTCGCGTAACATTGAATACCCGGCCAGTCTTCCCATGATAAAACTTGAATGGCATGCCTTTCTGCACGGCTCCATTTCCCTGCAAACAAAACCATCCATCTATATAACTGTCTGACTGCTGCAACTCACCAGACAATAATCTCAATGGACAAATTAGCCACCAAAAACTTTATCCAGAGTTAAACCTCATGGAACAAGAGGCCCAAGGGGCCTGTATCACTCACCTGGACCAAAGGCATTTCAAATAGAATGTTCATTAACAATAAGTAGAACGCTAATGAATTGAGCAGACGTGTAACAAGAAAACAGAGACCATGTTTCTTTACGTATCACCTTCTCTAGAACAAACTTTAATGGCCCTTACACATCAATATCATCTCCCAAATTTCGGGCCGATCATTCAGCAGTTCTGGAGGTGTCGCTTTCTCGAAAACTAGGTCATCCAAGATGGCCGCCAAATGATTCAGCCAATGAAGTTCACATGTGAACAAATTTGGTTCAGCACTTGCCCTAGATGATATTTCATGAGTTCTGAATCGATCCCTCAAATGGTTTCAGAGATTTTTTTAAAATCGGCCAAAATCAAAGATGCCAATTGACCGATTGGCTTCATTTGAACAAACTTGAATCTCTATGCCCTAAGGATGCCTCCTGCCAAATATAATTGAAATTGTCCCAGTAGTTATCGAGCAGGCATTTTAAATTTACCATTGCTTTAGTATGTGAGCGTTTGGCAGGAAAATGATCCAAGATGGCCGCCAAACCGTTTATCCGACCGTTTCGAAAATTGCAAATTTGAGATCAGAATACTCAAACACATAAAACCAATTTCGGCATCAAAATCCATCAAATAAAAAAATCCAATATGGTCGCCAAATACGCTATATTTTTATTGACCTACGGTGGCCATGTTTTTTGGCGGTTCAACTTCCCTTGAACAAACTTTAATGACCCTTAGTCCCTAATCATATCTGCCAAATTTCGACCCGATCTGTTCACCGGTTCTGGAGAAGTCATTTTCGCTAAAACTAGGTCAACCAACATGGCAGCCGAACCATTTGACCAATCAAATTCCCTTGAACAAACTTGGTTCAGCTCTTGCCCTGGATCATACATGTATTTCATGGGGTTTGCATCAATCCCACAGGCTGTTTCGGAGATTTTTTAAAGACGTTTCCTAAAATCTACCAAAATTCAAGATGGCCGCCGGTCAAATTGGCTTTGTTTGAACAAACTGGGATCCCTATGCCCTAAGGATGAATCCTGCCAAATATAATTGAAATCGGCCCAGTGGTTCTTGAGAAGTTATTTAAAAGAAAAGTTGACAGATGGACGGACGTCACGGCATAAGCTCACTTGGCCTTTTAGGCCGGGTGAGCTAAAAATGTAGTGTGCAGAAATTCCAGCACACACACACACACACACACACACACACACACATACATACACACACACACACACACACACACACACACACACACACACACACACAGGGGCATTACTGTTTTTGGCTGATATGAGTGTTAAAGGGTTAAATTGTAAATCTCAAGATTATTTTTGGAAATTTATCATTGAAATGACTGGCTCAGTAAATTCTCAGAAATAGTCTTCTCTTGGACAGTCCACTGTAAATGTGCATTCACGACGACCACAGCAGAGGAACGGAAAAGAAATGGAATTCACAGAGTTAGTAATTTGAAACAGAAAAGTGATATTGAAACGGAAATCAAAGGAAAATCTGCAAAAAATGTGTAAATTGAAACAGAAACATGATATTCAAGCAGAGATTAGTGGGTTAAAGGCATTTTCCTCAAGAAGGCAAGACATTCTCAGATAAACTTGTAAATTACACACCCATATCTTCGCCACCCTACCTTTGTACTGTCTGGGTATACTAATAACACACAGCCGCAAAACAAATTTGACTGTTTCATTGAGTTTATAAAGTGTATTTGCAGCTTAGATGATATAAGTTTGCGAAACGCAAGTGAAAAAGAATCCGCAAAATGGTAAATGTTAAACCAGAAAACCACTGTCCCTATGAACCTTATACTGCTCATGTTTGTCCAACATAGCTTCTACAGTTGTCTTGTGAGTGTCCATTTGTAGAAGACTACTTTTCAAAATGTATCACTGGAATGGCTGGTACGATAACAAAGCCAATCATGCCAGCCTCTCATCAAATGCAAATGGTCCTTACTATTTAATAAACATGCTGTTGAATATTTTGAAACTAATCTGACTGGGCGCTGTTGCTGCCTATGGCAGCAACAGCACGCAGTCAAATTAGTCTCAAAATATTCAACAGCTTACGATAATCAGGGAGTTCAGGGATTGATCGATTCCAACACAGGTGAAGCTTAGCTAAAGATGGATGGGGCATAGCTAAAACAGGATGAATTCCTCCATTGTTGGGGGTAACTCTGGCAAGTTTACTGAAAAATGATCTCTACCTCTGAGCCAGTAAAATATTGAAAAAGAATTTGCTAAACTGAAACATGGCTAAAATACACACTAAAAAGCAGCTATTACTGTATGTTTAATATTATGAAGTCTGGCTACAAAAAGAAAATGTATGTCCAGAAGCAAATAGCCACATTGCATATCTTGATAAGCATCTTTTAACAATCATGCCTGAGCAGAGCAGTGTTGTTAACACACTGCTATGCTCAGGCATGATTGTTAAGACACTTATCAAGATTGGCAATGTGGCGACCTAATATCATATCTTCATCATATAGCAGAATTTGGCTATTAACAGTGAACAAAAATACAATTTTATCAATATCATCTACATGTATGTTGCAAATAGTAACAATATTGCTTTGTGCTAAATCTTGATTCATACAAATGAGTCTAGGAAACATTTACACAAACATCTTGAGCTCTAGCGAGGAATACCCTACCTTGATATCAACGATATCTCCTCTTTTGAAGACACGCATGTACGTGGACAGTGGAATAACACCATGCTTGCGAAATGGTCTGCTGAACATGTACCGCGTGCCACGACGATATCCCTTTGTGTTAGTCATCTTGGTTTACTAAGAAAGAAGATTAAATACAATGGAGTTTTAGCTATTCTCTGCTCATCTCTAGATAGCTAAGCCCCACCCACGCTTCGCTCGTGTTAGCATCAATCGATTCCTGCACTCTGAAAGTCAATTTCCAGAAAGCTTTTTACAGGTAAGCTGTTGAATATTTTGAAACTAATTTGACTAGGTGCCGTTCCTGCTTATGGCAACAAGTGCCAGTCAAATTAGTTTCAAAATGTTCAACAGCATGTTTATTAAATAGTAATGGCATACAAGTCGTACAACAACGTTTAGTCCATCATCAATTATTAGTGACGAACTTAGCTACGTCATTTATTACTTAATTGATTATAACATCATCCTACATGTCACGCAGTTGGCTATGACATCATATGATTGATGGATAAACTGGAAATCTCCATTAACGCTTTTCAATCATGAAATAAATGTACATCCGATAGGCCTGCAAAATCATTTGATTATTCTATTAATCCCAAATCTTTTTTACAGCCAAATAATTGAAGTCTCAATCTCACAAACAGCCATTTTTCAAATGCAGTCAGCTTATCTTGATGTGGTACTAAGCCATTAACATAATGTGCAAAATAAATAAGGCAAGTCACATTTTTTGATAGTTAGCCTATTGCTTATACAAATTCGACGCGATGCTGTCTGAACAGCCCAGGGTTCATTATAACTCCTTCTTTGGTATCATATCCCCTCATTGCTTTGCACAATAAAATAAGTTCGGATTTTTCAAGAAGTTTGAGAAGAATTTGATTGCCATGATTGATAACAATGTGAGGTATATAAACTGAAAAGTTTAGCTAAACGCAAATTGGATGCCACCGATACCGCCTCCAGACGGCGTGCAAGGTATCATGAATAATAGTTTGTTTTACTTCATCATGGTTCATACATCTTTCTGCGCTTGAAATTCCATGACTTTTCATGACCAAAATTAACAAATTCCATGACCTCCAAGAATTAATATCTAGAAGATCTGTGTTTATGAGAAAATTAAAAAAAATAAGGTCAGAGTTATACTGCAGAATGTCTGAATATTGCCTCGTACAACAACCAATCCACGTACTCCCTTGATTTGATAAGCTGTTGACGTAAGTTTTATTGCATAAAGGTGATTTATGCCAAGTGATTTCTTTATATTTTACATGATTACCATTTTCTATGACTTTTCCATGACCTATGATAAAAAAAAACCCAGATTTTCCGTAGACAAATTTTAAATTGCATGACTTTCCAGGATTTCCATGATCAGTACGAACCCTGCTTCATAAAGTCAAGCCAAAATGAAGCAAATTAAATGAATTTCCCAAATATTAAAGTTGCAAACATAAATAGAACTAACAAATTTCCCGAGAACACCAGAGTATTTAGTAGGCCTGGGCGACAGCGGGGCTTAACTATAATTCAGTTACAGTTTTCATGTAAGTGAAATAACTTGTAACTGAAGAATCTGTTCAGTTACAGTAACGGAAATATAACCAGGTACATTGCAAAAGTAACTGGAATTTCAGCTACTTTTCAATTACTTTTTAGTTACATTTCCGAACCTTTCTAACAAATTTATTATGATTTTCTTAATTTTCAGCATAGCTACTCTTATACACATGAGCCATGACGCTCCACTATACCAATTTCAATGTAATCATACAGCTAACTTGTTGAATATATTGAGTCTAATTTTACTGGAAGGTCTTGATGCCATGGGCAACAACATTATTTCCAAGCATTAGTGATATTTATTTGAAAATTTACCATTGAAATGATTGGTTTGAAGTCGGTGATTCAGTGGTCTATTTTCGAAAATGTACATGGGTGGTCATCTTCTATTTTGCTACAACCATCAGTTTAAGAGGTATCATGACATGTGAGGTGTCAATTGATTACATGTGGAGGCAAACTTGTCTAATTCTTCTGAGTGTTCAGATAACAGGGTGAAATGTGTATATAAGCAATTTTACAATTTCCGGTACATTTTTCATAAAATCTAACATTTTCACCCAAAAAATTGCTGAATCAAAATTCTGATTGTATGTTCTGGAACCTATCACCATAGAATCCATCTAACCTAATTTGGTCGAAATATATCAAGCGGGTATGGAGGAGTAGCATTTTGACCGTAAATTTTTCACGAAAAAGATTTTCACCAAAAAAATTGATGAATCACAATTCTGTATGGCGGTTCTAGAGCCCACAACTACAGAGTCCTTTCAGCCAAATTTGCTTGAAATCGCTCAGAATGTTAAGGAGAAGAAGCAATTTGACTATTTCCGGTACATTTTTCATCAAATTGCAGGAAATGTCAATTTCCCTTTCTCCGAGATCTAACAATACTCACCATTCTGTTACTTCTGATATACAGCTGGCCCTGACAGCGGCTCTAGGATTATAGACTTAGAAAGCTTTACCGACTCCTGGGAACCGGGTACTCGGCTCCCAACTGCCGAGTACCCGTTTACCATAGAGCTCATATTGTTTGCATAGCCACCAAACAAGAGAAAACTATGGCTTGCCTCCGTGGGGCTGGGAGGCTGGGTCCGTAACAGAATGGTGAGTATTGTTAGATCTCGGAGAAAGGGAAATTGACATTTCCTGCATTCTCCTTCGATCAATACTCACCATTCTGTTACTTCTGATATACACCAGATTTGATCAGTAACCTGGTGGGAAGGGGCAAGCCATAAATGCTAATTTTGCCCCTTGGAGAAAGATTTTAGACTTCAAACTTGACTAACGGAGACCTAAAAGGACCGTCAAGTTCACGGAACCGAATCACATTCGCGTCACAGTCCTCCCCCCTTTTTCCTCCTAAGAAAAGGGAGAGAACTAACGAACATGTATCTCGCCTGAAAACACAAATATGCCAAGAGGGTTAACTGCTCCCTGCATACTCCATGTATTAGCCTGGGAATGAGCATGAATATATAAGATGAATGAACATGATACATATCCATAATACAAAAAACTCTCACTATTGAATTACCTTATGATAATTGGACTTCAGACGTACCGCCTCCAACCATTCAGCGGTTCGGCCATCAGTGACACAATCTGGTTGACATCCTCTCGCCTGACCATGCCTGCTTTAGGTTCTTTTCTTACCGAAGTGAGAAAAGGGTGAAAAGCAGTGTGGTCACTAACTATCGTTTCAAAACAGCTAAAGCGAGTGGATTGGCTGAGTCTGACACATCCCTCATATAGTAATCCGTGAATGAGGACTCACAGTGCCATTGTGCAACGGCCATGATGTCCTATAACGGAACACCATTGTAAAGGGCGGTCGAGGCGGCTATTCCTCTGACATTGTCTGCGCGGCGCCATAAGACTTTTTATGGCAGATCCACAGATGTCTATCGTTCGACCGTAACGAGTCAGTCCGTTTCTTGTACTTAGTCAAAGCACGGACCGGGCACCAGACACTGGCATCACGATCAAACCTAGTTAACTTCGGTATAATGATCGGTTTGCCGGGATATCTCAAAGATTGGTTCTTTGACATAACCTCTGCTCTTGGCAGAAGACGCAGACCTTCTCCAGAAACAATAAATCGGTTCCTCTCTGCCGAAAGCGCATGGATCTCACTGCGCCTTCTAGCTGAGGAAGCTGCCAATAGAAAGACCGCCTTTAGAGTCAAATGCTTTAGACTAGCCGAACGCAACGGTTCGAAAGGGTGCTTGGCCAGTACATTAAGCACTAAAGATAGACTCCAGGCTGGAATGACTACCGGTTGTCTCGGTCGGAGATTGCTCATTCCCTTCAACATCACATTTAACTGGGCCACCTCTGGACTATCCCTGTTGGCTAGACAAGGGATAACTGATGCCAAAGCTGACTTGTATCCAGCAACTGTGACGGGAGCTAGTCCTCAAAAGAACAGCTCACAGAGAAAGTCTGCTATTTGCTGATAGTGGATTGAAAGGTATCAATACCCTTTTCTTCACACCAGTCTGCAAATCTGTTAACCTTGTTGTTATATGACTTGAAGGTTGACCTCCTTCTCGCAGCCGCGATGAAATCAGCAGCCTGTCGAGAAAAGCCTTCCGACGTGGAACGTTGTTTGATAACATCCACGCAGTCATTGAACATTTCGGGACACTCGTGTAGGAAGCGTCCCTTGGCCTGGGAGATTATGTTCGGAATCTCGGGCAACTGCACAGGATTTTCCACCAGCAGATCTAGAAGATCCGTGAACCACGCCCTGCTCGGCCAATACGGCGCTATTAGCAGGACCAGACACGGTTCCTCCCTGACCTTCACCAAAACCTTCGGTAGAAGAATGGTGGGTGGGTACGCGTAAGCGTGCATCCCTCTCCAGCTTATCGCCAGAGCGTCTGTATCGACGGCATTTGGATCTGTAATCGGCGAGACATATGTCATGATTTGAGCATTTTCCTTTGTGGCGAACAAGTCCACGTTGGGTTTGCCCCAATGCTCGAAGATCCGTCGCAGAACTGGAGGGTTGAGGGACCATTCTGTTGGCAGGATTCTCTGTCTGCGAGACAAAGCATCCGCCAGAATGTTCAATCGGCCAGGAATACGAGCTGCTTTCAAAACAACCGAGTAATTCCTGCACCATTGAATCAAGTGCCACACCCTGATACACAGAGTGGGCGACCTGGTCCCGCCTTGGCGATTTATATATGATACTACTGTCGAATCGACCGACCGTATCAATATCACCCTGCCCCTGATCATCGGAAGGAACTCTTCCAACGCCAGTTCCACTGCCATCATTTCCAACAGATTGATATGCAGCCGACTCTCCGGGAGAGTCCATGTGCCCGAGACCTGGTTCTCCCAGGCAGGCACCCCACCCTTCCAGCGATGCATCTGTGTAGACGGACAGCTGGGGGCGGTGTAGGTGCAGCGAAACCCCTAATAGGAGATTCTGACGCTGTTTCCACCATAGAAGATGCGATATTATCGGCTCCAAAACTGGCAACAGTTTTGACAGGGGTTCTGTTCTCTGTTTCCACAGAGACATCAGATACAACTGGATAGGCCTTCGCATTAGAGCATCGTACGGGATAACCTGCTCCATGGAGACCATCATGCCCAGCATCTGAAGGAACCGCCTCGCCTTGAATGTGGTTTCCCACTCGAAAACTCTTGAGGATGGCTAACAGAGACACCACTCTGGGCTCTGACGGGTAAACCCTGCCCTCCTCGAGGTCGAATCGCATCCCCAAATAAACGAAACGTTGAGTGGGCGTCAACTCGGATTTCTCCTCGTTGACTATGCAGCGTAGATCTGAAATTAACTTCAGAGTCAGAGCAGTATCCACGTTCAACCTGGCTGCCGAGTCTGCCTTAAGCAGCCAGTCGTCTATGTAGGTGTGTAGCGCCACGTTCTCTTTTCTGAGAAACGCTGTCACCGCAAGGACCACTCTTGTGAAAACCCTCGGAGCTGTCGACAGGCCAAACGGGAGACTGTAAACTCCCATACTTGATTCTGAAACGCAAATCTCAGAAACCTGTGCCAACTCCGATTCATAGGAATGTGGAAATATGCATTTTTCAGATCGATCGATACACACCACATTCCTTTCCTCAATCCCGCATTACCGACCTCGGCGTTTCCATCTGGAACCGAGGCGTATGGATAAACCAATTTAATGGCCTGAGATTGAGTATGGGTCTCCATCCCCCTGTGCTCTTGGGGACAAGGAACATGTTTGAATAGAAGCCTGGAGTGTTTCGATTTGCTGGTTTTATTGCTCCCTTCAGAAGCAAACCCGACACTTCCTTTTGAACGGCTTCTAACTTGTCTGGCTCCCTTGGTACGGGTGTCCAGACAGGTGCCAAAGACAGATTTTGTGGTGGAAAGTCCCTCCACTCCGGCATGTAACCCTGGGATAACCATCCCAGGACCAGACTGTCTGACGTCACACCTTGCCAGGCCTCAACGAAACGCATGAGCCTTCCACCCACCATAGACGCCTCGACGTCTAACGGGGTTGTCCGGCTCGCAGTCCGCCCCTCCACTCTTTCTTAACGAGAGAGAGAGAGAACCATTTCGTTCTAGGCATGACGGGTATAACTGGCACCGCTGTTCCTGTCGCACAGGCGCGGTCCAGGCGGATATGAAGGGAGCTTTCGTACCCTCAGGTACGCTTCGGCCCCTTCTGTCCGCCCTTTGAGGCCTTACCCTTACCCTTCCCGCCTCTAGGGCGGTCAGGAGCAACATTGGGGAGGGTAGGCGCCTCTACAACCTTCCTGGGCTTCTTCGCCGGCGGCGGCTCTGAAACCCCAGTTGAAGCAGAAGTCGCAACAGGCCTAGCTTTCGCCTTGCCCTTATGCTTCTTCTGCTCCTTTGAAGGTTGTCCCGTTAGCGGTTTCCCAACAGGCCCTAGTGCATGCGGTTGCCGCACTAGCTCTAGCTGTAGGTTTACCGCTAACTGATTCCGCGCGATACTGGCGGTATCCTCTAAGATGGCCCACGCTTGGCCACCGAAGATGCTAGGCCCTGTCAGGGGTGTCCCAAGGAGACGCTCCCTGACTGCCGTAGCCGGACGCATATGGTCAATGACCATTTGCCTCCTGGATTTCGTCACACGCGCTTGCACCCTTGCCAATGCGTCCATCGACAGCACCAGGCCGTCATTGACACATGAAAGCGCCACAGGTGGCACAGGGTGGCCTGCCCCGCTTCAGCCCACACCGACTGAAGGAGACGATAAGAGTGGTTGACAGCGCTCATCGCTGCCCTCACACCCTCATCGCATAGGGACAGGACTTCTTCCTGGTGTACCTGAGACTTGTCCACAAGTGCCAGACCGGGGTGACCCGGCACGGCACTCTGGACGCCCAGTACCCATCGGTCATCCTCCGTGACCGACGGGACTACACCATACCTGTCGTATTCCCCCCGCGGAATACGACATCTTGCCCGCACCTCCCTGGAGGCCGCAGGGAGCTGACCCTTGGTCATCAGTTGTTTGCTATAAATAGCATCCAACCATTCTATGAACCGTGGATCCAGTCCCACTGACTGGATCCGGGCCGCGGGCAAAATCCCTGTCCTGATCGACGCAACCGACGGACGGGGCGCATCTTCATCGGCCGTGGCCGAAACCAGACGGGTCAACCCTGGCTAGCCACGCCAGAGCATCTGACCAATCTACCTCCGATGAAGACACCCCCGCAAACACATCACCCGTTGACGTGCTCACGGGTCTGCCAGCCACGGCCTCCCAGCAAGGAGCCACGGCTGACACGCCGCCACCCCATGAAACACTCCTGTCCATGGGGTAGGTCCGCACGGAAAACCGTACGGACCCGTAGCAGTCGCGGAACCATATCCGGACACGGGTGCCCACGGCACCCCACGTCCGACTGCCGGACCAGGCGAGATAGGTAAGTACCACGCCCGGCCCGGCACACCCGTTCCCGTGACGGATGGTGCCAAACCAAGCCGCACGGAACCGGTGCACGGTAACGGATTTGCCTCAGCCACAGGCGGAGCCGCTGACCTGGCTTGCGCCAAACCAGACAAATGGAGGCCGTTCCGTCTAGGACGGAATCAACCTCCATATTCTCCACCTGCGGCTTCACGGGCCGCAGCAACCTCTCCTCCTCGGCCTCCTCGTCTTCAGACTCCGAAGAGTCGTCACTAGACGAGTCAACCGTGGAACCGTCCTGGCGGACGGCTCCCACACCTGACGGACCGGCCACCGCTACTGGACCACCCGGAGGTGGCCGCAGAGAAACAGAAACCCGTCTGGCCGAAGCCAGACGGGACTGCCAGGGGGCCGTACGAGACGGCCCCCTCGGTAACCAGTCCAGAATCCTGTCCGAGGACAGGATCCGTACCAGGCATGGGGAGAAACTGCCCCCCAACCTTTGGTAGCAGGGACGACACCAGCGTGGTCAGAACGCTATGCAGAAAAACCCTGCAGAGCCGGACCAAACCACGCCGGCGGTGCCATCTCCGCCACCTCCAGCTGGGGACGTGGAGCACCCGCACCGGGCGCTCCACGATTTACTCTCGGACCGCCTGACCCCGCGTCAGACCCAGCCAAGTCCTTCTGGGCAAGGAACTTAACCATCGTTTCGACGGACCACACTGCACAAGCATTACACCTATGATCTATATTACACAGGGCACACATAAAACAGACATGGTCCTTGAACATTACACGGACAAACTTATGGCAGTCGTCACATGATGGCGGGGCTGGCTTGGCCTATAAAATAAGCACAAACCTACAATAAACAAGCGGAACGAGACCCGGATGGAAGGCAGACAATTAATTTTCAAATAATTTGACTCATAAATTAACCGTAACCTCCCCGCACCCCACCCCGCCACGTTACAACAACGATCGCATTGATTATGACGACAAGTACGCGGCGGGCACAACACACCCATAATAGATCCTCCAGGATGTGTAACGGCTCCAGGAATCATATCGCATAGCATTCAGGTAGGGCTGCGCGATATACCGATACCATATTAAAAACCGATATCATACACTGACGGTTTAAAAACCGCCTATGAGAAATAAATATCGTCAAACCGAATATGACAAAATTTTCATTTTTTTCCGTACAAATACTAACCAATGTATACACAGGCATTTGAAGTTTACCCGCCTATTTCATATTATTAGCATATTTCATATATTACTATATATCTATATATATAATACACTATAATAAGTGTATTATATATGTAGTAGTATATGCAAAATGCTAATAATATGAAATAGGCGGGTAAACTTCAAAGGCCTGTGATGTATAAACATATTTTCCTCCGTCGCCCATTTGCAAGAAGTAGTGTTCTTGCTCTTCCCTCTGCTAATTCCAGTCTCGTTTGCTATTGGTCCGTACGGTCGTATGCCAGAAATTAGCCAATCAAATTGAGAATAATAATTTGTCTCTATTATTGAACATTCTTTATGTAATGACGTCAGCAAGCTATTGACCTTTGATCTCGGTGAATTGATTATTTTCCGTGCCGAAATGAATGGTCATTTTAGTGCGTTCAGTGATTGTACACCGACACGGCGATATACAGTCCATTGTGTATAAACAATGTCAGTTAGCCAGCGTATTATATACGGATTAATAATAATCACACTTAGCTAAACAGCGAGCCCATACCCTCCTTGAGTTAATTTGGGCTATATAGTATAAAAGATGGAAGATTTTTGTAGTTGTTATCAATTTCAAATTGTTCTTGATTACTACGTATTGCTTTTATCAATTATAAGTTTTTTGTACAAGTTCGTGATTGTGTTTCGTTACTGGTTAGGCCGTAAAATGGAGTTAATTCCAAAGGCGAAAGTGACATCGCCCATATGGGCTCACTATGGGTTTGTGGCAGATGAAAATGGTAAAGCAGTTGATGAGATGAAACCAACTTGCAAATTGTGCCGTGTAACTGTGTCAGCTAGTGGTGGGAATACATCAAATCTGACGTTTCACCTTCGTAAACACCATCCGTTAGCGTATTCGCAGTTACAGCCAACCAAGCGTAAACGAGATGACAGCGCAGGTGAAAGTAGTGATCGGCCGACAAAGCAGCCTAAGATAACACAGACACTACAGAAAGGGCAGTTGTACAAAAAATCAAGCACCCGTTTCCGACAGTTAACCAAAGGTGTAACTAAGTATATTGCCGGGGCCATGGTGCCTATTTATACCGTTGACAACAGTCATTTCAAGGGAATGATCGCTCAGTTTGATAGCCGGTATCAGTTACCTGGGCGTAAATATTTCACAGAAACCGCCATTCCGGAGTTATATAATGAAATTCGCGATCGTGTGTTGACAGATGTGAAAACTGCGGATTATTACTCATGTACGTGTGACCTCTGGTCATCAGAGGGAATGGTTCCATATTTGGGACTAACCATTCATTTCGTAGATGCTGACTGGAAATTACAATCCCGAATTCTAGAAACACTTTATTTCCCTGATGATCATACTGCCGATAATATTGGTGAGACCTTGAAAGACTGCTTAGCTAACTGGGGTTTAGACTCGAGCAAACTTGTTAGCATGACAACGGACAATGGTGCTAATATAAAGAAGGCACTGCGTGACTTAGAATGGAGTAATTTAAGTTGTTTTGGACATAACCTGCACCTGGCGATAAACAAATCGCTCACTGATCAGAGGATAATCCGTGCGTTAGGACGTTGTCGGACAATTGTATCCACATTCTCGACGAGCTGGAAAAAGCGACGCCAGATGAAGGAAGCGCAGGAGTCATTGAAACTTCCACAGCATCAGCTGATTACGGTAAGATAATCTATGACACTCTTTTAACCCTTTAGTGCCTAAATTAATTCCTGAAAATTTAAATATTTGCTTTTTGAATGTCCATTTGCAGGCCAAGAGACTATTTTTGAAAATTTACCGCTGGAATGACTGGCCCTGTTATCGAGCCAGTCATTACAGTGGTAAAATTTTAAATATAATCTTCGCTTGGTTGGAAAATATACCCTTCTCAAGACTACAGCTAACGCGGTATTTAGCTGATATGAGTGTTGAATGGTATTATATGTTCGCCAGTCTTAGATGAGACGAGCCGCCGAACAACATGCTAAGAAAATAGTTTGTAGACCTGTGAACTGTACTCATTAATTGAGCGCCTCTAATTTGGCATGGTTTTTTAATCAATTTATAGACCAACGTTAGATGAGACGTTTGACCTAATATCTGTATTCACTACCACAGCCGCCTTTATGTTGGCAAGAGTAAATCTAGATTGTGTCCGCTTAACCCATTGAACCCAGAATTGTTAAATGCGATAAAATGGATTGATTGCTGTTGGATATGTTGAAATAAATGTGATTGGATGCTGTTTCTGCCTTTAGGGGGAGAAGCTCTTGCCATTCAGATTTATTTCAAAATATACAAAATGTCATTTGCTTAACTTAACTGCTGCAATGCTGCGAGCACTTTACAAGTATCTTATAAATCTTTATTTCTATTATAGGATTGCCAGACTCGATGGGGTTCCAAATTCGCCATGGTTAAAAGGATTGTAGAACAGGAGCCTGCACTACGTCGCGTCCTGAGCAATGACAAAAAGACGGCACATCTTGCTCTATCTTGGCAGGACACCCAGGTTCTCGAAGCCATTTCAGCTGCTTTGGAGACGGTGGGTGACTTTACAGACATTCTGTCACAAGAACAGTATGTTAGTGTTTCTGCGCTAAAACCACTGGTAAAGTTGTTGGCTACAGAAATCCTAGAAACATCGAAGGACGAACATTCTCTAACTTCCCACATCAAAGATATAATAAAGGGTGATATGGAAAACAGATATAATAGCCAAGGTGATAGTATAAGCGCCCTTCTGTCAATGAGTAGCTTCCTAGACCCAAAATTCAAGTGTAAATACCTCTCTGAATGTGATGTTAGTGAGGTAAAGAAACGTATTGTGGACCAGACAGGCTCGCCTATTGATCTTGTGAAAACAACTCCTGACCAAACTACACCTACAAAGAAAACTCTATCAAGCCTATTCAGTAAAGCAAAATCCATTGATGTGAGCTCAAGCAAGTCGAGTCCGATCGAGAACGAGATTTACTCTTACCTCGGCAGTTTTGAGCCTGATGAGGACTCAAATGTCTTAAATTGGTGGAAGCTACATGAGAAAAGCTTCCCAAACATAGCAAAATTGGCTCGGAAATATCTGTGTGTAACGGCAACAAGTTGCCCATCCGAACGCTTATTTAGTAAATCTGGACAGATAGTAACCCCAAAGAGAGCGTGCCTTAAGCCAGATCGCGTCAATCAATTGTCATTTCTATCATGCAATTTGAGCCATTATTAACCCTGTAACACGTAACTTTGGTCAAGTAAATTTAATATCCATTTTCAGATCAAGAGAAGAAATATCTGGGAAAATTTACCACTGGAATGACTCGCTCAGTTATCAAGCCAGCCATTCCAGTGGTAAATTCTCAAAAATAGTCTTCTCTATCTGCAAATAGACATTTCTCAAGACAATTGTAGATGCCGTATTTGATCCAATTAATTTTAAAATATTCAACAGTCTTACCGTATGGTTGCCTTGAAAATGAGATCGTGGGAATTCATCTGGGAAAGGGTTAATGTCAATGTAATTTCAATCATTTCATTGAAAAAGTCCATTTTCAGATCAAGAGAAGAAATATCTGGGAAGATTTACCACTGGAAGGACTGGCTCAGTTATCGAGCCATTCATTCCAGTGATAAATTTTCAAAAATAGTCTTCTCTCGGTCTGCAAATGGACATTTCTCAACCCACTGTAGAAGCAGTTTTTGGCTGAAAGTTGGTGATTTATCCAGTGCTACTGTGCTACATGTAAACTTTAGTACTTACCCAACATATATGTTATATATTTTATTAGAAAATTAATTGCTCTTTCTCATTGTGAATGATTCATACCTGTTTACATCGAGAAATAAAAAAATTTTATTTTGTTTCTCAAATATTCTCCAATTCGAGTCAGTCCAGTCCAGTCAATATATATATATATTCAGTGGATTATGCCCTCAATCGTTATTGTGCAACTCCCGTTATGTCGGGATTTATTAACAAGGGATATTGGATGTGGAAAAAATATAATGCAAACAATGTATTCTCTATTACACCTATTATCTGAAATGGACTATAGCAAAATATTACAGCACGCATGCGCACACGTATCACTCGCGATTAGCTATCAACGAGTGCTGAAAAATACATGACAACTAAATTTTCAGTTTATTAAATGGTTTAACAGGATTATATGAATTATTAGGTATCACTCAACCCATCCACTATGCAGATCACACCCCATAAAACCGATATTCGGTTAAAACCGATATGAAAAGTCATACCGTAACCGATATGGCTATATGCAAAACCGCGCAGCCCTACATTCAGGGTATATTTACTAATCAATATAAATTATACTCCTAACGAACGCAGCACGATATGTGAAGAAAACAACAAAATGTATAACAAAACTGCTGTCTCACATGGTAAAACCGCAGACCACACATCTACTCAAGAATTTTGAAACCACCGATCATTGCAAACCGATCGTGATCGCACGTAAACTTGATCATTCTAAAGTTTCCGGTACCATTTTTAGTACGCAGCACCCAGAATAAGATGCGCGAATTAATGAAAAATTTTTCTTCACATAAACATCCGAGCGACCGGGTGTGACGTCACCTGCTCGGATTCTACGGAGAACGACGTCAGCCGATATTCGTGTTAGAAATACCGTAGCAAACACCTATTTTCATATCTGCCGATCGCCTGTTGGGGTTTAAAGAAGGCGATCGTCTGGCATATATCGTTGTTAGCACACGTCCCAGATTCTATGGGGACAGAAATTGGAACATGCGACACAACGAAATTTAGAGACCTAAGTCTTTTAACTATGGATAATAAAGAACAATACAACCTGGCTGTCTTGGGCGGTATTCTCCATAGTCCTTAGTTAATCCTTTCAGAACACACAAACTATCACTGATTAAAGACTTAGATTATTTTAAAACACTAAAATCCTTAATGCAAAAAGCATGTATTGCTCTTGTCGCTATGCAAACAAGAAATGAGCTCTATGGTAAACGGGTACTCGGCAGTTGGGAGCCGAGTACCCGGTTCCCAGGAGTCGGTAAAGCTTTCTAAGTCTATAATCCTAGAGCCGCTGTCAGGGCCAGCTGTATATCAGAAGTAACAGAATGGTGAGTATTGATCGAAGGAGAATTAACATTTTCACACAAAAATTTAATGATCAAAATTCTGACTGGATGTTCTGGAGCCTACGGCCATATGGTGGGTCCCTTCCAGCCAAATTTGGTTCAAATTAGGGTTGCCCGATTATTCAATTTTCATAATCGCGATCATTTAATACAAATAATCGCGATCATACGATTAATCATGAACTACCGTATTTCGCTTAATTGTAGCCTATGCTCTAATAGAAGCCCACCCCCTAACTTTGACATATGAGCTCCAATGATTTCTTAGCAGTTTCAAAACGCCAAAACGCTGTATTAGAATTCCACCCCCTCCCCCCCCCAACTCAGCAGATTGTATAGGAAATTTTTTTTTAAGAGCAAATTTGTAATAGTGTGTATGACGATAACAATCGTGTCACACGGGGTGTGTTTACTTCAGATCGATCTCTGCCCTGATACATTTCCGGCCCCTCTAGAAGTCAATACAGGCCTCGGATTTGTAAATCTTGACCACCTATTAGATTAATACTAATAGTAGGCCATGTATGTTCAAGATATAAAGTTTATTCCACGCTCTTGTAATCAAAATGCGCGTAAAACAGTCTTGGCGTGATTAAATACCTTCCTTATTATAAATATATTTTAAGACCAAATTTATGTACCAAACAAGCACGAGAGAAAATGTGCATCAATTTTGTAACGCCGATCAACATTAAACGATCCAAATTGAATTATTACGAATGACATAGCCAGCTTCTTAAGTTGGCGAGCCAGCGGCTCTTTTGCGATGGGAGGCGGCGTGTTCTCGCGAGATATTATATACTACCGGGAGTTTATCAAACGGGTACCCGTTATTCAGATCAGTATAATACTTTCTAGTTCCTATCGCGCAATGATAATATATAGAAATTCCCGAGTTCCGAGTCCCCGATTCCAGAATATTCATATCCGAGTACTCGCTCTAAAATAAACTCTTCAATTGGAAGCGAATCACGTGATTTTTATTTTTTTCCCGACACAATTTTATATCAAACTGTGGATTAATTTTGATTTAGTATACGACCTTTATTAAAGGATACGCAATATTTAGGCGCTCAAATCAAATAATTTCACTTCCCCAGTGATATTTTGAGGTATACAACTATACATTAAACATAGGCATAGGCGGTGGGAATTTTTACGGGAGAAAATGTGTTGAATTTCTGTGGTATCAGTTTTAGAAAACTTTTAGAAAAACTCACCCCCTTTCTCAGAGATGTTGGGTTGGAAATTGAATACCTTTTGTCCTAATAGAAGCCTAGGCTTCAATTAAGCGAAATAGCATGGAAATCCAACGCATTTTCTCTCTGAGTATTGACTTATTTATTTAGTTTATTTAATCATTCACACATTCGGCCGATCGCCGGATGTTTGTTTCCATGATTGGTAATGCGAGCAGAGTTTTACAAGTGTAAAATTGTCTTGACAAAAATTTCAACATGGCGATTATACGATTATTTAATTTTATAATCGCCCATGATCATTTTGAATTATATAATCGCGATTAATCATATAATCGTGCAACCCTAGGTCAAATTGGCCAAGTGGTTAATGAGTAGTGTTTTAAAGCAAATGTTGATGGACGACAGATTGTCGCCAGGCCTATCAATCACCACAGGGTCCTTTCAGCCAAATTTCGAATTTCTGGAGCCTACGACCATGTAGGGTCCTTTCAGCCAAATTTTGACTTTGTGGAGCCTACGACCATGTAGGGTCCTTTCAGCCAAATTTTGACTTTGTGGAGCCTACGACCATGTAGGGTCCTTTAAGCCAAATTTGGAATTTCTGGAGCCTACGACGACGTAGGGTCATTTAAGCCAAATTTGGAATTTCTGGAGCCTACGACCATAGGGTTCTTTCAGCCAAATTTGGAATTTCTGGCGCCTACGACCATAGGGTCTTTCAGCCAATTTGGAATTTCTGGAGCCTATGACCATAGGGGCCTTTCAGCCAAACTTGGTTGAAATCGCTCGGAATGATAAGAAGTAATTTGACAATTTCCGGTACGTTTTTCAAAAAACCAGATTTGACCCAGAAAATTGACTAATCAAAATTCTGTATGAAAGATCTAGAGCCCATCCCCACAGGATCATTTTTGGCCAAATTTGGTTGTCTAAGACCAATATGGACATGAGAACACCATGCCATAAACTTTATTATGACTACTGGAAAAAAAATATGCGAAGAAAATTTGGAATTCCTATGACATGTTTGATGAATTAGTTATATCCAAGTGCTATCCAAAACGTAAAAAAACATCCAATCTCTGAATTGAACTCCAAATTTGTTTCCGAATTAGGAAACTTAGTGTCTGAATTCAACAACATTGCCTTTAAGATGACTACTGGAAAAAAAATATGGCAGAAATTTGTTAATTCATCTGATGAATCAGTTTTAGCCACTGAGTGCTGCAACCTATCCAAAACATAAACAAACATCCAATCTCTGAAAATATTTTGCTGTTCCAATTGAGACAACAAATTTAAGTTTACGAATTTAGAAACTTTAAGTGTACAGATTCGGAAACGGGGTGTATCTGAAATTTGAAATGTTTCTGAATTTTCAGATTTCCCTAACTGACATGGGTGACAGTCGGAAAGATTAATAGGGCCATCCTTAAGATTTTTTGGTTGTCCTCTTCCAACCCTGCTTGTTGGAGTAGTAGGAACAGTCGTTTTCCGTTTCAGAATTTGCCATTTTCCGTTTCACAAAATTGCAGATTCCGTTTCATTTTCGTTTTGTAAACTATATCATCTAAGCTTCATGTACATTCAATGCAGTCAATAAAACAGCCAAATTTGTGTTGCGCATTGTGTTATTAGGATGCTCAGAAAGCATGTCAAAGTGGAGAATTTATCAGTATCTAATAATAATTTACAATTTTATATGAGAATGTTCCACTTTCTTGAGGAAAATGCCTTTATCCGTTAATTTCTGTTTGAATATCATGTTTCTGTTTCTTCAGTTATTGTGGAAAATCACTGGCCCTAGAGGTCGGGAAATTCTTTTTTTTACCTGCTTATGCCTGTCTTCTTCTTTTCGATCGCTGGTATCACACTTGGAGAGCCGTTCTCAAGATGGCTTATGCCTGTCCAAATTGCAAATGTGCGTAACACAAAAATGTAACCCTTTAATGGTCAAATTTGTCAAGATCACAATATTCCTTTATTGAATATCTATTTGCAGGACAAGAAGACCATTTTCGAAAATTTAACACTGATATTACTGGCGTGGTTATAATCCATTTAAAGTCCC
This sequence comes from Chaetoderma sp. LZ-2023a, assembly GCA_034401795.1. Classification (NCBI taxonomy): domain Eukaryota; kingdom Metazoa; phylum Mollusca; class Caudofoveata; order Chaetodermatida; family Chaetodermatidae; genus Chaetoderma; species Chaetoderma sp. LZ-2023a. The sequence continues at coordinate 47,145,467 of CM067366.1, forward strand.
GAGGAAATGATGGAATTTCTTTCATGGCATCCATTTTGGTCAGTATATTCTGGTAATGAATTGTTCTCCACAAAGCGTAGGTGATCAGTTCACTGATTGGCTGTTTCAAGACAAACCCTCCTATTCTTCTTAAGTTTTAACAGTCACTGACTCGTGTTTCACTTTAGAACTCATTTTGACAATCTTTGTCAATAGATCAGCTTACTTTGTATTATTTCGTCTCCAATCTAATTTTGAACAGTATTTCAAAATTGAACTTTGACACTGGATGTGACGAATCCATACATCCAATTAAAAGGTGTTTGGCATGTACGAACACAGAAGTCTTATAAAGCAACTTGGCTTTGTTGATTTATATAACAGTAATGAAATAGCAAATGCGAAAATATCTGAATGTCGTATTAGCGCATACGGTAGGTAGGCTTGCACGGTTATGCAATTTTTATAATTGCGATTATTTCAAGAAATAATTACGATTATTCAATTAATTGATACTTAAAGGGGAACACAAGGGTCACCATCGTTTGCATAAAACACGCAGTTCTATCATAGAGCCCATATTTAAGCTACTGTGTAAAACATTCCAGCGACATTTATATATAAATCCTATTAAAATGGTCTTAAAGAACGCTATGTTGCTACAATTTTCTGCGAGTTAATTAAACCTATGACATCATAGGTTGAATCCTATCCGATAAGAACCATGATAACAGCACTCTGAAGACAGGAGTGCATGCATTTAGAGGGTGATACCTCTATCGGTGATATTGCTATTGGCATCATTTATATATGTACAGATTGAAGAGATTAAGACATTTATCATCCTACCGCAAATTTATGGAATATATTTGTTATTTTCATACATTAGTTGCCAAACCTTAAGACAGCCATTTTCTATGAAGATACAATTACATGAATATTATAATATTTCAGGAAGTTGTGAGGCTAGTATGAGAACATAAGTACCTAATGATGGACTGGATGTATGTAAGAACTATTTAAACTCTCATATTAATAGATAAAACTTTAATAACATTATCTGCCGTAGCGCCAGTAAGAGTGTTGATTCAAAAGTAGCAATTGTACTGATATACCTATACCATCGCCTCATTCATTTATCTCAAAATCAAAACTTGATGTCAAAACTGACACCATCTGAGAAATCAGACAACGGGCTGCTATTATATATTCTTCAACATTTCCGCAAATATAGTTTATATATTCCTAACACCGCTGAAGAGAAACTCTTTATAAAATGCAATTCGCAATTTTATTTCGCTAGCATTGGATGACAGCGAGAAAAACGTTCAACTTATTACGTCATATGCCTCATCCGGGAATAGAAATGTAACTAATGTATCACATATTTAAATAACAAAGATATATATTTCTAATTTGAGCACGGAGCTTACTAGTCTCTATGAAGAGCCGCAGTCTACAACTGCGTCTCTAACATCTGCCTATCGATTCCTGTCTGGATTTTCCGCCGAAACGGCCCATATTTAACACGCCTGTTTTTATACGAAAACTGGATATACGTGCGAATCGAACTATGCAGTCAATAAAAACATATCGGCAACATCAGATTGCCTTAAATAGTTTAGTGAATTATTCTCTTTAAACCATTCAGTCTTCGTTTTATTCAAAGTAAACAACAGGCACGTTTGTCTGCGCGTACATTCTGCTTTTTTCGTATCTTCTCGCTTCGGTTGACGACTCACGTCACGAGCGAGTCCGCGCTAAAACACGGATCACGTATTGCGGTGCCGGACGGCGCCCGATTGTAGATTGAACAATCTACGAGGATTTTTAGAAAAGGTCTGATTGAAGATATTTTCTTGTAAAATTGTTTAATAAATAAATTAATAATATTAATTATATTAGTAATAATCATAATAATAATCACCATAATAATAAGAATAAGAACAATAATAATAATAATAATAATAATAATAATAATAATAATGAATATTTTTTTAAAAGGAAATAAAAGAAAAAAAAGTAATAATAATAATAATACTAATAATAATACTAATAATAATAATAATAATAATAAATAGAAGAAGAAAAAGAAGAAGAATCAATAAGAACAATTGGAATTTAACAAATTTAAAAAATATATATATAATAATAATAATAATAATAATAATAAGAAGAAGACGAGCGAGAAGAAGAAGAATAAATAAGAGTAATTTGATGTTAAAAAAGAAGAAGAAGAAGAAGTATAATAAATAAGAATAATTTGATGTTAAAAAAGTTAAAAAAAAATAATAAGAAAAAAAGAAGAAAAATAATAAGAATAAGAATAAGAAATCTGAATAAGTTGATTTAAAAAATAATAATGATAAATAATTTTAATAATAAGAAGAAGAACTATAGTAAATAATAATATTGTGATTACACAAAAAAATAAAATAATATTACGAATACTAATACTAATTTTTTTATAATTTATAAAAAAATAATAATAATAATACTCTTAATAATAAACATAATAATAATAATAATAATAATAATAATAATAATAATAATAATAATGAATATTTTTTAAAAGGAAATAAAAGAAAAAAAAGTAATAATAATAATAATACTAATAATAATAATAATAATAATAATAATGAATATTCAAAAAAGTAAAAAAATTATTCAGAATAATAATAATAATAAGAATATTAAGAATAATAATAATATTAAGAATAATAATACTAATATTAAGAATAATAATAAATTTTTTTTTAAATTTAAATAAGTAAATACATAATAATAATAATAATAATAATAATAATAATAATGAATATTTTTTAAAAAGGAAATAAAAGAAAAAGAAATTAATAATAATAATAAGAAGAAGAAGAAGAAGAAGAAGAAGAAGAAGAAGAAGAAGAAGAAGAAGAAGAAGAAGAAGAAGAAGAAGAAGAAGAAGAATGCCGTTGCTAAAGAATCAGTCCAAAAGCAAAATAATAACTACCTTTAGAACAATTTGAAAAAATAGGAATATCTTACTGCTAATAAAATCAGTTAATGAGGATGATGGCATAAATATACAGCATAAAATCCATTGCAAAACATCAAATATAGTTTTAAAATGGGTTTTTTAAAAGCAAAACATTCACCACCATCACAGAGACATAATACAGAAATATAAAAGGTGATGACAGACAACATGAAATGCCATTGAATTTTAGAATAGTGTCCTCAATGCTGCAGATAAAATTGTCAAAAGCCCAAAAATGCTCAAACTTCTCTAATAAATCGTTTTCTTTGTGATATTGATATTCAATAGTAATACGAGACCTTAATCTAGAAATGCATTCTCGAAGAGGGTCCGTTCGACTGTAGCCATCCATCAGGCATTGGCGAGTTACATAAGTCGCCATTTTGGCATTAGCTATAATCCAGTTAGATAGACGGTGTCTAATTTTTCGTTCAGATTTTGACGGGCAATGAGGACATGGAAATGCTTTTATATAATGTTCATGCTTAAATTCATCAACATCTAACAAATATAAAACAGATCTTCTAATGGCTAAAAGTAAAGGTTCCAGACGTGAGCAGGTTATGAAAAAGTGAGCCAAACCTCCCTTTCCCCGCAGTATGCACACGCATCAATAACACAATAGCCAGCTTTGAAAAGAAACACACCTGTATTTAGGGCTCCATGAAAAACTTTCCATGACAAGTCGCCTTCATAATATGTACAAGGATATTCATAAAAACATAGACAGCAATCTGTGGATGTGACTTCAAGAGCTAAAAGATCTGACCATATGTTACTCGCATGTTTATGCAGGACGTTCCAATAACATTTCAATAAGGACAGTTTGTACACGCCTTTTTGCAGCGTGTCGGTACACATACAGTAAAAACAGACTCTTCATCAAAATTGCATGATAGTTCATATATATACACTGACCTGGGGATATCAATAGGACGATCTAATAGAGAAAGCCATTCAGTTGGCAAGCTATTCCAGATAATGCTTAAATTAGCACTTAGTAGTCGCATAGAAGAAGAAGAAGAAGAGAAAGAAGTAAAATAAATAATAATAATTGGATGTTAAAAAAAAAATTAAATAATAATAATAACAATAATAATAATAATAAAAATAATAATAATAATAATTATTAATAATAATAATAATATTCAGGAATATTTAGTAAAAATTAAATGAAAGGAAAAAAAAAGTAATAATAATAAAAATAAGAAGAAGAAGAAGAAAAATAACTAATACTAATTTGATGTTAAAGAATAAAAAATAAAATAATAATAATAATAATAATACTAATAATTATTATTATTATTATTAATAAATATAATAATAATAATAATAATAATAATAATAATAATAATATGAACAAGAAGAAGAAGCGGAAGAAGAAGACGAAGAAGAAGAAGAAGAAGAAAGAGAAGACGAACAACAAGAAGAAAAATAATAAGTATAGTAAATAAGAATAATGTGATTTAAAAAAAATAAAAAAAATAAAAAATTATAATAATAATAATAAGAATAAGAAGAAGAAGAAGAATAAGAAGAAGAAGAAGAAGGAGGAGGAGGAGGAGGAGGAGAAGAAAATAGTGAAGAAGAATAAATAAGAATAATTTTATGTAAAAAAAAATTTAAATAAATAATAATAATAATAATAATGATACTAATAATAATAATAATAATAATAATAATAATAATAATAATAATAATATTTCTGAATGATTTGATTTAACAAAAAATAAATAAATAACTAATAATAAGAAGAAGAAGAAGAAGAAGAAGAAGAAGAAGAAGAAGAAGAAGAAGAAGAAGAAGAAGAAGAAGAAAAAAAATAACTAATAATAATTTGATGTTAAAGAATAAAAAATTAAATAATAATAATAATAATAATAATAATAATTATT